>JAUCMT010000056.1:10960861-10983004 GCA_032357475.1 Enteromius thamalakanensis
TGAAAGTGGAAGGGAGGCGACGAGGTCGACGAGAGCGCAGAATATGATCCGTCTTAATGGCTAAATCCATGTACTCCATCAGACTCTTATCCTGATCGCGGCTCGCCAGTTCCGCTTGCAGATCCTCTTTGAGACCCCGGCGATAAATAGTCAGAAGTGGATCAGCATCCCAGCCCGTCTGAGCCGCTAGCGTGCGAAAAGTCATCGTATAATCAGCCGCCGATGAACTGCCTTGCTTCAATGACATAAGCTCGTCTTCCGCGTCTCTTCCATCCGCGATGTGATCAAAGACTTCTCGGAATTCAGCTATGAATCGACGGTATGGAGGAAAAGACATGCCGCGGCCCTTCCAAAGGGCTGTGGCCCAATCCAGAGCTTTGCCAGTTAGCAAGGAGCAGATAAGAAACACGAGCGTACCAATTCGTCGCTAAGTACTGTTAGCTTTTCCAGTTTTGTTTGATGTGTTCACAACATGGAGGCTTGACGAGTCATCTCGCTGACCATTTGATAGAAAGCCGCTGGATCCAGTGTTGGCGAAGTTTTCTGTAATGACTCTTCTGACTCAGAGGGATCCATGTGCAGGCTTTTATTAGCAATCGTGATCTTACAGGCGATGGTCAAAAACACAGGCAGAGAACAATAGACAGGGTAATCCAAACTTACAGTCGTAGGAACAGGCGGAAGGTCGGGGCAGGCAGCGATGATTGATAATCCAGAAAGACGGTCCAAACAATAACAAGAAAACCACCGGGGAAAAACGCTCAGAGATGCTTGCAGGGCAAAACAAAACTTCTCACTGAGCAATAGTAAAACTGGGCTTTAAATAGTCCACCGAAGGCGGGAGAATGAAGCGGAAGTTTCAGAGGTACGTGGGAACAAAGGGTCTGGGTAGGAACTAGTATTCGGGTGATGGTTCCCGCTGCTGACAGATGGTAATGTCTAATGACGAGTTTAAACATTTTTTTTTTTTGCAACGAGCCCCAAGACATACGAGAGCCAATAGCATTTCACAACTGACATTAGGCTTCTTCTGGGGGCATTTTTTTTTTTATTTGCGCACAGACTGCAGCACACATAATTACCTCTATGGCAGAGATGGTGACCATGTATTCCTCTCACAAATCAATGCCTTCAAAGACTTTGTTTTTTTTTAATAACTTATGATAGTATTTGTAACCTCCAGTCATAGCTCCTAAATGTGTTAGTAATGTAATATAAATTAGGACATTCAGGCATTAACGCGATGTTGTCATCATCTAAGGAGGAAGTCAGTTGTAGATATTGTGTTTCTCTTTTTTCTGATTCTTTATTAAATACTCAATTATCTCACTAACTGTTTCAGTGTTACTTTAACAATCTGTATAGTGGGAACAAATGCACTCTGAGCAGCGTTAATGCCTAAATGTCTTAATTTATATTACATTACTAACTAACTACACACACATCATTACAGCTCCACTTATTACTATCCAGTTTGACTATATCTATGTCTAAAAAGTAATTTAATGTAAACAGAGGTGTAGATGTTGATTCTTTTGAAGTCACTGTTGTAGAGATAAGTGTTTTCTTTAGCTGGGCTCTTGACCCTTAACATTCTAACATTAGTTATTCTCTTTCTGCTGTAACTTTGTGTATACACGACATGTTTCTTATAGCAACAAGCCAAAGGATAACATGGTGCTTGTGATGTTCTCTATAATGGCTTAATTGTGATGCAAAAGCTTGATTATAAGTCTGAAGTTCTGGCTTTGCATGATGTGAAATTTAATATTGCTGATAATTTTAATCAAGTAATTTAATGGGTATCATCTTATCACAAAATGTACGCCATAGAAGAATGTATCTAAATTGTGGTTTGGTAGCTCAAGGTTCTGTGTTAAAAATGCTAACGTGAATGGTAAGTGGACCAGGACTACATGTATAATTTTCATTTTTGGTCTGGACCAGGTGAACCAAACAACTTGAACTAAAAGTGTAAACACACCCTAAGGCTTTTATTTGGTCTAGGATCTCTTGACTTTCTCATAATGAGAAGTACCATTTGGAAGTCTTTGTATTACATTTGTGTTTTGATGGTGGAGGGAGATTTTCTTGTTATTTATACAAATTTAATAAAAATATGTTTAAAATCAAAGAAATTAGGGTAGTTAAACACATACAACAGCAAATACCTTTAAATAGCTATACAGTTAGGGACTAGGCTAACTATTGGCATTCCCTTGTCATTTGAGGTGTAACAAAGGCTTAAACTTACAACTCAATAAACTATTATGAATGCATATGTGATGGTCCATAACTTTATTTGCCAAACAACTCTAGTGTTTTGCAGCTCTGTGTAATCTGTGCCAGTTGTTGCAGGATTTGATTGAAAGAAGAATCACCTTTAAGGGGTTAGTTCACCCAAAAATGAAAATTAATTAATCACTAATTACTCATCCTCATGTCGTTTTAAACCCATAAGATCTTTGTTAATCTTCATAACACAAATTAAGATATTTTTTTTAATGGAATCAGAGATCTGACCCTCCATAGACAGCAACACAACTGAAATTATCCCAGGTCCAAAAATGTAGTAAAAACATTGATAAAACAGTTCATGTGACATCAATGGCTCAACTTCAGTTTTGTGATGCTAGGAGAGTCTTTGTTTTTCCACAAAGAAAACAAAAATAACATAATTTACTAAAGTATTCTTCACCCCTAACTTACGTCTTTCACCATTTTAGAGAGTATCCCAACGCATGTGTACGATTTCGACTAGGTGTAAACAACTACAGATTATATATATGCGCTTTCCCTTGGATGTGAACAAGGCTGATTGCATCAAATACGTTAAAGCTTGCATATGCACTGCAATGTGATTCACTTTCTAAAATTGCAGACGCAAGTCAGGGAAGGAGAATGGTAGAGTAAATTATGTTAATTTAAATTTGTTTTATTTTTTAATTCTAATTCTATTTTAATTAAACAAGGTCTTATGGTTTTGGAATGACATGAAGGTGAGTAATCAATGACAGAATTTTTATTTTTGGGTAAACTAACCCTTATAATGTTGGCATGTGCATGATTGCTGTCAGATCTTAATTACAGAAAATACTATTTTTGATAGAACTCATCCAAATGATCCAATTATCCAAAACATCCAGTAATTTTTTGTATAATGTTTCTATAAAAAAAAATAAAAAAAAACATTTTTGCCATAAAAACTATGTGGTACATATTGGGCAACATACTTGAGCTAACTAATCAGAATAAACTGCCACCCATTACCATACATCGCAACAGTAATTTTTAATTTGACACGTGAAGGGGTGTTAAAATTAATAAATTAGTAGCATATCTGGTTAAAGAAGTCATTGAAGTAAGAATATATGCTACAGACTTCCAAACGTACAGTGACATGGTTGAAATAATACAGTGCTATACAGTTAGGTTTACATTACTCAAAACTTAAATAACTGCACTGTATAGAATATATTAGAAATGGAACTATTTCCTGAGAGTGACCTATGTGTCCTTTGGGTTAAATTAAATTCAATTGAATTACTCAATCAATCAACCAGTCAATCTCTTTTAAAGTTAATATTTTTAGTTTCAAGGTTAGAATGAATCCAGGGACATTCTTTGACCTTTGCAACAGTTACACTTGATATATGTTAAGTTCCTCATCTTCCAATCACACACATTCCACCACCAATCAGCCAATATCTTGTACTATGGAATAAAGACTAACCTGTTGTTATGCAGTCATTCATAGCAATCAAACAGTTTCTTTAGACTGGCATTCCATTTGCTAGCATTCTTTCTATGGTTCATGGATAAGGACAAAACAACAGTATCCATCAGTAAGACAGCTTCCTCTGAAACCAGTGAGTCACATCAGATGTGCGTTGTGAGAAATGTCACACATCCTGTTTGTCCTATTCATGTGATCCTCCAAATGACAAATTCAGGCATATTCAAAAAGCATACAATGTGTTTTTAAATGTTCTGTGTATTTGTGAATTTGTAAAAAAAAAAATTTCTTATAACATAAAAAAAATTTAATTGTATAGTTTTAAAGAGGAAACAATATTTGGTAATATGGAGGATGTTAAATCTTTTTAGAGATTTATCAGAGAAATGTTTCAATAGAAAACTTTTAAAATTTTCAAAATAAACCCTTCCATGTATATTGAGTATTTGACATATGCTTTTAAATGCACTCTTGTGTTGTAAACTTGTGAAAAGATTTTAAAACTCTTCACTTCACTGGGTCAAAGAAGCATGCATGTACTTTCAAAGGGCTTTACGGCACATAGTAGCACTTCAGCTACTGACCTGAATGAGAAGAAAGAGGTTGAGACACAAAGAACAAAAAGAGTTGATGCATGCTCTCATGAGTTCGTGTGCACCAGACTGCAGGTGGAGAGTATGAGTAGCATGAGACCTAATGGCTGATATAAAGGAACAATAGAGACAGTAAGAGGTCATTACTCAGACTGTCATAGCACACACCACCTGCGCTCTCTCCTGTTAATGCTTTACACACACACAGGGAGAGAGAGCGACAGAGAGACTACTGTGACAGACTTTGTGGTAAATGAATAGTATATTGATCTAATTGATGTGAAAGTATATAAAATGTTTATATATATATATATATATATATATATATATAATTTTAAACATATACTAATGGCTTGTGTATCTTAAAAGGACGAAAGATGATATGTGGTCATGTGCAGTGAAGTCCAAAGCTCAGAGTATCTCTGATCACTCAGGGTTGTGGTGCCACATGTGAATGTGTCTTTGAAGTTTTCTGTGGTTCCAAAGAATATCATTCAGCTGTCTTTGAGCCTAGCCATATCTCATATTCAGTGTTTGTAAACATCATCGCTTGAAGTTAGCAGAAGATTATGATGGCTACCAGCCTACAGCAGAAATATAGGGGTTAAAGAGATATAGACAACATCAGTCATAATTTCTTTTTGAAATGCTCCTTTTAAAAAATAGCTTGCCTGTTTGTGACAAAGAGTGCAAATAATTTTGTTTATTACAGGATAATTACAGTCTCCGGTAACACTGCTTGTATTGCAAAAACACAGACTACTGTTTAGTGATAATAATCCTCCTCTCTATTCGTTTAACCTGATAGGCAGAAATAGCTGTATAAGTCATTACATTTACATTTAGTCATTTAGCAGACCCCTTTATCCAAAGCAACTTGCAAATGATAACAACAGAAGAAATGCATTCACACTGCCACCTACGAGAGCATCAAAAAACATTCTAGCTGCCCTGCCTTCTTTGTTGCTGCAAAGAAAACAACTATGTTGATCTTGTGCAGACTGACCATAAGTTAATTTCATGAAATAATTTATTTGTGAAAGTAAGTATCAAACATTTACATTTAATCCAGAATGCAAGATTAATTTTTAATGTGCACTGACTACAAATAGTTGGTTGCATACAATTATTAGTATTGATGTTTGGAAATCACCACTGGCTCTACACCCCTTTACTTAAATTCATTATCCTACTTTAGAATTATATGCCCTCTAGAAGCTTGTGTTTTGCAAGTTAACATTGCTTTATTTTGCCATCTCAAAGAGGCACAAAATCACTTTCACAGACTTTTAAATTAAATGTTCACTCTGCCCAGCTTAATCCGAGCAGCTGAATCCTTAACCAACTTCCAGAATCAACTAAAAACACATCTCTTACATATTTATTTGACCCTCTAACACTAGCAGTTGTAATTGTATTTAAAAAAAAAATTTAAATCAAAACTTTAAGACTTGTGGACTTGTCTATTTACTAACAACTAGTTTGTAGTTTGTAACAATTTTGTACAATTAACAAAAGCAGGTCCCTAACACTAGCTTGCTCTATGTTTTTCTGTTCTGTTTCTTTTTATTTATTATATAATTAAACCTTGCTAACACTTGTGGCTAGCACTTGTGCCTCATTACTTTTTCATTTGCTTGGTATGTTTAGGGACAGGGTTAGGTTTAGGTCATTCATAAAAATTCATACGAATTGGCAACTCTTAAATATGTATGATTTAGAAGAAATCGTGTGAATTTGTACGAGTGAGGTCGTATGAATTTGTACTAATTAGCTACCTCATAAAATATGTATGAATTGCCGTGAGATCAGGTTGGAAGATGAGTTGCACAGGGAGCAGAACTCAGACATTGTAGTATTCGGTGCCATAGAGAAACCTCTGAAGATATGAAGCTTGCATCGTTTGTATAGGGTTCAATGTGCTTGGGGTACATGTAACACTGATCCCAGGTATCCTGAGAGGATGGCCAGTGGAATTTATTTTATTCTATTTCCTAAACCCAAACAAAATGGAGCAAAAACTCCCTATGTATTCACCCCCAATCCTAATATAGACAAAAACAATCAACTTTCTGGTTGTCGAACTCTCATTAAAGGGTTAATTCACCCAAAAATGACAATTCTATCATTAATTACTCACCCTCATGTTGTTCCCAACCCATAAGACCTTTGTTTCATCTTTGAACACAAATTAAGATATTTTTGATTAAATCAGAGAGCCATCTGACTCTACGTAGACAGCAACTACAACTTTTGCAATGTTAGGAGAATACTTTTTTTGCACAAAGAAAACAAAAATACATAATTTACTCTAATCATTATTCTTCTGTATGAGAGAGTATGTGTATGCTTTCCTCTTTCCTCTAGAACTGCAGATTGCGTACATGCATATTCTTTTCCCCCGGATGTAAACAAGGCTGCTTACATCAAGTACATTAAAGCTTGCGTATACGGTTCGTTGTTATAGTCCCGGAAGAAGAATGGATAGAGTAAACGATGTTATTTTTGTTTTCTTTACGCAAAAAAAGTTCAAGTGAAGTTGAGCCACTGGTGTCACGTTTTACCGATGTTTTTGCTAAGTTTTTGGACCTGGATCATTTCCTGTTGTGTTGCTGTCTATGGAGGATCAGATGGCTCTCTGATATAATCAAAAATATCTTAATTTCCTTTTCGTAAATGAACAAAGGTCTTATGTGTTTGGAACGACTTGAAAGCAAATTAAAATTTTTGGTTTTAGTTAAATTTTTTGTCTGCCCTCTAAACAAGGTGGCGGGGCTTACCTATAGGTCAACTAGTCAAACTGGTGTTGTTTTGATCAAATGAATTGCATTCCCACTAAAAAACAAGTTCTAGCATGAAAATGCAAGTAATGTGGTCTGAACTAAAGTTTACAGAACTGCATTCTCTGAAATCCTCTCAAGCAGAGGACTTCACAGACCCGTGGACAATTAGAATTACACTGTTTGACACATCCTTAAACCTACTCATACCAGCAAACCTGCCCCTAACCATATCCATACCCACCTCAATAGCAGAAAAAATTACCACAATAAGTACATTGTGTTTTTTACATGACTTATTTTGATGTTTGAAGTACATAGTATTTAGGGATAACCTAATATAAAGTGCGACCAGATAATATAATTAATCTAATTAATCAGGATAATACATGATCTATATTAACAGGTTGATTCCTGTGAAACTGTTTAGGTAGAACCTGTCTGAAAGCAAAACTTATGCAATTCTATTTGGTGGGACTATGGAGAATAAACACTTTGCTTTCCTAAACATATTATGACATTAAATAGGGCTGAATGACCCTTGTTGAAAGGATCATCAAGATGGTGATAAGAAACTAAATTTTATATTTTTCTACTAGCTGCAGTTCAAGAACAAAAACAGCGTCTGGTTAATACAATAAATTGATGCACAGTCCCCACCCCCAAAACACAATTATTCACAAACCAAATCGTGACTTGTGACTGACATTACACTAATAAATACAGCATTTGTATAGGCTAAATAGAACATCTGAAAACATAGATTAAGTGTGTTAAGTTCGTTCCTGCGTGTTTGTCTGTTACAAAGTGGCTGTGAGGAGAGATGCTGTCAGCAGCAGGTATTACAGCTTCTTTGGCTTGCACTTATTGCCTGTTAACAGTCTCCTTGCCTTTATATCTCTGTGTTCTCTTTTTTGCTGGACTGTCAGATATTTTATCTGTCTGTTTAATTGTATCCCTTTTTCCTTGTCAAGTGAAGTGGTTTGAGGTCTGTAGCCTGTCAGGGCACCACTCTCATTCAAAGCGCCGATTAATTGTTTGTGATTATCCCTGATCCCTTTCTGACAGTCCAATATTCCTTGCTGGATTCAAATGGCTTATGAAGAGTGTGTTCGCTTTCTCTCTGATGCCTTAAAAGCTTTCAGTTACAAAGCCCATGATTATATGTTATTACGTCATGTTTAAGACTTCCTTTATGAACAAACATTGGTATTTTTAAGAAATTAACTGTGAATGAAATCTAAAAAGGTAATAGGCTTTTCCTGTTTTACAATTCCAAACGTGATGACAATATATAGATATGATTCATTAGGTTTCCTCTTAAGATAAATTTGACTGACATAATAAAGTATCATGCGATCAGTTTTGTTAGAGAGACCAATTTTTAATGAACATTTTATATATATATATATATATATATATATATATAAACCTTCCTGCTTTTCTTGACACATTTTTTAATACAACAGCTAAGTACAAAAAATGTCTTTAAACACATTACAGTACTTGAATATATGGAAATGTACTGAGTGCTGATGTCAGTCTGTTTTTATCAATATGAATCAAAAGTTTACATACAAATTCACCAGCTATCTACAATCACTTTAAAACTAAAGACTTTAAAACAGCTCAAATACTGAATATAAATAACAACACATTTCTATGTACTTGCTTTGCTTTGTTTGCAAAGCAAGGTTTGTTTGTTTTTGCTTTGTTTTGTTTTTTATACCCTGTTTAGTCTTTATTCATTACCTTAGTATTCTCCGCTATCGTACCTATAAGGATGTGACATGCGTTCAGGGTAGCTGTTTGAGCTGTAACTGCTGTAGCGATAGCCCTCAAAGTTTTCAGACCTCTCGATTTTAGATGGGAGCGTGTCCTGGTATGAGAGGGCAGATTTGATCACTCCCGAGTCCTCTGGAATCTTCAGGTCCGAGTAGGAGTTGGAAGAGGCCTCTTCCAAGATTGAGTTACAGTTAGACAGGCCTTTCACGTCATAGATATTCTCTCCATATTTGACAACAGATGGCTTGGGGCATGGCTGGTATGACACTTTTGTGGTTGTGGTTATTATAGTCTGCAAAGCTGCCGGGGTGGCAGGGGCAGGTCCTGTGTACCTACATGGGTAGTCACTGTTGTAGTAGTGGTGGTTGGTGTTTGTTGGCAGTTGAGAGTAGTCTCCTCTATCCCCATAGGTACCTTTACTAAGAATTTGTTTCCAGCCATGATGCTTTCCTGTAGATTCTGCATAGCTCCGCTCATGGCTGCCTAATGGACTTGTGCCATGAGGCATGCTACTCAGACTGCTCCCCGACTTACTGGGTTCTGTCTCTGTTTGTGGGCTATAGGGATCCTTATACAGTGCTGTTGGATAAGGCCCTGAACCAAGGTATCCTGGGACTGCAAAGTCATACCCACAAGGAGGGCGGGTCATGTACAGACGATGGTTGGCAGGCTTCTGCAGTGAGCTTGGAGCATCCGCCATGGTCGCTGCTGTGTGTGTGTCATAAGGGAACTTGTAGGGCTCAGTGTTCTGGAAAGGAGGATAGTGCTGAGTCTGTATTGGAAAGTTGGACTCTGCAATGATGCTGAAGCGCTCTGGGCCCTCCATGGTGAGCTGGTGGATATTTGGAAAGGCCATGTCATGGTAACGTCCAGGCTAGTGACAACAGAAAATCGAAGATAAGTTTTCTGCAAATGGCCTTTCATATGGAGAACTGGCAAAAAGTGCTTAATGCCTAATCCACTTAAAAATCGTGTAATTGTAAACAGCACATTGACAATTACTTCTGTATAGAAAATAATAGGGCTTTTTGATTCACTACTTACTATTACATTAAAAACAGAGATTTTACCATTTTGTGGTTGAGGAATATGATGTAGCAATCTAGTATTTATTCCAGGCTATTTTATTTTATTAATAAAAGTCATTGGGCAAAGTTGACAACACGTTTGTGTGTGCACAGTGCAATGTGCAATCTCCTGATCTCTCTCTTTCTCTCTCTCTCTCTCTCTGTGTGTGAATGTGTGTGCACTGGTTTATAATGGAGACAAAAATATGTATAATGACATGGGTATGACAGATATATTACAATGTGATGAGGACACTGCCAGTATCCCCATAATGAGGATGCACTAATCAGCTGTAATTTTACTGTAATTACTGTCACGTAGTTTAGTTTTAAGAGATTTTAGGTAAGAATCTACACGTTTAGACTTCAAATAACAAGGATAACATCTATTGAAAACTTGATTTGATGTTAACTCCAGGGCGTCTGTGGACATTCAGAGCTTATGAACCCGCAGAGTGCAGTCTCACCTTAGCCAGCTCTTCTGCAGTTGCTATAGTGATAAAACATGTTATATTTCATTGTTAATTGATCATTTAGTTTGGGTAAATCTAACAGGCATTCTTTGGTATCATTAATATATTATTTGTTCCTGAGAAAAATTTATTTGGCTTTAGGAAAAATCTCATGACGTTATATTTTATGCAACATTAATGCTGTAAATCAGAGCGCTACCTTTGTACTTTTGACTGAATTGCCTAAAAACATTTATAATGTTTTTGTTGTTTCTTAAATATTGTTTGTATAAATAATTGTGTATGTGTTCTAGATGGTGATTTTAGTTACAATATTCTATCATTAAAAGGTGACAAGAGACTGATGAGTGCTGACTTTTATGAGCAAAGAATTTTATATTGAAAGAAACTGAAATAGGGTTTTAAACAAAAAAGTAATTTATACTTCTCAACAACAGCTTGTGAGACAAAGCCAACAAATGCACTGAGCAGGAAATTGAGCTAAAGATGAATCAGGTGTACTGTAGGTAATCACACTCGCACAGACCCCCTCTCTCTCATAATACTCTAAATAATACAGTGAGTTTTAAAATAGTAATACAAAAACAGTTCAATGAAGCAACACAACATTTCTCCGTTATTATTTCTAAAGTTACATTTTCAAATAAGTTACCAAGGCTTGGGCTCAGGTGTTAAACTGTGCACACCCTTGCAAACAGGCGAGATATCTTACTTTTAGCAGTGATATGGCTGTATATGGCTTGTTTCCGGCTAAATCCCTTTGCTAAAAGTGTGTTATTGCTGATATTTGCAGATCTTAAACAATGTCAATAAATGCAACATATAAATTACTATAGAAGCACTATACAAATAAATTAACAGGATATAATGTGTTCAACATGTGTTAGAAATCATTATACTTTTAAAGTTCTAACCACAGGGTTAGTAGGTTAATGTGTTATAATGTCGTAAGAATACCCTTCTATTGCATAATAAAATAAAGTGTGCAAAAAAGGTATAGTTGTGCGTCTAAAAATATTTTTTCTATTTGCTACATAGTAATACTTAAATAATAACAATACTTCTTAAAAACACACAATACTTTTGTGTATTTGGGATTAACATTAAGTGTTACAGTTTTTATGAATGTATGTGTGTGTTACCTCTGGCTCTACCAGTCTTCTTTTCTGTGAAAAGTGAGGTGAAGACATCCTTCTCTTCACTGCACTCCTCCTTGCCTCTGTTTCAGACTTACTCTCTGGTCTGGGGTGGTCATGTACTCCTTTCGCCTTAAAACAGACAGTATAGAGTGAATTGAGAATACAGGAAAATATCATATTTATATTCATAAATCATAACTATTGACTTAATTATTTACAGTGACATTAATATGTACAATTAAAGCTTATGTTTTTAAAACTTAGTTACATGTAAAAGGAGTTTATTTATGTCTAGCTGAAGTTTATTTCCACCTTCTCTGGTTCTTCAAAAAATGACTTGTTGCACTTTAAATATAAAAGTTTATCGAGTAGTATTAAATTATATTTTTGACTTTAGGCTCCAGCCCTCTAGGTCTTTTGAACAAGTTTTTAAAATGTAATTTGCAAATCAAAAATTTATCAATTAAACTCACCTGGAAAAAAATTGCCTTTCCATCTACTCTCCAAAAATTGGTTACTGGATAGCCACTGTGACCTCGGCATGGAATCAATTCGAGAGCTGAGTTACAGTTCGGACAAAGCTTTTCTGCAAATGCATGAATAAACAGTATTATTTAAATTACAATTATTATTAAAATTAAGTATTTCATAATGGGAATTTTTCAAATGTAATGCGATGCACATGTGTAACTTTATCACCTGAACAAAAGTCAGAGCAAACAAGAGGTTAAGTGTTTTGACTGTGCCAAACAGTCAAGGTCATTAGTGAGAGGGTCAGGCTAAACTGAGATAGTTTGCTAGGGTCTGTCAGTCTATTGAGCATTCTCACTGCAAAATATATTAAGGTTAAGTAACAGGAATTACTGCGAAGCATAGGCTACTCTTAAAAATAGGAGATTCTAGAAGGAGCTTCACAGCCTAATGCCACTGTTTATTGGCACTGCAGATATTATTTAAAACGTATCTACTGGTTATTTAAAGAAAACGATTGGTTTGTTTTAGTTATGACATGTATAGAATGGACATCATAAACTCAATCTAATGCGAAAACGATATAAAAAAATGATTCTTGATAAGAATGAGATTCCTTGCTATTCATTTATTTCAAAGGTATTTCACACCACGCGCTACAACAAGCTTTTAGTGTGAAATATGTTTTTTATGAGATTCGTTTCTAACACAACCAACTCTTTTGGTAAATGCTGGTTGTTAGGAGAAAGCTTTCCTGAACGTACTTTGCTGTTTCTGTCGCGCTTTGTCACAGATTGCCGGTCTCAGTTGAAGTTTGGAGCCGTCTGGGAGAGAGCAGTTTCGTGAACACACAACCACTCCAAGACAGGACTTCTTTAGGATTTGACAGTTATGATTGTTGGTGTTCCTCATGGCCCATCCGCTCAGGTGTCTTTGTGCGTTCTTATCCTCACTGCTGTAGATATAACGCACATATCCATCCGTCCACTCCTGGAACGCATCATACTGCTTCGTGTCCTAATAAAAAAAATGTTTTCCTTATTATTAAATATATTGGGATTTTTTGAGAGAGGAAATGTAATTCAATAAAAAAAATAAATAGACATATAGAAACTATACAATTGTTTTCGTGTAGCATATTTTCATTTTTTTTTTAAGTACAGTTTTTTTTTTAATTGAACAATGGAACAAGAATGAAAGTAGCTATACCAAAAGTAAGGGAAATATTCTGTATTCCGATGAGTAAAAATATAAAATATTTACCTGTGGAAGCTTAGGATCGTTTATATCCCAAGTCAGCTTCATCCCGAATGAACACACGCAATCTGTGCTGTCAAACTGATCTGAGGATTTGGACATGATGCGAGTCAACTCCGGATCATAGCAACCATGAGCATTTAAAATCAGCTTGAAGTCAAAATTATGCTCGTAGTCTAGATTATTTTAAAAAATGGATCATACATCTCTAAGTCACGTCTTTTAAAAATTTACTTCCAGAAGCGTATTTATTTTCTCTTGTAAAAATCCACGTTTGTGTGAGTCCGTCCAGTTGCGCTTCACACAGGTAGGGTAATGGTCTCAGGTAAACGCTGCTGTGTATATGTAAAGAAGGAGGCTGGACTTACACACACACACACACACACACACACACACACACACGCAATACCTCAAACACTGAGTTCTTTCACTTTAAACGATCCTTGCGTTTCACCTCCACTAACGGCAAATCCTTTCCCAACAAGGAAAGCTCGATATTTGACTAGCCTACAGGGTGGAAATGGCACAGTTTGTCTTAAATCAATTTTCCTTACACATTCCAGATTTTATCTTTGCGTTTACAGTTTTAAGGGGAAAATTACAGCCTCTTTTAAAAGCGAACCCGACGGTGTGGTATTTCACTAGTAGTCAGCGAAATTTATGCGAGCGACTTTCACTGGGACTGAGCCGAGGCTGATGGTCACAGAACAGGACTGGTCCAGTTGGTAAGGTAATGTGATCTACTGCAGGTCATTAGTTGTTGTGTGTAAACGAAAAGCCGCACTGCTGACACAACACGGACCGGTCGTTAACACAACAAACACAACGCAAGCTCATAAACACGCACCTTTTATGTATTTATGCGATCACTGATGATCATTGATTGAAAGTGATTTTCAGGTGATGCATCCACCCTGAACACAAACCTTAAATGAATTGCGTTGTTTGTTTATTTTTTTCTTTTTGTAACATAAGGGTTTCAATAATAATAATAGCCTAATAATAATAGCAATAACCACAATACTAATTAAGCAAAAATTTATCAGAGTCTCAAAGTAATCTAATTTTAAATATTTCAAAGTGCAACATTGAACAATTTGAACCGGTATCTTGAAAAGCAAGTCTCTTCCTAAAATGCCATGTCTGAAGTCTGAAAAATAAAAAAATCGGTCTATACAAGAATGCACATATACAAAAAGATAGGCGTACTGTAAGATACATTAATGTGTTTTTAATTGAGTTAAATGTACCTTTTAAGCTGCACAGAGCAAATGTAAGCTAATTTTGCTTTTTTAATTCATTGTAGTTGTTCAGTCTAAAAATATATTAACAGTGCAACATTCATACATACATTTTAAGTTGGAATCTACTTTTTTGTCCTAATTTTTTTTACCAAAAAGAATGTGTTTTTCGTAAGACGATAGTGATACTCATTCATACATACATGAAGGCAAGCTGTTTTATTTTTTAATTAGCCATAATATTAATGAGACATTTATCACTCAAGTCCGAGTACACGTTAAGCATTTATGGTTGCAATTATTATGGTTTTTATGATTAGGCCTTTTATTTAATTTTATAAGATTATTGCAGCCTATCGTTTGTTCATTCTTTTATTGATTGTTTCTTTGGATTTGCTTTACTATTTTGTCATAAGAAGAACAGAAAAACAGTGCACTGTGCTGACTTGCTGTTTTGTTCATTAAATTAATTGTGTCGTTACTGCTAATATGCAAAGTAGCAGAACAGTTGGCAAATATAAAAATTTCACATACATTCAGAAATGATTATTTTAGTCTAACTTTATTTATTTATGTATTTATGTATTTTATTTTACTTAACTTCTAATTTCACAAGGACACAAAGGTGTCTGGAATTGTGGTGGGCGATGTTCCTGTATTTTGAATTAAATAAAAAATAAAGTGTATACATCTAGCTAAAATATACCTTCATAGAATCGTCGGAAGCATTTTAGGAATAGATTGTAAAATCTAATATCAGTCAATTACCTGGCATAGATGCCTGTTACCATAAAAGCAAACACTGCATTCATGCATTAGTGAATGGATAAATACATGCATGCATACGTTCATACATACATACTCACACATTTCTATGCGTTTTATATGTAGAGAAATAGTATTTTCCACTGGTATTTTATTTTGACGCCAGGTCGGCGTCTCACGTCACAGGTCCATACACAGCGCAATGGACGTGAAATTACGCAGGCCTATCTTTTGGTGTAGGCATGAGTTATAAGTCTGACTAATTATGTGATCATGCATTCACTATAGCACTTCACTGATGCTATTATGTTACGACCCGTGAATATAAACTCCAATAATGCCACAGTACCTTGTTGTACTGTTTTACAAAAGCATAAGCCTTGTTTTGATCATTAGAATCTTGTTTTACATGTTCAGGTTGTTAAAAGCATCTTCGTTTTATTTAACTTTATACCGAGATTCTTTTATTTTCCATCTATTTAAATACAAAACATTTTTTATTAACTGATTTGCAAGATAATCTAAAAGATTACCTTTAACAAATATTAGTATTTTTATATGTATGCAAACTCTATAAAAACTATAAAAACAACAATTATGTTTCTACAACCTATACCAACTATAATGTGGTTTCGCAGATCCAGCAACGTGCAAGCACTTCGCCATTACATGTCGGATGCCCAATTACATGATGCTCGCTCAAACTTTCTTAAACCCAACGCAGAAACAACACTGTCTATACATTACATACTATACTGGGCATAATCTTTGCAAATATTCATATTTTTATAGTTGGTTTTTAAGAGCTAACACTTTCTGAGTCTTGTTTTAATAAATAATTGTACTATCTTACCTGAGACTATGTGATTTTTTTCACTTTTTTTCCAGGTTTGTGTTCACATTTAAAAAATCAATTGTTTGTTCTTTTCACCTTTTATTCATATACGCATCGTTGTTTCTGTCAAAATGAAGAAAATCACTTCGAAATATTTTCACTCAATGTTTAATTAACATTTTTCGCTAATATTAGCTACCTATGTAAGGCAGTGCATGTTAGCTACAGTATAGGCCTAATACAGAAATAGGCAGTGATATTTGACCTACTACATATTTAACAAGTCAGCCAGAGGAGAACTGGACAACTAAGCCTGGTTCTCCAAAGGTTCCCCCCCCCCAACCCCCCCCCCCATTTTCTCATGGATGGGGTTTCGGTTCCTTGCCGCTGTCACCTCTGGCTTGCTGGGGACACCTGATTTCTTGTGATTATCGTCATCTTGACTAGAGACCGTCTCTGCATTTGATAAATAAATAATTTAATTATCGTCATTATACATTACCATCACTCTTTTCTCCTACTTGATAATGTTCAGTGCTTTGCTAATATTTATTGTCAAAAGCGCTAAATAGTGACTTGACTTGTAATATTGCTTTGAAAATAAATAATCGCTAATAATAACAACAATAGGCTACACTATACATTTTTTTCTTAAATATTCCATGATCAAAAGGTGAGTACGCGTCACCTCATTGTAGGCTGAGTTTTTGAAAATGCTTCATAAAGCATACCGTACCCTGATTGTTTACAGGTTAGCGGAAGTCACTTTGCAAAGGGTCATGGGCGTAAAAAGCGTCATAGAGCCTAATTAAAAGCCACGTGTGTTAAATTAGACAGTCTACAATCTGAGGAGACGCTCGCTTGTCTGTGCACCATGAGTGTGAGTTCTTCTCTGGGGGTTATAATAATATTACTGTCGATTTATATTAAGGATAGGGTTTTACTGACTGAAAAACACGTTGATTTATTTGGTTACTTGAGTTGTTAGCGTTATTTTTTCTTTAAGTTAAAGCACAATGGACCTTATTCTGTTGTTTTTTTTAGTAGGCCTATTCCAGAAATTCAAACAGTGCTTCTCTTACAGTTTATGTGTAGACTTCACGATGCCTTTGTCCAAAATAACCTTAGCATGGCTATTATGATTCTTACTGAAGAAAAATCTTCTGTATCCTTGGCTGATCGACTGGACGAAGTTGTCCTAAAGGCATGTTTTGAATTTGCTTTTTTTGTGTTTTCATTCAATATCAGCGGTTCGTTTTTGTAGGATATGCCTTAAATAATGTTATAATTATTCATGATATTAAACACGTTTTACTCTTGATTAAGATTCTCCATTGCAAAAGTGGATGTTTTTTACCCATATCTTTACTCTTTGTCAGGAGCTGCATAAAAACGAACATAAAAACGTTGCTTTAGTATTACGGGCAATGGAACATCTAATTAGTAAAGATGAAGACAGCGTCCAGAAACTTGTGAATCAAGGCTTGGTTGTGAAGATAAGTATATTTATCTGTTTCTGATATAAATCTGACAATTCTCTAAATTGCTGATCAGCATGACGATTTATAATCTGCTCGCTTTCAAATGTTGAACTGGTTTGAGATTTCGTCAGAGCATCTCAAAGAACAACACAAACCACCCAGGCACGCCATGAATCTCATCGAAGTTTTCTACGAGGTTGCCATGGTAATACACTTTTCTGTAGTCTTAATTTTCGATACAGATATCTTAGTTTCCATCCAATGTATACGTCCAATTTATAATTTATACGAATATAGCCTACGTTTAAATGTGTCGCAAATTGCCCTTAAGCTGTTTCCATTCATGATTTTACCTATTGCGCAAATCATATGCAAATAGTCTGTTTTTAAACCATTTGACTTTGAAATGTACCTAAATGTTGTTAAACCAATTAATAACGGACAAGATCATGCGAAATTAAAAGTAGCCTACAAATTGAATAACTTGATGATTGGCTGTGAACCATAAAATACCTTAATTTGTTTCTAGGGATTATTTTATACATATGGGGGGGGGGTGAGGATTTAAATCACAACATGCGCAAAGCATGTGCAAAGAGAAAAACATAAGCTATAAAAGAAAATTCCCATATGCAAAATATATTTTTGTAAAAAACAAACAAAAAAAAAAGTTACATGATGACATTGGTCCACTTTGCAAAATGTGACAAATTGTCAAGTCTTGTCCTTACATCAGGTTGTCTTGTTATGCGCTCATGAACGCAGCATCCAATTATTTACAAAAGCACAACTGTTTTCATGAATGTACACAAATAAAATAAATATTTAAAATAATGTTGATTAATGTCTTATTCTTGAAAGAGTATAGTAAGCGGTTTCCACTTTTATAAGAGGAAAAAAATGTCAGAACACCTGTGCCACACACACCCAGGTACACATTAAACTACTCGACAACTACAGTAGGCTATAATATTCTGAACATATATTTAACATGTATAATTTTTTAGATTAAATAATATGAATATGATTTAATGCGCTTTTAAATTAGGCTAAGGAGCTTTGAGTAACTCCACAAACGGGGATGCTGCCTATAGGCTAATTCTATCACGTGACACTACATTTAAGTTAAAGCCCATTTTCTCGACAAAAAAGTAATTCCAAACAATTTTTTTGCGACATTTGAAGCATCATCTAGAATTTGTGCGCTAAAGTTAAACGAAAAAAAAAAATCTGTGTCGACATTTACATCAGCTTTAGCATTTCCATCAGTTATATCGGTAAAAAATTTAAGCGCTAAACATTTTTTTTTCGCATAAACGCCTTGGATGGAAACCTAGCTAATCAATCATCCAGGTTACAGATTAATTTTAAAGACTCCCACCATTTTTTATTTGTTCATTTTATATATAATCTCTTTTTCTTTTTCTTATTTTTAATAGGGGTTGTGTCAGCTTACCACTGCAGGTGACCAATTATAAGATTTGTAGTTATTTGCTTGTATGTATAATAATAATTCGGTATGGTTCGAAGGCAGCAGTAAGATCCTGGATATATTTTTGCTGCGGTTTGGGGCTGTTGTTTTGGATTTTGAAGTGCCTTTCTGTCTGCGTCTAGAGGTAATTGTCATGAAGCTGTTAAAATGCAAAAAACAATAATGTAATGTTATAGCTAGCTATATATACACATTTAAAAATATTTTACATTTTATATTTTTACCCTGTGAAATAATGGTACATTTATATGTATACAGGCCATCAGAACCATAAACTCTATGTTGGACAGCAGTCCCAAAGATGTAAGGAAAAAACTCTGCCAGTCAGATGACCATGTCGGGCTCTTGTAAGCTATCATCTAGCATACATTAATTGTTATTACTGACTACGGCAGTTGCACATGTATTTACAATTCAAATGAGCGACGCGCTCCCAAATCATTGCAAGCAAGGCTGCGCTCTAGTGGACATGAGATGTCTGTACATCGCAAACAGACCGAGTATCCACTTGCGTTGTCATTTCTTACAGAGAGGACTTGGCAAAAGCCCTGTCAGACATTGGTGGTAAGCCATCCTTTTTTCTTTTTTTTTTGTAAAGAAGAATGTTTGTTTGATACAATGTTCTTTTTGTAATATTTGATACTGTCACCAGATTATGAAATGCAGGTGGCCATTTCTGAAGCGCTCTGCAGAATGACACCAAGGAAAATAAGAGACGATTTTGCTGGCAAATGGTTCCATTTCAGAAGCTTTGCTTCAGCTTTTACTTCAATTCGTGACAAAGATTTTGAAACTGTATGTTTAGGCATTTTATTTTACTAGAATCACCAAGTATTTGTATTTCAGGTATTCTGCAGGTCTTTTCTTTCTTTCTTTTTTTTTAAGGACTGTAGGACATTTCTGAATGAACTCAACTGTTATTTTGGCAACTCAAGAAGGTATATGAGTTTATTTTTCACAATGCAGGCTTTATCTATTCAGCACAAGCCATAAAGTCTTGACATGTTTGTATGATCTTGTCCCTCTGTCCTAGAGTCTTCTCTTTCCCATGTATTCAGGCTTTTCTTGATTCAGCTGAGGTAAACATGAAACATTTTTCTACAAGGGAACATACCCATCATCCCTAATAACGCCAAAATTATACACACAGCAATTTTCCCCGTCAACCAGTGTTTGATGCTTTTTAGCTGTTCAAGCCTGAAGATGAGTTTCTAAAGGAGTTTTGGGTGGATTTCAACATTGGAACATCAACCATTAGTTTCTTTGTAAATGACCCAAAGGTTTTTAAAATGTTTTCATGTACAACAATCTTTTATTTTCTTCAGTCTGTAGTAAAGCTAAACTTATTCCATTATCTACCATGTTCCATTTGTGGTAGAACACACTGTGGGAGTTGATTCACCTGCCTAAAGATGCTGTCAGCATGTATGATCTTCAAGGTGGGATTAATCACAAATGGCACTCACCACTACCATTTCTTCAATTTACATGTATATAACGGCTTTCCTTATCAGTATTACAACTAATTACAAAACTGAGGTAGATAAAATGTGATTTGGAATTGTTTTTTAATCTCAGAGTTAAGTAATATCTCTTCAAATGGTTTTTATTTGTTTTATTTTCATTTTTTGCTTTAGAACATGATGACCGGAAGATACTAGAAGTTCACATGAGTACCCCACTCTTTCATGGACCGATCACTGGCAAAATTGTCAAAATCATCTTTAGTGCAGAGCATAAAATTGAAACCGCCATGACAAAAGTGTTTCCAGACAAGCCAGAATCTTTAGTTTTAAAGGTTAGGCATGTACTGTTTGCCAGTTTTTAAAGAATCTTGACCATACTTAAATATCACACACATAAATTACATGTTCTTTTTATTACTAGGAAGCTCTGCATTCAGGGGATTGCTTGACCAAGATAGAAGGCATGCACCTTACACTTTCTAAGATATATGTTTTGTTGAAGTTAATTTATAGAACGTTTTTCCAGATTTATCAATATGAAGTCTTCTGCAGGATACCAGCATGAGCAAACATGGACACATACCAGGCATGTTTGCCTAACTCTGTAAAATTTCTGTAAATCCAATGTTTACATTGATGGAGCAGCAGGAATTTTGATTAGGGCATTTCTTTTGATAAGACAGATTATTATCTAATTTTCTAACTGAAATGTTTTTTTTAAATCTTTTTTCTTCCCTTGTCTTTTGTAGTCTATCTACTGCAGAAACCAAAGTCATCGACCAGGTAAGTAACCTATAATCCAGATAGCAAACTAAAGAGGTGCCCAGGTTTACCAACTTCCAATCATTTTTCAGCATTCCCCTTTGAGTGGACCAAGCAGATACTCGAGACCAAAGTAAGACGATTATTTGCTTCACACTCATATACCCCCCCCCCCCCCCCAAAAAAAACTTTTGTTTTTCCTTCCAAAGAGTCAAAGCAACCCCAGGCCAAGACATCTTTCATTTTAAGGATCATTCAGATTCTGAGGTATGCTTTGTTTCTCTTTTGGATACTTGGTACCTTAATTGGGACATTTTGCATGAGAAAAGAAACAATCATAACTTACAGAATGTTTTTTTTTATTTTAATTTTTTTGTATGGTTTTGTACAGCTAAGGGCTTTTCACAATGTTAAAAAAAATTTAAATCTGCAAGATGGTGCCTGTCGGCATGAAATCAAAATTGACTGACTTTTATTTACTTTATTAGAGCATATTGCTATTCTTAATGTGAACAATTAATCCGTGCTAGTTAATCTGTTTATACACAATTTCTGGGTAGTCTTTAATCACTCTGAACTACTTCCGCTCTGGTGTTACTTTTTCCTTTTCGCGTTTGAGTCATGGTCGTTGCTAGAAGGTGTATATATAATTCAGACCGAAAACTAACAATGAATTGAATTGTTATACCTATTGGATCGTTTTTCACGCCTAAACCTGGGCCTGTATCCCTAAAGAATTTTTGTGCAAAAAGTGGCTCCTAGCAGCCAAATTCTAAGAAAATTCTCAGAGTCATGACGTT
>JAUCMT010000056.1:10992295-11004898 GCA_032357475.1 Enteromius thamalakanensis
CCAGGGTGGCCTTTTATTGTGGGCAGTATAAGGTACACCTGTGCACTACTCATGATGTCAGATCAGCATCTTGATGTAGCACACCTGTGAGGTGGGATGGATTATTTCAGCAAAGCAGAAGTGCTTACTATCACATATTTAGACTGATTTGTGAACAATGTTTGAGAGAAGTGGTAATATTGTGTATTCGGAATGAATTTTAGATCTATAAGTCCATGTCATAAAAAATCGGAGCAGAAACAGAGGTGTTGCGCTTATATTTTTGTTGAGTGTATATTTTCAAGTTGCAGTCCCCAACGCAACCGTACCAAACGTACAAGCTTTTCTAGCTTTCAGAAGCTCGTTAGCATCCTCCCCCTCAAACCCCTTTTCACTGACGAATTTAACCAACCAGAGTCTAGATTCTGGTTCCGAAAGCTCCTTAAAACCATCCTTCCGAGATCTGGAATCTCCCCAGACAGATATTCCTCTCACTCCTTTTGGCTCAGAGCCGCTACCTCAGCAGCCGAAAGAGGCCTCGCCCCCAACCAGATACAAACCCTCGGCCGCTGGTTCTCAGACACTTTTAAAAGTTACATCCGCTCAGACCCCGCTTCCATCATGCAAGCCCTCACTAACCCTTTACAAAGCCCAAACCCCCCTTCTCAGTAAAATCTAGCCACTCAGTCCAACCCCAGCCTCCACAGAGGCATCCCACCTCTGCAAAATTAACCCACCTCCACAGAGATCTCACTCCTCCGCAGAGGTTGCATTTACCCGCAGAGGTACCTCTCTTCCATCCCTCCTCCTTCGAGGTTGCAACTCCACTTCAGAAATTCTTTCCTCACCTCCACAGACCACCAAGGCCTCTATTATACATCTCAGTTTTTCCACCTCCGCAGTAGCATGGCAAACCCTTTACCTCCGCAAAGGTCTCTCTTTTGCTTAAAAAAAAACAAAAAAAAAAACATGCACCTCTGCAGCGGTCTCTTTGCTACTCTACCATGCCCAAAAGCATCAATGCAACTCCGCAGAGGTTTCTTTTTGCATCGCATGTAAAAGAAAAACCAAAAAATGCACTGCCATGCCCAAAAGCGACAACGCACCTCCGCAGAGGTCTCCCTTGCTTCACTACCACGCCCAAAAAGGTCTCCCTTGCCTTAAGAAAAATTTGATAGGCATGCTAAAAACAGTTCAAACATGTAACAATGTTTAAACGTTAAACACTAAAAAAATAAATGTTCTTCATGATGGTTTGTGCAGAGAATGACGCTATAAAGCACATTCTGCTGGACAAAGGGTCACGGGCCAGTCCTTGGATTTTATAGTCTACGCCTTAATTTTCTCTGGTAAAGGTAGGAGTAATACATCATTAGGAACTGTAAAGGGTCTACTTTTATTTGTGTGCACTGACAGTAAACGCGATTTCATAAAACAAGTGCGTTATGTTTTCTCGTTTTGAACAGGAGCATTTCACAAAAAAGAACCAAAACCGAGCAAAAAAGACATGATAAATATATCTACAGAAAGCATTAAATTACCACTTAATAAAATACAAAAAAAATCATTAAATCATTAAATTAAATAATTGGTAAACATGACTTATCTTTAAAGGCTATGCGGAGATGGAGGATCAGAATATTCATCTGTGATCAAACACTTGTTCATGAGTAAATAATTCAAATGTCTTTTTTTTTTTTTTCCTCAACACGTTAATGATTGTTACCTTTGCTGGGGCATTGCGGCAAGATTATTGCGTGCATCTAAACGCAAAACTCTTTAGCTGTGCCGCGCTGATGGCTGCTCTCTCTCTGCTGCGGGACAATACTTTTTAATAAACCTTTAAGCTGTGGAGCATGGTCTCGTGTTGTATTCACCGGTGCCGCATGGCAATCTTTTAATCTTTAATTGATGGATGTCTTAAATATAAAAATAAGGAGAAGCCTAAAACAGGCCAGGGCCTAAATGCAGGGCTCTAGGTTAGGTTCACAGAATTACCACGGTAACTGACTCTCAGTAAAAGTTACCTCTCTTTCAGAAACAGGCTTGAGTTACTTCCTGAGTTTGACAAACCTGCCTTTTTAAAACGGAAAACCCAGAGTTTCTCTTATCTAAGGGTTAACATACTCTGAGTTTTTACTTAACCTCTTTTCTGAAACGGGCCCCTGTTTTTTCAGTTTCCACAGGGTGTTTATTTAGTATTTTTTTATGAGTGGAAGTTCTTAGTACCTGCATGTAAAAGTTGGCAAACAGGATGACAAGTGTGCACATGTAGAAGGTTTGAAATTTCAAACAACCCAGAGGGAAGCCACAAGGAACGACCCATGCGCTGACTGTGTGTGTAATAGTCAATAAAAACTGAACCTGAGGTAAAGAAGAGAAAGTTATTGGGACACAATTATAGAACACAAGAAATACAATAAAAAATAACAGAACAGAATATAAAGTCTCATGAGGACATAAGCATAAAAATGTAAAAGGAAATTGAAATATCAGAGCATTGTGTAGTGGGAAAGAAAGATTGCACACTGACCAGCTGAGCCTGCGTGAGGTATCGTTTCCACCACAGATATTTGTGCATGGATGGAATGGTTGACAAACCATAGTAAGAGTACATGAGGATATGGATGAAACTGTTTAGCATTGGCCCAAAGAAACCTGGACAAAGATTTTACATTAAACAGCTTGAACTGAAAAGTATATAATATGTTTAGGGTTAACGGTACACATATATGTACTAAAAATGTTGGTATTATAGGATTGCAGTTTAGTATGCATGATTACTGAACAACAGCACTGTTTTCACCAGTGAAATTTAGATATGGACATTATATAAATTATATTAAAAGTCTAAGCTGTTCAATTGATGCATGATTAAAATTACATTAAACATTAAAGGTAGGGTAAGCAATTTCTGGAAGGAAAAAAAAATGTGAAATCACCAAAACAAACATGCCTCTACCCAAAAGGGTCTGCCCCACACATACAGTACTAGCCTGCACAACCCAGGCAACAATTAGTTCTGTGAAAGAAAGCAGAACCAATGTGACACCGTATACACCTACACAAGTGACACAACAAAATACTATTAAAGTTGTTATAATGAGTTATGCTGTCTACACCGGACCCTAGTGGTAGACAGAAAACTGCTGCCACATTCTATTTATGACTTGCTGAAATAAAATTCAAATGAGTTTTAATGGTCGCCTTATCGCATTCAGTGTAGGCAGACTTTAGCTGCTGCAGCCCGGCGTCTGGTGTAAACATGGTGTTCTCACCTATCGAGAAGAACTAAAGCAACCTCATCTGATCCGAAACTTCCAACCTGATATGAAATTTACATGGGTCCTACTTCTTGAATACTTTGTTTTTTATCTTTCTGTCACTTGACTCGGCTGTTCACTGAATGCACTATCCTCCATATCATTAGTAGACATACCCCTTCCTGCTGATTGACTTCAAGTTTGTTTTGGTATTCAGCCCTGATTTCTAAAGCATTTCTGAAAAATCGCTTACCCTGCCTTTAAC
This sequence comes from Enteromius thamalakanensis, assembly GCA_032357475.1. NCBI lineage: Eukaryota > Metazoa > Chordata > Actinopteri > Cypriniformes > Cyprinidae > Enteromius > Enteromius thamalakanensis. The sequence continues at coordinate 10,995,803 of JAUCMT010000056.1, forward strand.
ATTAAACATTCATTAAACATAATCTATGGTTTTATGTAATAACTTGATGGCTGTTTCAACAGTGGAAAGACATCAGTAAAACAGCTTATAAACATATTAAACATATTAAATCGATATCTAAAACATATTATATCGATATCCAAACATTTTGTGTACCAGTATACCATTCAAATATATATCAAGTCAACAATGAAAAAGGGTTTTCAAGCATCCATTATGATAAAGGTTGGTAACACTTTATTTTAAGGGTCCAGAATAAAGCATTAGTTAAGCATTAATTAATGGTTAATTTGTTCACAATTAATCATTAGTTGAGCAAAAAGTAATTAGTATTGCAATTACTTACACTAGTAAGTAATGATTAACCTAACATTTTAAGGTCCAAAATTATGCATTAAGTTAGTACTAGTATTAGTTATAAATTAATTTCTGATTAACTTTTATGCACAATTATGCATCAGTTAAGCATGAACACACATATAACTAATGATTACCTGAACATATAATAAGGGTATATAAGCCGTTATTTACAATTAATTAATAATTTTAAAAGCAAATATTTATCAAACTTCCTTTTATTAGCTTTAAATTAGTGGCAGTTTAGCCTTAATTATTACCTTATCAAATTGAGTATTACTCAATAGGTATCATAATTACTATAAATTTAAGTTTCACTTTACAATAGGGGGTCAAATTCCATTTATTAGCACTATATTAAACGCAGTTTAGCCTTCATGTTTAGCTATTCCTAATCAATAATTTGAATATCACTAAATAAGTGTCATAATGTAGATTTAGAACAGGGGTTCAAATAGTCTTTTTGGTTATAGTTTTTAAAATGACTAATGAATTGTAAATAATGGATAATATGCCCTTACTATATGAACAGATAAGCATTAGTTATACACAGATACATCGCAAAGTATTATCGTCTAATGGCTGTATTACCGAGCGTTCTTTCCCGTGTTGGATTATTTGTGTATGACTTTGGACCGTTTCTCTGGACTGTGATTCTTGCTGCCTGCCCTAGCGATCTCTATCTGTTGAACGAGCTTCTCACTGGTTTGTCTACATTACTTCTGTTTGCTGTTGGTGATCTTTGCCTGTTGACTACGCTAAATAAAAGCCTGCAAATGGATCTGAGCGACTCTGAGTCTGGATTACAGTGTTCATGCTTAACTGATGTATAATTGTTAATCAAGTTACAAACTAACTAAACTAGTTTATTTGTGCTTTAACTAATGCATAATTCAGGCCCTTTAAAATGTTACATTAATCATTAATTACTAGTGTTTTTTTGCTCAACTAATGGTTAATTGTGAACAAATTAACCATTAATTAATGCTTAACTAATGTATTATTCTGACCCCTTATTCTGAAGTGTTACCAGTTTGGGTAACACTTTATTGTAGGGTTTCTTATCTAGTTGCTTATTAGCATACATATTATTGGAGAATAAGTGTAACATTGTCTGTTTTTTTGGTTTTGTTTTGATTTCTCACATGTTTTGCCCTTATTTGGAATTCCTGCCCTAACCCTAACCCATTATTAGTTGATTTGTTCCCAGCTGTGTCTCACAGATGTTCCCAATTGCCCTCTCGTTTCCTAGTGTATTTAATCCTTGTCTTTTGTAGTCTCCCTTGTTGGTTGATGTTGATGTTGAATGTTACAATGTGTTTGCAAGATGTCTCATCTTCATTCTGGACTATTCATTAAACGTTTCCTGTTTATAGTCATCCCGTGTCTCCATGTCTTCCTTGCCCGCCGAGAAGCACACCTCAGCATGAGCCCAGTTTAGCGTGTCGGTCCTGCGGGATCTTCCGTTTGTGGATAATGCCCGAGAGTTCTTTCAGCTAGGAAAAACCACAGACCTTGGACGAGGCTGTTCATTAAAGTGCGAACATCTCCACAGACTTCATTCCGCCTTTACGGCCAGAATCGGCGTCACAGACTGTTACCGATTTCGGTCCGCAATTTCCCAAGCCGGGTTCAGAAGTTCAGCCAGGATTGCCAAATCTGTCTATAACGGATACCAATCCGCTGAGTGTGGGCAAGAACTGTTGGTCCAGTCATCCGCGGATTCCAGTCTGTCTATTTCTGATTCAGTTCAGTCAGGAGTGCCGATCCAGTCACCCGTGGATTCGAGTCCGCAATTTCCATGCCCTGATCCAGAACTTTGGTTGGAAATGCCAATCCTGATTCCCGCGGACCCCAGTCCGCAACTTCCAAGTCCGGTTCCGAAATTTCGGCCAGGAGTGCCGTTTGAAATCCCCTTGATGTTCCAAGAACGTGAGGTCACGCTGTGTCGGTGGGGGGGAATTAAGTATTGTCGTCTGTCTGTTTTGGTTTTGTTTTGATTTCTCACATGTTTTGCCCTTATTTGGAGGTCCTGTCTTGTCATTATTAGTTAATTTGTTCCCAGTCGTGTCTCACAGGTGTTCCCAAATTTCCTCTTGTTTCCATGTGTATTTAATCAGTATCTTTTGTAGTCTCCCTTTGTTGGTCGATGTTAAATGTTTTCCAGTTGTCTCATCATAGTTCTGGACTATTCATGAATGTTTCCTGTTTACAGTCATCCCGGGACTTCATGTGTTCCTTTCCCGACGAGAAGCATGGCTCAGTGTGACAATAAGCCATTTATTAGTATTAATTAAGCACATATTAATGCCTTACTCTACATGATCTTATTTTATTTTTCTGATCCTATACCCAATACCGAAACTTAAAAATTACCTTACTAACTATTAATAAGCAGAAAATTTGTAATTTACTGAAGAAAAAGTCATAGTTAATAGTGAAGTGTTCTCTATTCTAAAGTATTACGGAAGTTTTATAAAATAGATTTTGTATCAACACTTTTTTTGCGTTTAATTTGTTTAAAAAAATGTAATTTTTTACACATACTTTATGCAAACACCAAAATGGGACATCTAGTATTATAAACAAAGTCTATTAAACATTTTTTTTTTTTTATGTCATCTGCATTATTTTATACTGCATAAACATAAAAACTAAATCTAAGCACATTTTTGAAATATCATCATAATACTGTTTCTTTTCAGAGACACATTTCCTCAAATCATTACTGTCTCTCAAATCTGTTACCCTTCCTTTATTTAACTTTGTCCTTCCCACTCACTTACTCTGTCCACAGGGTATCCAGTTGAGGACACACCACCAGATGTTAAACATAGAAGCATGATGATATACATGCAGAAAACTGATCTGGTTGTTTTTCTTCCTCAGCACAATGAAGATGGTGTCCAAAAATTCAATCAGCTTGGAGAAATAGTACCACCAAAGTACTTTTGCTACCTATCCATGCAAAATGTGACATTTTCAGTTATATATATATATAAAATATGATAATTTATAGAGTGTAATCTGTATTAATACTGTTTTTGTATGCCTTGAATATTATTATGAGTATTAACAATATGGACAAATAGATAGATATGTGCAGTTTTTCTTACCCTGATATCTGCTTCACCAGCTTCATGCAATCCCTGACACTGAAGACGATAACCAGCAGACCAAACTGATGCCACCAACTACCAAACATATGAAATAACTTTAGTTAAAAACCACAGACAACAACAGATCTACGTTGCTACTGTGAGACACAAACACATGTAAACACACTGTATGCTCACTTACCTCAACCAGCATGTATAAGGACAACATAGTAATAGAAAAGTTGTACAGCAGTAAAACATTTTTCAGTGAGTATGCTGGTCTGTTTCTCATATATTTTGTTCCCAGGTAGATTGTTAGGAGGTAGGTAATAGTGAGCAAGAATGTTGGTGTGTAGGAATCCAGCAGAAGCCATCCTCTCACACGAGTATCTGAAATCAAACACACACATCATAAACTGTTTACAACTGTAACATTCAGCTGGATGTGCCCATTCAGACCACTGGAGGGCACTCCAGTGCCCAGGACTTCTGTTGTGTGTGTTTCCCTGTTTTTCACTCCCAGACTTTTATTATGATTTCATGTACTCTTTTCTGTATATTCTAACTCTGACTTTTATGTTGAAATCCTTGCCACAGCTCAGTTCACTTCCACCCAGATATCCACGGATATCCACTGGCATATAAGCCGGCATTTGTTTAGCTTCCAGCATGGTTTGTTGTTATTGTTACGTTTCATTTGTGTTCCCTGTTTCCCGATGTTCTGCTCATTGCATTACCTGTTGTCGACCTGGACTTCCCCTCTGCTTCTGTAACAACGGTCTCTGTGGCTCCCTCTAACCGACATCAGCGGGAACCTTCCCCGGAGTACTAATTCCCACACGGACCCTTTTCGCGAAACTCTGTGAAACTTCCGCGGCAGGTGTTGCTCGTTTACGGGACAATAAAAGGACGCGCTTCGCAACCGGAAGTTGCGAAGTTTTGTTTTGCCGTGCAAACACTCTGAGCGTTATTCCCTGCCTTATTGGATTGTTCATTTCTTCGACTTTGGATTGTTTATTGGATTGTGATTCTCTGCCTGATACCTTCGACCCTCTGCCTGGACTATTGACTTTGATTCATTGCCTGATACCTCGACCATTGCCTGTTCTTTACTCTGTCTTTGTCTTGTCTACGCTGCCCTTGATTGTTATACTGAACTCTGCCTGTACGACCCTGATTTATATATATAAACTGCAAATGGATCTGAACTTTTCTGACTCCGAGTCTGCCTCAGCTCAAACGCCACAGAAAACTTCGCCAATGGAGGATCCAGCAGTTTGTTCCATGTTCCAGGAAGTCATGCGGCAAGGCGCTCAATTACAGGCTCACCAACAGCAGTTAGAGAGGCTTAATCAATGCATGGATGGTATGACTCAGTCTTTGCAAGCTCTCACCACCGCCATTACTGCTATGACGTCATCACCTGCGGCGCCCGCTCCACCACCACAACCGCCTGCTGTGCCTACAAACGCTGGTAAGCCCCGTCCTTCTCTTCCGGAAAAATTTGATGGTTCACCGGGAAAATGTAGAGGGTTTTTACTACAATGTGAGATCTTCCTTACACAACAATCAGCCGATTACGTCACGGACGACAGTAAAGTTGCTCAAATCATCTCACTACTGACTGGTAGAGCATTAGAATGGGCTACAGCATTGTGGGACGGCCGCCAGATGGCGTTCCCTTCCTACCGAGAATTCATTCGACTCTTTAGGGAGGTTTTTGATCACGCCGCTGGTGGAAGGGACCCAGAGGAAGAAATACTGGCGCTGCGCCAGGGAAATTTGTCAGCGGCAGATTTCACCATTAGATTCAGAACCCTCGCTGCACAGACCGGCTGGCCTAACGAACCATTGAAAGTGATGTATCGTAAAGCTCTTCGCGAGGATTTACAGGCGGAAATGGCTTGCCGAGACGAGGGGAGGTCTCTAGAACAGTACATGGAGCTCACGATACAACTCGACAACCTGATTCGTTCCCGTCGATCTAAACGTCAGTTTGCTTTCTTTTCACCATCCACCTCTGTCACTCAAAGCGACCCAGAACCCATGCAGATTGGCGCCACCCACCTGTCACAAGAGGAACGAGAGCGCCGACTAAAGTCCCACCTGTGTCTGTATTGTGGACAGCCTGATCATATCCGAGCCAACTGCCCCATCCGACCAGCAAGACCTTCAACTAACCGGGTGAGTGACAGACCCACTTTAACTATTCCAGTTCAATTGAAAGTGCATGATCAGACATTCCAGACCTCTGCTCTAATAGACTCAGGAGCAGAGGGTAATTTCATAGACGAACGTTTTGCTAAGCTGTGTAATATTCGTCTGTTTCCATGTGGCGCTCGGGTGGCGGTGGCAGCCATAGATCGAAGACCGCTCGGATCCAGCCAGGGCACCAAAGTAACCGAGGAGATCGAACTTTATACCGGTTCCCTGCATCACGAGCACCTCAGACTATTCACGCTGGATTCACCGGATCACGCCATCATATTGGGTTACCCCTGGCTGGAACTACATAGCCCACACATCTCATGGTTGGAACGTGACATCACTCAATGGTCACCACACTGCATAAAGAACTGCCTACTGAGTCCTACCAAGCACCAGCCCCCACCTACACCGAGCACTTCGGACGATGCCAGTTCACCGGTTCCCGAGCACCTCCCGTCACAGTATCACGACCTGCGTGAGGCCTTCAGCAAGGTCAAAGCTACCACTCTACCTCCTCACCGCTCCACCGACTGCGCCATAGACCTGGTCCCCGGATCAGTACCACCTAAAGGACGCATATTTCCACTGTCAAGACCCGAAATGGAAAGTATGAGCAAGTACATTGAGGAGGAATTAGCAAAAGGATTCATCCGACCCTCCATTTCACCTGCATCGGCCGGATTCTTCTTCGTCAAGAAGAAAGATGGCGGTCTCCGGCCATGTATCGATTACCGAGGCCTCAACGACATTACAATCAAATATCGTTATCCACTGCCACTTGTCCCATCAGCTCTAGAACAACTGAGAAAAGCCCAATACTTCACTAAACTGGACTTGCGGAGTGCTTATAACTTAATCCGCATCAAGGAGGGAGACGAGTGGAAAACGGCATTCTCTACATCGACCGGGCACTATGAATATCTTGTTATGCCCTTCGGGCTTTCGAACAGTCCTTCGATATTTCAGGCAATGGTAAACAACGTCTTTCGGGACCTCCTCAATAAGCATGTGCTCGTATACATTGACGACATCCTGATCTATTCAGAGGATTTCCCTTCACATGTCCAGCACGTCCGTACTGTTCTTCAACGTCTTATTGAGAACAAACTCTACGCCAAACTCGAGAAATGCGAGTTTCACCAAACCAGAATCACCTACCTGGGATACGTAATCAGCTCCGAAGGGGTAATGATGGACGATCAGAAAGTCAATGCTGTCTCCGCGTGGCCCAAGCCCAGAACCCTAAAAGACCTCCAACGCTTCCTCGGGTTCGCTAATTTCTACCGTCGATTCATCCGAGGTTTCAGTCAGGTAGCCAGCCCACTTACAGCCATGACTCGCAAAGGACCCACCACTCTTCGCTGGACGACAGCCGCTGAACAGGCCTTTCAAGCCCTGAAAGAACGTTTCACCACCGCACCTATACTCCATCATCCTAATCCAGACTTGGAGTTTACCGTGGAAGTTGACGCCTCCAACACAGGCATAGGAGCGATTCTATCACAACGCCATGGCAATCCAGGCCGTCTATTTCCTTGCGCATTCTACTCCCGGAAGCTGAACTCGGCAGAGCAGAATTATAACGTTGGGGACAAGGAACTCTTGGCAATCAAATCCGCGTTGGAAGAATGGCGACACTGGCTTGAGGGCTCCAAACTTCCCTTCCTGGTTCTGACCGATCATAGAAATCTTGAGTACCTCCAGTCAGCACGGCGACTAAACTCCAGGCAAGCAAGATGGGCAATGTTCTTTACTCGATTCAATTTTAAAGTAACTTATCGACCCGGCAGCAAGAACGGAAAGGCAGACGCACTCTCACGCCAACATGAAACTGATTCCCCAATCAAGGAACCTGAATTCATTCTTCCTCAGACATGTATCATCGCGCCTGTTCGTTGGGACATCATGGCAGAAATAGCCGAGGCCCAAGCACAAGAACCAGCTCCCCCGGAATGCCCAGCTAACAAAGAATACGTGCCCGAACCCCTACGAGAGCGAATTCTCCATCACGTCCATGACAGCCTTAGTTCAGGACATCCAGGCATACAAACCACTATCGATCTGGTCCGCAACCGGTTCTGGTGGCCCTCACTCACCCATGACGTCACTCGTTTTGTTCAACGTTGCCAGACCTGTAACGTCTCCAAGAGCTCTCATCAAAGGCCAGCAGGTTTACTTCAACCCCTCGAAACACCACAAAGACCCTGGTCACATATCTCGATGGACTTCATCACCGACCTTCCTCCATCCAACCACAATACAGTTATCCTCACAATAATCGACCGTTTCTCCAAAGCCTGTCGCTTGATTCCTCTACGGAAACTACCCACCGCCTGGGAAACTGCAGAAGTTCTTCTGGAGCAAGTCTTCCGCTTCTACGGCCTTCCTGACGACATACTCACCGACCGAGGTCCGCAGTTCACCTCCCGCCTGTGGTCAGCCTTCTGTAAACTATTAAATATTAACGTCAGTCTTACATCTGGATACCACCCTGAATCCAACGGACAAGCGGAGCGCATGAACCAGGAGTTGGTTAGATTCCTGCGTTCTTACTGCCATCAAGACCAAACCGAATGGAGCAAGTATTTAATATGGGCTGAGTATGCACAGAATTCTATTCGCAAACCAGCCACCGGGACCACCCCATTCAAGTGCATACTAGGTTATCAGCCTCCCCTGTTTCCTTGGTCGGGTGAACCATCCAACTTACCAGCACTTAATCACTGGTTGCAACAAAGTGAGGAGGCGTGGAACCGTGCCCATGTCCACCTACAGAGAGCGGTACGCCGCTATACCACCCAAGCAGACCGTCACCGTCGTCCCAATCCACCCTACGAGGCCGGCCACTGGGTATGGCTGTCCACCCGGAACCTCCGTCTCAATCAACCCTGCCGAAAGTTAACACAGAGGTATGTGGGTCCCTTTCAAATCGATCGTCAAATTACTCCAGTGTCATATCGGTTGAACTTGCCTGCTCACTATCGCATTTCTCCCACATTCCATGTATCCCTGCTCAAGCCCGCTGATGCTCCGGAAGGAGGGGGAATCCTAGACGAGGCCGCCGCCCAAGAGCCACCTCCCCTGGTCCTCGACGACCAAGAAACTTACCAGGTACACGAAATCCTGGACTCCCGGCGTCGGAGGGGCATACTCCAGTACCTTGTAGACTGGGAGGGATACGGTCCTGAGGAGCGGTCTTGGGTCAATTCACGGGATATTCTTGACCCCAACCTGACTGCAACCTTTCATCAGGAACATCCTGACCGTCCAGCTCCCAGACCCCGTGGTAGACCCCGACGCCGTCCACCAGCTCACTTCAGGAGCCGTTCGCAGGGGGGGGGCTCTGTAACAACGGTCTCTGTGGCTCCCTCTAACCGACATCAGCGGGAACCTTCCCCGGAGTACTAATTCCCACACGGACCCTTTTCGCGAA
>JAUCMT010000056.1:11036299-11048482 GCA_032357475.1 Enteromius thamalakanensis
AAGGGAACAAATAGGTTACTTCCGTAACCACCGTTCCCTGAGACATGGAACGAGTACTGCGTTTCGTGCCGTGCTATAAGAGGCCGTCGCTTCAGTCGAATAAACTGAAGAAGGCTGGCTGTCTCCGCTATTTATACGTGGGACACACCCCCTTTCATGCAAATAAGCATGACCCGCGGCCATTGGCTCGCTGTAGACGGCAGCTCGCCAGGTGGTTGTAATAAAACCAATACAGCGGCCAATGGCCTGGCAGTTAAAACTGCATTATTGAATTAGGCTTCAGTTAGAGGGAAAATAGGAGTTTTTCCATAGCGTCTTAGCAGACACAGTACTCGTTCCATGTCTCAGGGAGCGGTGGTTACGGAAGTAACCTATTTGTTTAGCAGAATTGGTTTAGGGGGTGGGTCCATCAGTTACATGTTGTAGTCATTGTGTCTCAAGTACAAGTAATTGTGTGTAAACAACTAAGAAAAACTGCCAAAAGTGTCATTTTGAAATGCAAAATGTGTGTAAAGCAGAAAATGTATTTAGACTTGAGAAGAAGTTTTGCTCTCTGTGCGTCAGTTTAACTAAAGTTACTTGCAAACAGCCGCGACTAATACTGTAATTTCTACAGAAATATTTTACAGTGCAGCCTTGACTGCAAGTTTATGTCACCACAGGCCAGTTCCATTGCCTGTCATACATTTTCCCTGGTATATGGGTTTCGGTCATAGACCCCATATCTATACTCTACCTCTGCCTCTCGCATTGTTAGCAGGGTTTAGTGTTTTAACAATTCAGAAAAACTACAAGATTATGTATAAAAATGCACCAAATACAACAAGTGATTTTCCAGCTGTGCCACACAGATTTTGTTTTACAATATAAATATTTGCTAACACTTTATTTTAGGGTCTCTTAACTAGCTGCTTATGAGCATGCATATTACTAGAATATTAGCCATTTATTAGTAGTAATTAAGCACATATTAAAGCCTTATTCTACAAGACTTTATTCTACATAGCCAACCCCAATAGCCAACCATAACAACTACCTTACTAACTTTAATAAGTAGCAAATTAGGAATAACCTGTAATTAGGAATTTGCTGAGGGTAAAGCCGTAGTTAATAGTGAATAAGTGTTCCCTATTCTAAAATGTTACACAATTGTGTCAAAAGTTGAAAATTCAATATGACCACCTTTTCTTTTAAACATTTGAAAAACTCAATTAACAATAATATAACTTTTTGTTTTGTGTTTGTATATACATGCACAGCAACCCCTGATCCCGGAGAAGACCCGAAAGTGTCCAGGGCGAAGTTTTTTATTCGAGATGAATTCTTGGTATATACCTACATACACACATACATACAGATTTTTATTATTATTAATATATATTATTATTTATTTTACTTATTTTCTTTATTTTATCTACATTATTAAAGGTATAATTTATCAAAAAATTAATGTACTTTTAGTTTAGGTGACTAAACTAAGAAGATGTAGGTGACTTTTTTTCTTCAATTGAACAAAAAATATCAAGGAACACAAAATTAAAACCTGTGGCTGTGATCAGTGCAAGAAACTAAAAATCATGTAAGGCATTATTTCTTGTAATCCAATTCAGGAAAACTAATCTTTCTTTTGAGCATGTTCATTTTAGTGAAGTGGATGAACTGATTGTCCTGGCACATATAATCAATATGCATGGAAGCATATGTGTAGATATATTTAATTTGCAATGCAATATTCAAAATGTCAATGCAATATTCAAAACGTAATATTTAAATTTACATTTTCCATTAACCCACATGTGCAAAGTTTGGTGCAAATGAAAATGGGCAATTTCAATTTCTCAGTGACCCTGCACCACAAAACCAGTCTTAAGTCGCTGGGGTATATACTATATGTACCGTAGGTGACAGAACTAGATTAATACTGGAGTGTTTTGCAGAATTCATGCTTAACAGACTGTGGTCACGTAAGTCGCCACATTCTGCGCACGTCTATATGTGGTATTACAGAATGGTTACATGAAGTGGACAAAAAGCTAACACACCTAGACATGGGGGGGAATTTCAAAGAGAAGTGAGCATCTTTATGCCCTACTCCCTTTGTAGTATATGTATTCCCTCTGTATTCTTTTAAGGGTGTAGCGTAGGGCATTTCTATCTCAAATAAGCGTTTGGGACTCTTTTTGTGAAGGGACCGACGGAGCAGACGTTACCTTGACAACATTGCACCGGTGTGCAGCATTAAGCCTCCAACAGTTGTTGCAAATAAATATTACTTCTTATTAATATTTTATCTAAATGTTGTCTCCCTGTGTCTTATGTACTATTAAACGTGCTTACACTACAGTCTTAAATCATATAAAAAAAACTAACTATTTACTATTTAACTACTAACTATGAAGGAATTTTAATAATGCACATATAAAAAGTAGGAAATAATCCGAGTTATTGATACTTTTTTTGTTTTGTATTTTTTCTTCACAGTACAATATATTTGAACATAACTGTATATTTTATAATGTCTAATATTAATATGCTTGTTAATAGTTTTCCCCCCATTTTTGGCAACGTTTAATTCATAACCACGGAAAGATGTCTTTATCAGCTTTTTGTCCGCTTCATGTACCCATACCGTAATACCACAAATAGACGTGCACAGAATGTGGTGGCTCCTGTGACCACTGTCTGTTAAGGCCTGACAATTCTGCTAAACACTGCAGTAATAATCTAGTTCTGTCACCTACATACACATACAAATCTTCTAAAACACCACTCTTTCTTTCTTTACGCTCGACTTCATATCTCCAGCTGCTATGTTTTGAATGATCTAAACGAAATGCGCTTCCGCCAATCCCTGCCTTAAAGCAATGACTGACGAAAGGGAAAATTTAATCTTAAGTGTCCTAACTGTTAGTTTAAATGAATTTTTGGACAAATAACATTTAAATGATATTTTTGCTACTACTTCTGCTTGAACATGTTACACATTTTAAATCAATTAGGGTAATACATTTTAATTTTAATTTTGCAACTTATATAGGATTTAAATTAGTATTCAATTTGCATATTAAGATTACTGTTAATGTAAATGCTAAATGTAAATAATATTATTTCGTTTTCATTTTCCCTTTGCACCAAACTTTGTACATGTGGGTTAACGGAAAATGTAAATTTAAATAAGAAATACATTGCCATTTTTGAATATTGCATTGCAAATTGAATATTGCTACACATATCCTTTCATAAATATGATGCCGGTTTTTGTCAACTCATTACAGCACAATACACTGAACTGAAGAATAAGGCCTTGATAAACATACATGAGTCGAGCACTTGAATTAAGTGTTTATGTGTGTTCATCGTTTTTTATTGTTTATTAAGTCTAGTTTATTCATTTAATATGCTTTAGATGTGTGAAACTTTTGTTTTTGGATCATAATTGAGTGCTTTAATAATAGTCAAATTATAACAAGTCACACGATTGATTACATTGTAAGCTATTTAATACAACCAGGTAATTAAAAGAAACTGCTGAATAAAAAGTTATTTGGGGCTATTGCTTGAGGCTGTTCATGACAGGTAACATAACTTAACACCTTCATTAGAACACCTTAAGAAATAGCTTCTTGTAAGGACCAATAGTATCGCTTGGTAAGTCCTCAACATATCATCAGAAGTCACAGGTTTTAATTGTGTTTTCCCTAATATGATTTTTTTTTTTACTCTTACAGTGATGGTAAATAATACAATTCAAGATATAGCTACTAAGTACCAAGGTTTTAGGTAATATCTTGAAAAAAACTCACCTACTAAAAAACTCACCTACATCATGGTCCCTATTTTCACTATTTGCATATTTCAGCTATACATTTGATATTTATTTTTGGTATAAATAGATTATTGTTGGTATAAATGCTGTAACTGCTTGGACTGTGTGTGTGTTTGTATGAACCCACAGAAAATCAGCACAGCAAGCGGCACTGACAAACACTACTGCTATCCTCACTTTACCTGTGCTGTGGACACAGAAAACATTCGTCGTGTATTCAATGACTGTCGTGACATTATCCAGAGGATGCACCTCCGCCAATATGAACTCTTGTGATTGTCTCCCCAGATTTGGCTGCTTCTCCAATCAACATTTTTCCCGTCTCACATCACATCTTTAAGAACTACTGAAGAGTGACAATGTTGTCATGTTTTTTTGTTAATTTGTTTTTCCCTTTTTATGTCTTTCATATGTTTGTTTTTCTTTCTAAATTATTTATAGTCGTGTGTGTGTGTGTGTGTGTGTGTGTGTGTGCATATATGTTTATATATACACTGATGTCAAAATTTGACCACAATTGTCCTGCAACAAAAACTCACTTTGGATTTAGGTTTTTGGACAACTGATGAAAGATTTTGATCCACTTCAAATATCGACGTGTGTGTGTATAAATATGTGTATATACACACACACACACACTATATATATATATATATACACGTGTGTGTTTGTGTATATAATATATATATACCCATATATATTCAGTTTATATGCATGTTTATATATATAAACATGCATATAAACTACAGGTCAAAGGTTTCGGATCACTAATATTTTGTAATGTTTCTTATGCATAGGAATAATTTAGATTTACAGTAAATATTTTACAGTGATGTCAAAGCTGAATTTTCATTAGGCATTACACTCTTCCCATGTCACATGGTCCTTCAGAAATTATTATAATATGCTGAAAACTGTTGTGCTGCTTAATATTTCTTTGGAACCTGTGTGTGTATTTTTTTTCTCTCTTCAGGATTCTTTGATGAATAAAAAGTTAAAAAGAAAAACATTTATTTATAATAGAAATATTTTCTAATAATATAACCTACCATACAAAAGATTAAATTAAGGATGCTTAAGCTTAATAAGCCAAAAATGCACATGTTCATGTAAACATGGTAACAAATGTTCTTTTTTCAGGAGTAAGGTCATTAACATAAGCAAAGTCAGTCGGTCGCAATAGGTCATTTTCGCCCCTTACTCTGATTTAGCATGACATGCAAATGCAACTTTCTTTTCGGCTTATTGAAGTGTGCACGTGGACAGGAATGCATTATTAGTGCAGATTTAAGCGCAAAAAGAAAGAAGGAAATATATGACAAATATATGACAGACTTTTTATGACTCTGAAAATTATAAAAATGTGTTGTGCAGCTGATATAGAAGTGGTTTAGTCACAATGCTGCATTTATAACTGCATGAGAGAATTATATATTCACTGTGCGTTTCCTGCTGACATGTTGCAAGCTTAATTCACATCACAACTGAAAAATGTATGGAATACTTGGATTATATGGATTGTATGGATTATATTTTGATGTCACTACAGACAAATAACCTGATTTTTAATAAGCTGATATTTGTGACATATCAGCTTCTTTGTGTAAATGTAAATATCCTCATTAATAAGAAGTTATAACAAAGATTTATATTGTTAGAAAAGATTTATATTTGGAATAAATGCGTTTTTTTTTTCATTTTATTCATCAAAGACTCCTGAAAAAAGTTTGAAGTTTCCACAAAATATTTGGCAGCATGACTGTTGACGACACTGATAAATCTAATAATAAATCAGAATATTAAGGAAAGGAAAGAATGTGACATGTGGTCAGGTATGGTTAATGTTAACCCATCCAAGTGCATGCACATACAGCAGTGAGAAGTGAACAACCACACACACACTGTGAACCCACACCCAGAAATGTGGCGTCCAGGGAGAAGGATGCGTATTAATTATAGTGTAATAACATTTTGCTATTTTTTTCTTTATTTTTGTTCAAACAAATACAGCGTTGATGATCATAAGAGACATTATCCTAAACTTTTGACTCGGTTGAGTGTGTGTGTGTATATAAATATGTTTTTTTCTGAAATGAGAGGGGTGATTTTATTTTGTTTTATTTTCAATTATTTTTATTTTATGTTTTTACCACTCCCAGGTCATTTCTTTCTTTTTGTATATATTTTTGTTGTATTTCAGCATTGGCTGGCTTTAGATGAGGTTAGAGTAAAAGATTAGATGTGGCTAGACCAGCTGACATAAGGGAAACCCTTGGGTAACCTAATTCAGAATGGTCTAACCTTTTACCTTTCCCCTTTACCTTTGTTGGAGTGCTTGATATAGGAGTGAAAGGGTACATGAAGGATTTAATGAAGCACTTTGCATCAATTGTTTCCTAAATTAAAGCCAGAAGGCAAATTTCACAATGTAGCACCAATGTATTTATCTGTTTGTTTCTTTTCTTTTTTTTTACATTTAGTTTAGTTAGCTTTTTCTGCAAAGCATGCAGAAAGGAATTCAGGGCTAGATATGAGTTTGTAACCAACAACAGAGCAGGAGCAGGGACTTGTGGGATTTGTCATACTCTGCATTTTTTCCTCAGTGGGTGCAAGCGGCAATCCATCTTGGGAAAACCGTCACCGGCCAACCGATGCCTCCTTAAGCATGGGCAGCCCCCATTTGTGAGGTTGTCCTAAATAAAAAATATAAAGAGAAAAAACAATATATTTTTAAGGTTTTTGTTTTGTTATTCTAAAGAATGTGCAAGGTTGCCCGATCTTGTACAGGACTGCAAAATGTTATTTTGTATAACTCCAACAGGAAAGACAAAACTTTGAGCTCTTTGTGCCTTTGAATATGGCTGTACCTGTAAATGAAGATAAAGTATGTGCGATTGGACAGCGCTGTACAGCTTGATGTCAAATCTTACATGCAGCACAGCATGCTGACAGGAAATCGCTCTGTAGACTTTTTTCTTGTTTATAAAGCTATTTAAAATGTCTTTTAATATAAAATGAAAAATTAGGCAAAAAATCTTGGTATACAATATGCAAAATTAACCACTTTGTTTAGAAGCCGCAAATACAGTATGTCTTACAGTTCTTTGAATTTCCGTTCTTTGTCAGGAAAAAATCTTTTAAAATTTTCACCTGCTGTTGTTTCAGGTAGGGCACATTTGCATATGCAAACTGTATGCGGGATCGTGCTGGTGAAAGTGTGTAGATATGTGTGATTGCATGCTTGTGAGCATACATTCGCAGATAAACCACATTTTGTACTGTACATGTGCTTTCTATGTGTACATATACATTTATAAAAACATGACAATACATATTCTATAAATATATATGTACAATTATTCATAATAATGTGTGCCTAAATGTATACATATTTATGAATGCTTAGCGAGTTTGTATGCATAGTTAATATACAAATGCATAAAATAGAAGGAATGAAGTAAGACTAATGATTCAATACTGGCCGTAGTGAGTGCATACAGACTGCGCTGGCATTGTGAATGTGAGCGCTGATAGTGTAAATCTCACAGCTTGAGTGGGTCCCTACGTTTCTCTCATTCACCGGGGGGGAGATACAGTTATAATAAGTGAAAGGAATGGTGTAATTATTTATTTTATTGTTGTACAGAACAGTACAGACAGAACTTAATAAAAAAAATATAATTTGTGTGTGCAAAAGATAAACTCGATTTGTTAGAATCTAGATGCAGTTGGAGTAATAATTCTTTAATACATTAAACACAAGTGGCTGACTTAAATTTTATATATACACACTTGAGTCCATGCACAATGTCATATAAACTACCTGACGGTACTCTTGTGGTTCACTTCTGAATTGGTGAATTGCAGGGACAGTGTGTGACAAGACTTAGGCTGTGAGTACCTGTAACACTGGTAGATAGGCTATTCTTCTTACTATTCTTTGCAGCTTTTACATACAAGTGACAATGGTGAAACATAATATAATGATAACAATCATAAAAATAATACATCTCTGGCCTTTCAAGGATTTTAAGGTATCTTTCTTTTATTTTTAATGTTTATTTTCATAATGAGGCACATTAGAAGACCTTCGTCTTTGTTTAGAATGGCAATGTGGGAAGAAATGTAATTTTGCAAATAAAATACCTTAAAAAAAATGTTAGTTTGCTTTTGAGTTGTATATTTTATAATCAAAACTGGGGTCAGATTGCACTGTGTGAGTGACTCTTTGGTGCTAAAAAATGAAATAAACAGAAATACATTTAAGAACGGTATATTTACAAAGTTCAGAAGACTTTAAAACAACACAATAAAACCAGGGAAAAAACACAGTCCTTTGCACCTCACCCTAAAACAGTCTAAAGCATCCTGGTGTGTTGAAATGTCCCAAAGCGAGTGTCTACCAGTCCAGTAAAACTCTATTATACATAAAATCATTCCAAGAAACAATGACATACATGACTTTGTTCTACCATCTCAGAAACTTCAACCGACAGCAGAGGTTTCTGTATGAGGGGAAAAAATGGCTTCCAGATCTTTTTTTTTTTGTAACATGTAACATTCTGCCAATGTTTAACAATATTAGGAAAAAATAAACAATGATTTGTGGGTCTGTTCTGTCATTAGTCGCATACTATTTATTTCTGAACTTTTTACTGTCAAATAGTTGATATATCCCGACCTAAATAAAGTTTACACTCTTTCAGTCCATGAACTGGATTTCGCTCAGTCTATGGAAATTTTGCCACATGGAAGCATAAATATGCAGATTAAACATGGCAAATGGTGCAGCATGTATGTGTCTGAAAAATTTTAATTTAATACAAATTATAGCCTACAAAGCATGCATTGTAAGTAAAAAAAACAACAAAAAAACTTAAAATAATTATAACCTCATAATGTATGTTAGGGTTCTGTTACTTGCTTTCTCTGTCACTCTTCTTTCCCCATCATTCGTCCTTAATCATTTTCAAACAAAAATGTTCTGATAATATCATGTTGAAAGTTAAGTAGATGAGTAAAAACAAAAATAGCTGACTTAGGGAGATGGTCTTTTAACAGTGCCACATAACTCTCACATTTTTGTGCATATTACAAAGTCTTGTGCTTTTCAAGAAGGCTATTTGGCAAATGCAGTGATCTTCTGAACATCTTGATATGACTGAGTGTTATCAGTGCAATGATCAGACAGCTGCAGCAGTAAAGTGCTAATACAGTCCTCTCCTCTGGCAAAAAACACTTTGACAACCGGATGTCAGACCTGGAGAATGTGCCCTAAAGGGAGGGACAGAATATACAATAAAATTAACATTAAATAAATATTACATATAAAGTATAAGTATCTTATACGTTTAACTAATGTGAAAGCTAGTAACCTTTTATCCATAAAACACTGTTAATTTTATTGAAACTTGAACTAAAAAAACATTTCAAACAGAATAAAGGATCAGTTAAATTATACTTTATTTCTTGTTGAACTCTTCATGTCAACATAATAAGAAAAGTGTGACTACACAAAAAAACAGAACTGAAAAAAATATGTTTTAACTTAATTTTGTGGAAAGAGTTACAATAGGCTCTTTGCACATAACGCCATGACATCATATCCTTTTTGAGTAATGCGGTATACCTTTTTCCGGTTTGGAAAAATTTAGCGGCAGAGATATAAACAGTAGAGAATGAACTTTTAAAAAAAGTTACATTTTTCTCCTGAAGCAACATAGACAATTGGCTCTTTGCACATATAGCTAATCTACTGTCACGCCGGAAATGCGGTTTAGTCTTTCAGGGGGACAATCTAAAACACTTAACGTGAAACACGCTTAATGTGGCTTAAAGCACCTAAAAACCGACGAGGGAAACTCAAATTTCTGTCAAACCTTCCTTGTAATAATCTCTAACTACTGTTAAAAGAACGAGCCTATATTTAACAGATAACGTGAATAATATCACATTAAGCGTTTTCTCTCCCATAGAAGTCCATTATAAGGAAACAGTTTAACATGGCGTAACGGACGCTATCTTAACAACGACCGAGAGAAACCAAACCATTTTCTGTCAAAATGTATTTATAGTAAACACTTGCCACTGTCAAAAGAACAAGCTCTTATTCTGCGTATAAAGTGAATAATTTCACATTAAAGCGTTCACCCCTATAGATCCATTAGAAAACAACTTAACGTGGCTTAACATACTTTAACAACAACCTGGAAAAACCAAACTTCTGTCACATTTTGTTTATAACAAAGACATGCCACTGTCAAAGAACAAGCTCTTATTCAGCTTCTAAACAGTGGAAAGTCTTTATTATAAATACAAGAAGAAGTTTGGTCTCTCTCAGTCATTGTTAAAGTTAAGCCACGTTAAGCTGTTTCCTTATAATGGACTTCTATGGGGAGAAAACGCTTAATGTGATAATTTTCACTTTATCTGTCAAATATTGGCTCATTCTTTTGACAGTAGTTAGTTATTATTACAAGGAAGGTTTGACACAAATTTGGGTTTCCCTCGTCATTTTTTATGTGCGCAAGCCACGTTAAGCGTTTTTTGTCCCTTTTCAGATTCTGTAAAAATGGCAATCTTTTACACAAGATGTTTGCAGGACTTGCTGAAACTTACCATTATCAACGTGCATCGCATTTGTAAGTCCTACTCCAAAGCACCTGGCAATAAATTGGAGAAGGGCTTTAAGATGTATGCCTCCTCATATATCCATGGATATGAAGGTAAGCCTATTTTTTCAAACATTGAGACTTGACTTTAGTAAAAGGTTCGGTAATAAACAATGCCGGTCTGTGACCAAATATGCGTGTGGTAATGTTCTACTGTTAACGTTAGTATGCACATTAGTAGTTATTTAAGCGGAATGTGTAACGTTGTGTCTATAACGACGTGTGCCTAACTTCTTATTGTTTCAACTTGTGCTTGGCATAGTGTCAAATAAAGACAACGAGTGAAGTTGCTGTGCAGGCTTTCTGCTTCAGATCCATGAAGCAGCACGAAAAACCTCAGTTTGAATGTAGAGCTGCACTGGTAATTCTGAGTTCCTGAGGTTCGAGTTCAGGCTGTGTTAACTTTATTTTTGTTGTGTTTTGTTGACGTGCACATTATATTGGCTTTGTTGCTTCAGGAGAAAAACTTTACTTTTTTTAAGGCTCATTCCCTGCTGCCAAATTTTGCCAAACTGGAAAAAGGTATACCACATTACTCAAAACGGATATGATGTGCAAAGAGCCTATTGTATGAAATGGCCGGTTAATAGATGTATAAACTCTAGAAAACTCTGGATCTAATTTAGTTGAAAGGAAACAACTGATTATTGCATACAGAGCTACATACAGATTAATTGAAACATTATCTGAACTAAAACTTATGAAATTTATAAAATGTAAACATTTGCACTGGGTATGTTGTCAAGGTTCTTTTCAATTCTGAATGCATGAAAGAATATATATATTCCATGCCCTCCAAGGAAAGAAAATGCAAAGAAGACTCAACACCTGGCAGGCCTTGGAAATGATCTTGAGTGAAGTAACCCTTGTGACTTGATGGAGAAGACATCGAACTTCAGCCAGATTCGGACTGAGAGCTGTCTGATCTGTCTTCAGGTTACGTTTTATTTAATATTATTTCCTATTAAATTCCAAACAAGTAAGTGGAAAATACAAAAAAAGCAGCGTGGAGTGACATAAATATCTACTCTGCTTTTTTATATTTTTCACTTTTTTGTTTGTTCACCTTAGCAGACATTCACTGCCATCTGAAGTGTTAGACCTTTTTTTTCTTTAGTTCAGGGGTTCTCAACCTTTTGCAAGCTGGGCCCCCCCAAAGCTGGTTCATTGCAGTTGGGCCACCCCCACCCCAAACATCACATTGCGTAGTTAGATAGCCCTAGGCTATTATTTTTAGGCCCACATTATTATTATTATAATTATTATTATCATCAGTAGCGGTAGGTAGGCCTTTTATAGGCTATTGTTATAATTGGCAGTAGCACCAGACTTCTAATGTGAGCTTGCAGAAATTATTATTATTATTATCATAATAGTAGTAGTAGTAGGCCTATCATCATTACTAGGTTATTGCTACATAATTATATGAGGTTACATGCTTTATTGTTATTGTTGTTGTTATTATTATTATTATTATTATCATCAGTATAGGCTTATTATCATTAATAGGCTATTGCTATAATTGGGAATTGGCACCAGACTTCTGCAAATCAATGTATAGCTCGTTTGCTGTGCACACAAACGGATCTCGAACCCACGCAAAAGAGCGATAATCCTCTTTAAAGTACGTCGCAATTTGTTTTCTCGTTGCTGACAGGTGCTCAGACGCTGATTGAAATAGGGAGG
>JAUCMT010000056.1:11049470-11061259 GCA_032357475.1 Enteromius thamalakanensis
CAACCTTTAAAGAAGGTGACCAAAAATACAAATGTATCTTAAAAGTTAATGACGACAAAGGAGAAAGCGACAAAAGGCTTGTTATGGAATCTTAAAAGGCTTGTGTCGAGAAAACACAATACAGTGTTCCACTCACACTTGGACAGCAAATCTAACGTTAAAGGGCGTGGTCCATAAAACATGTCTTTGTCTCTCTAAATATTATAATCATAATTTTCTAATATAATCGCCATCTCACCTGAAATGCTTTAACAACCGCATTTGCAACTGTATAAATCAATTTGTTAATAATTTAACTTTAATTTATTTGTATTTTATTTTGTTCAAAAGTGAGCTAAACGATAGCCCGCATATATTTGGCTTGGGCTAATATAGCTACTGCTCTACTAAAGCAAGTTGATGTTTTTCTCAGAGTATTGTATATTTGTTTTTCTCTGAATGCACAGTGGTTCGATATAAAAATAAATGAATAATGAAAAATGACAGTGGAGCTAGGGTTGTGCCGATAGACAATAGTATCGTGTATCAACGATAGTCAGAGCAATCAACGATACTGGGCTCATTCTCCTATTAATGTATTAAATTATATTATTATTATTATATTGTTATTATTATTATTAAGTATCGATTTGCCCCACTATTTCACTCAGCGCCGCACATAAACGCAAATTAGTGCTAAAAGAGACATCTTTTAAAAATCCTTAACAGCTGTTTTCTTTTTCGTTTTCTTTTACAGCACATTACCAAAAAAAACTATTTTGCTTGTTCTTCATAATCGTTATAATACATTTTTAAAATGCAGTTAATAAGTAATCAGTCTAAAACAGAGCTCGTCGATGGACGCACAGTCCAGAGCGCTGTGACTTCTATCCGTTTCATTTAACTTTACTTCAAAAATATAAACTAGTTTTGATTTTCACCGTGTCTGATTTTTAAACTGATAACTTCTGCGAGAATGCAGCAAACTTGTAAGACGTGCGGCCCTATAATAACGATGTATGACTGCTGAATCTAAATATATGAACTAGCCGTTTTAAATATTTTTATATTTAACATGTCAGTTTTCAATATGTTTGAAGGTATAGTATTTCGGTTACTGGTGCTTCCAGGCGCGCTCTCTTTCTCTCTGCCTCACGCGATTTAAAATCATCAAATAGCCTGTGATAAGTACAGAGATCCTCTCTCTTGCCCCCACCCACTCATACACGATAATATCGTGTATCGGCGATCTCACAGGCTGGCGATATGAAAATGACCATATCGCGCAACTCTAGCGCCTGTGTTGTCAAATTGATGATGTTTTTTAAGTTCCAGACATTTTTTTCTGTTTGCATGCGCTATTTTAAACTTGCAGCCATTTCTTTCTGTTTGCATGCGTTATTTTAAAGTTGAAGCACGTTGAGCTCTCTCGGCCACCGTAATTATGAGTGTGCGTCTAGAGGAATTGAGGAGGCATAACAAAGAGAAATAAAATTGTAATTATAAAAGCACTGAATAAAAGAAGAACACACTTCAATCTTCATCTCTGGAGAGAAGACTAAACACAGTTCTTTGAAAAAGATAGCTTTCATTTATTAAATAAAGAACATAAGTTGTAACAGAAAATAATCCTTGAATCCTTGAAAATGGGGTTTCAATTGGAGTGAGTGTTACATTAGTACGTCTAGTTCCACTAGATGGAGCTATAAGATAAGGAACCGTTTTAGATTAGTATTAATTACTTTTCTGTCCATTTAAATGGAAATAATTATCTAATTCATTTGTGTAGCTTGTGTATTGACAGTATAGTTAACTTACATGTAAGTTTGTAAAATGTGATTCACAAATAAAGAAATTATATCTCCTTCCAAAACAGCCAGAAAAACTTGGTGTTACTGAAAACACAGAGTTTAAAAGAGAGAAAAGTAAGAGGGTTACCTAAGTGCACTGTCTGTGTTGTTGCTCAGTGCTCAGTTAAAGTTGCGCAGAAAAAGTAGATGGTCTTTACTCTCTTCTGTCTTAACATGAGGAGGAAGCTGAACGCTTCCGCAACAGCAACAATACTGAATATATACACTACCAAATGAGACACGAGTGATAACAGCTGGGCCCGCCTCCTGAATTAAGCCCAAAGTCTACATTACATTAATTTGACAATAACCACTGACAAGCTACTAAATATAATATAGAAGCTTTATTTCCTGTAAAGCTGCTTGCAAAGATTTGTATTGTGAAAAGTGCCATACAAATAAACTTGTATTGAATTGAATCTTCACTTTAGAATACTCCAAATAATCAGTAATTCTTTTAGAAATATATATTAACACTTAATACTTACTATCCAAAACCATACTTATATCTCAAAAGCTTGCAATGAAGTCAGACAATCTCTTACTGGCAACAGTTCATTTGAATCAAAGGCAATTACTATTACCCACCCATTTACAATCCATGTTGTAGTTATTTATTGTCCCCCAGGACACCTGGGCAACTTGAGTTGGATGTGTTACTCTCAAACTCTCCTGAAGATGATACACCTCTGGTACTACTTAATGACTTTAGCATCTACCTAGATAAACCACAGGCTGCTGACTTCAACATTCTGCTTGCCTCATTTGAACTTAAGCCTGTGTCTACTACAGTTACTCACAAATCAGGTAACCAATGGACTTATCTACACAGGCTACTGTTCACGGGGTTACCAGATATTCAAAGGGAAAACAGAAAGACAAACAGCAGATAGGGTTTTCAAGTTTCACTGCATCAAGTAGATTGAAATGCAGTATGCCATGCATGTGGTAAAACAGGCCATTTAAAAAAAGTCTGCAAAAGCAGTAAACGAGCCAGTAAAGCCCAGTTAGTGACAGCCGCAACAAGTCTTCCAAAGGATGCTTTTGAACTTTTCACATTTTACACTGCTCAAGGACAGAAAGATTAATTATTTCTGAAATTAGACCTCTCAGGGAATACAGTAACCAAATAGGCACCGGTGCTTCTGTATCTCTAATTCCAGAGTAACCACCCCTTGCAGCCAGTGGAAATTCATTTCCAGATACAATTCCAGTGATGGGAAAAATTCAAGTGCCAGTCCAGTATAATGGAAATAAGTATACACTGCCACTGATGGTAGTCAAGGGTGACAAAACTCCAAAACTGGTTAGATTTTCAGCCTGGACAACCATTAGGATCTTTTTAAAGAGGGTTATTGAAAGATCACAGATTCCCACGTAAAAATCAATCCAATATGTCATAGGCCGAGACCTGTCCCATATGCTCTGAAGGAGCAGTGGAGTGTGGCTACAAAAACATGGTATCATCAGTGGAACAAAGTGATTGGGCAGCAGCAATTGTTGTAGTCCCAAAAAAGATGGTTCTGTCAGAGTGTATGGTGATTACAAAGTCACCATTAAGCGCTGTATACTACCAGAAGAATATCCACTGCCAAATACAGAAGACCCGTTTGCCACCCTGGCAGGAAGCAAAGTGTTCAGCAAACTGGATCTGTCCTTTGCATACCAACAAGTTACCTCTAGAACATGAAATCTTTCAACAGCACTGCATCCTTTACACCAGCTTTTGCAAACAGGCACCAACTGGAATTGGTCACTAAGTTGTGAAGGCATTTAAAGCTTGCAAGCAACAGCTCCTGAACAGTAAATGTCTTACACATTATGATCCTGAAAAACCCATCCGACTTGCCTGTGACGCCTCTCCATAATGGTGTGGGTGCAGTCATCTTGCATATTCTACCCTCAGGAGAAGAGAAACCAATTGCATTTGCATCGTGGACCTTGACATCGAGCAAGCAGAATGAAAAGCTCTAGCAAGAAGTTTCCTATGGTGGCCTGGTTTAGATCAGGAGATCAGGCATTTGTCAGTCAGTGCTTATCCTGTGAAACCACGCTAAATAGACCCTAAACAGCACCTCTCCATCCATGGTCATGGGCCACAGCAACGTGGGAGAGAATATATGTGGATTATGCGGAGATCAACAAGCAGTATTTCCTGGTGGTGATACAGTAGATACCCATTCAAAATGGATGGAAGTGATGACCACTGAGAGGAATCTGTTCACATTATATGGTCTACCGAAAGCCATTGTTTCAGACAACGGTCCTCAGTTTACTGCCCCTGAGTTTGAACAGTTCCTAAAGGGAAATGAAGTTTGTCATGTCTTTTCACCGCCATACCATTCGCTTCAAATGGGCAGCTGAAAAGCTGTGCAAACCTTTAAAAAGCCATGGATTCGAATGCAGTCTCAGACTGTGTCTTACAGTCAGCGGCTAGCTTGTTTCTTGTTCACATACAGGAATAATCCACACACAGTCACAGAACGCATATGAGCAGAGTTGTTCCTGAAACGGCAACCACGCACTCATCTTTTATTACATAAGCCAGATGAGTCAGATGTTGTATCCGAGCATCAACTTCAACAGCAGAGGGGGCATGATAAGAGGTCAAAGTCACTTTGTGCATTCAGTTTGAGAGAGAGGAGGTTAGTGAGAGATTTCAGACATCCAAAGAAGCTCTGGCTTACTGAGTACAAGTTGGACATTGACAAGATAAAGGTACATGTGGACCATATGTTACCATCAAAGGCTTCGAGAAAAGTGAAGGGATCTGTGATGACCTCTTTGATGATCTGCCAGTTCAGAGAGCTGGAACGCTTGAACCTGAAGTTCAACCAGATCAGTCTTCTGAAGAACACCCTGAACGGCGTTATCCTCAAAAGTCAAAGACAGGCACCACAAAGACTTAACCTTTAGGTCTGAGCTAATAGCTAAAAAACCTTTAAGGACAGTGTTTATGTTCACAAGTTACATTATGGAAAGAGTACAACCAAATGAGTTTTAGGTTCAGTTAAGTTCAAATCTAAGGTGGAAGGAATGTGGTATATTAGTACACTGTGTTACTAAATCCCTGAGACTAGCAAAAGCAGCCTCCAAATTCTCAGTATTCATCTTGCTGGAACTTTCTGCTACTTTTAACTCCACTCCTTCTGTCCATCCTTATGAAGCTGAGTGTCTTAGAAACTGCACTCCAGTGATTCAAGTCTTTCCTCCCTGTTAGGTTCTTCAAGGTGTCTGGGAGGGGTGAGGTTTCTAATGGTGCTTTTCCACTGTCTGGTACGACTTGCCTCTGTACAGCTCAGTACAGCACGACAGTTCCTTTGATCATTCGCTGTGCTGATTTAAATATGGTGGGTCTGTTGTGTCTCTAGAGGTAGTAACGATTTTCTCCGGCCAATCAGTAAACAGCAAAGTATACACACTGGTCCCATACTGTTTTGGTAACAGTACGGTTTGCTTGAAACCTCAGTTGAGGTGGTTTTAAAAAAGATACTAGGTATATATTTGTACTCAGTATATACCTAGAAAGACAGTATATACAGTAAGATCAATAAGTATTTGATCACCCTGTTATTTTGCAAGTTCTCTTACTTAGAAATCATGGAGGGGTCTACAATTTTCAGCATAGGTGCATTTCCACTGTGAGAGACAGAAAAATCTAAAAAGAAAAATCCGGAAATCAAATTTTTTAACAATTTATTTGGGAATTACTGTGTCAAATAAGTATTTGATCACTTGAGTCAAAAGAAGAAAAAAATTGGTACAGAAGTCGTTGTTAACAATTACAGAGGTCAAACAGTTCCTGTAGGTCTTCACCAGGATTGCACACATACCATACATACAGATCTTCTCTAGATATGTTGGTTTCAGGGCAGTCGCTGAGCAACACCGAGTTTCAGCTCCCTCCAAAGATTTTCAATTGGATTTAGGTCTGGAGACTGGTTAGGCCACTCCAAAGCCTTGGTATGGTTCTTATGAAGCCACTTCTTGGTTTGTCATGTTGGAAGACCCAGCCGTGACCCATCTTTAATGCTCTGACTGAGGGAAGGAAGTTTTTGCCTAATATATTACAATACATGGCCCCGTTACTGTCCTTAATACAGTACTTTATCTTTCGTCAACCATCTGCCTCCTCAGGACTCCACTCCTCTGACTCTGTCAGGCTCCTCCTTCTTTCCAGCTCCATCTCAGTCCTCTGTCGCTCCAGCTCCACTGTGGCCATCTGGATCCCCATCTCCGCATTGGTCGTTTGTCATCTGCTTCGCCTTGGCCCTCCGGAGCTCGGCATCGGCCTGGCCTATAGGCTCTTCGTCTCCACCTTGGTCTCTTCCTCCAACTGCTCCACCACCATCACTCTGCCCCCTGATGTCAGTGGTCACTTATCCTCCATGGCTCCTCCCTCCTGGCAGTGGTCTGGGTCCTGTCAAGGTTACTTTATGTGTGTGTGAACTACCCTGCCTGCCTGCCTGTATTCTTTATTCTATATTATTATTAGAATTTACCCCTTGAGATACCATCTTGTTTTCGAGGGGGTCCCTCGAAATAGAATGTATGAAACATTAAAGGATTGTTATTTCGTGAATTAGAATTAGCCTTTGTGCCTTCCGTTACCACACATGACAATTTGTGCACGCAGATATTATTATAGTTTGAACCTATGTGGTATTAAAATATGTATTCAAACTGTTATACCACACCAGATGTTACAAGATTTTGATGACTGTTGTATTGTTTAACGTCTTGATACATTTTGTTTTAAATCGGCATAAGATGCTCAGCTGTTTTTTATTATTTAACTTTATATCAGAAACAAACTTTTTAAAATTGTAATGTTAGGCTGCAACATAGATTTTGACAACTGCTGTATTCTTTTGATTAATTTTTCTTTTAAACCTTTTCCTAAAATTGTTAAACAATACGTAAATGATTGTCATTACATTGATTCTATTGATTGTTAAAAGATGTTTTTCTTCAAATGTGTGTGAAAAAACTTTATTGAAAACTTCCCTGGATCACACTCATTTTACCAACCAAGAGCCTTTAAAAACGCATTCTCAATGAGTGGTAATAAAATTCTTTGGATTAGTGGGGTGGATAAATAGATGTACACACAGATGTCCAGTTGTGGGTGGGGGGTGTACATGAACAGGTCTCCAGCTGGAGAGGAGGGGTGGTATAGACATTAAATTTTTATTATCAATCAAATTTTTTGCCCAGTAAACTCTCACGTTCTTCATTATTTAAGCAAATTTGCACTTTGCACACTGACTTGATATGACTACAGGATATAAATTGAACTGTTTTGACTAAACTAATTTCAAATCATGTAAATTGAAGTAATGGCTGGTTAAGTGTTACATAATGTTCAATGCTTTCTGGAATATTTCCTAGGTCTCTTTTGTGAATAATACATTCATGTTTGGATTGCTGAATGACTTACCAAGAAGAAGCTGGGGTTGTTGCGGTTTCTCCAGCTAAAGGACGGGACACTGATCTCAGGATAGAGGTTTTCATGAAGTACCTCACAGCCATGGTGAGTGTGGCCACTCAGAATCAGGCGGGGCTTGAACCACCACAAAAGCTGATGGAGAAGATTGTTGGCTTTTTATATTCTTATGTGTAATGATCTTGACCTTGAAATATATTAATTGTGTGGTGCACCCAGGAATAAGGTCATAATGTAGCATATTACTTAAAATTAACAGCAATTAACTGCTTGTGTTTTTGTTTTCTAAACATCTTGTACCTTTTTGGAGGCATTCTTAGATAAAACATCATAACGCTCCTGAAATAGCTGGTACCGTTCATCCAGAGGTGCTGCATCTACACCTGTACACATGGCATCACTCACTCTATAGAGAGGGTAATGCTGGGATCAACAATACCATTATTTTAGTAAAGAGAATTTTACTGAATTTTAAAAGCAATGCATTCATACGAAATACCATATAATACTGACTTCTACTTCAAGTACATGCGCATGACAAATATGATAGATAGATACAGATCAGATACAGTCTCACCTGTAGTAGAACAGGTGCTGCTGGGGCAAACCTCTCTGTGTTCTTGCACTGGTCATAATGTTGTGCATCCTAATAAAATAATAAGGGTTTAAGATCAACTGCAATGGAACCAGTACATGCATCTCACCATTTAAAAAAAAGGTCAGGATTTTAATAATCATAAATAATAATAACAAATATAGCTGCAGGCAGCAATTACAAGGCTGAGCTTTCTCCTCTAAACTCTAGTAATATGATTTATTGGCATATCATGTTTGACCAATAGGTGGCACTGTTTTAAAAGGGTCTTTTTGGCATCATTACTCAAATTCATTAATGTATTACTTCTTTTTTTAATACAGCATTTTGAGCATTTGTTTCTGCATGTGCTTTACCCTCAGTGGGCTTTCTTTTAAGGAAGGAGCCTTAACCAAAGTTATCATGCCACCTCAACATCTTAGGAGGAAGAAAGAGCGCTGTGTTCCTTACTGAAGAATTTTATCACAAGCAGAATAAGGGAGAAGAAAGGCGAGGCCTGTCTCCTATCTCTTTTTCTTAGATGGCTGCACTCGGAGGAATTGCAATTGGATTTGATGGATCCCCTATGCTCTTCCTTTTGAGTAAGAGCTAGCTGCTGTGGCTATGACACAGTTCTTTCTGAGTGTGTGAATCAATGTGTGTTGCTGAGGCGATGTGTGCATTACAAGTTTATGACTTTAGTAGAGATAGGAGACGGGCCTCCCCTTTCTTCTCCCTTACTCTGCTTGTGATAAAATTCTCAAGTAAAAAACACAGTGCTCTCTCTTCCTCCTAAGATGTTGAGGTGGTAGCAGGGGCTGCTGGGCAGAACTTTTAGTAGGAGGCGGATCAGAGGGCCGTCATTTTCACTGGATAATCTTCAGCCTGTAAACCCTGCCTGTGTTACATGGTGCAGTGGTCTCCAGCGAGCCCAACATCATAGCGGAGCTGAGATTCTCGCCTCCCCTGAATGTCTCTAAAGTGCCTGGTGCGTTGCTGCAGGGTACCAAGCTAGCAGCTCTATTGATACCAGAGGTCAGTCTCGAGTGGCTGGTTCCCTTAGTGGGTCACCTGGTGGCGTGGGAGCCCTCACCAAGTGTGTCTTGTTGGGTCCTGTCTAGCAGGCTGTGGTTCTACCAATCTGGTCCTACCAGTCTGGTCTTTGACACGGGTCTGAGGACCACACTGAGGACTTTTAGCCAAAAGGACTATTTGGCAGCATTAATACTACTGCCAAACGTGCAGGCATGTATGTCCCCTGCTCAGATCGTGTCAAAGTTCTGCTCCTCGAAGTTCTAGTGAAAGTGTACTGTGTACTCAGTATACTGCTAGTAGTCCCATTCTGGCAGGGCTGAGTATGGTTCTCTGACCTCATTTCCTTTCTGGACGGCTCCTGAGGGGGCCATCATTCTCCCTCGCCCAGATCTGTGGAGGCTGTGGGCCTGGGCCCTGAGGGTGAACAGCTCATAGCCTCTGGTCTCTTAAACGAGGTTGATGAGAACATCTTTCAATCCAGAGCTGTATGCTGAAGTAGAAACCTTCACTTAAAGGTGCGGAGACTGCCAGCTAGTTCCACCCTGTATGTGTAATGTGTATGTGACAGCAATAGCAGCTTACCACAACCCCTCTTGGTGGCCAGTCAGTAAGCAGACACCTTGGTTACACATTTCCCCCACAGTCTTGGGGCCTCTAGCCAGAGAGGCTTATGTGGCGGATGTGCATGCTATTACAATATCCTAGAGTTCTCTGATCTCCCCTGAGGGGTCAAGGCTTTATCTTCAGGTTTCTTAAGTATGTCTCATTTAATGTCTTTGTGCCCACACCTTGTTGTTCAAATGGGTGGTGTTCATGTTCCATGGTTGCTTGATACTGGTTCCACGGTGTCTACAATTACAAAGATTTGTTTTAGTGAACATTTTGAACCATGGGGTCAGGATCGACTAAAGTCATGCCAGTGGTTGCAGCTTTGGGCTGCTAATGGTCTTTCAATTCCATATATCGGTTATATGGAATTGGATTTCAAATTTGAGTGGGCAAGTCATCTCAAAATGTGGTGTGCTTGTCGTCTGGGATCCTCCTGGTGGCATTTGTACCAGGGATGCTAGGAATGAATGTCCTGAGTCACTGCTACAAGTAGCTATTTGGGCAACATGGCCCCGTTCTTTTGGGTTTAGCCACACTGTTGAAGTCCCTAGTTTTGGGAATGTGGGTTCATAAAGGCATTTCTGATGGTCAATGTCTTCAAGTACATGTTGACAGTACCCACTCTGGATCAAAGGGCGGAGACAATGGCACAGGCTTTAGTAATTGAGTGGTTCTATAAGTTCGGCATTCCTGCTCGTATTTATTCAGTTCATGGCCACAATTTAGAGGCCCCCCCCTCGAGTCTTTATCAGATTAAAAAATCCCATACTAGCCCTTATCACCCTGTGGTAACAGGAAGTGTGAGCATTTTAACAGAACCCTGCAAATTCTCAAAAAATAGATTGGCCGTCTGCGCTCCCTCAACTGCTCTTTTATTACAACACTACCCCTTATCAAACCACAGGTAAGTCACCTTATTTTTAATGTTTGGCCTAGAGCCTCGGCTCTCTGTTGACTTTTTGTTATATAGGGGGCAGGAGAAAGTAGGCAGTGGTATAAATTAGTGGGTTCTAGAACATCAAACAAGGTTGCAAGTGGCCTTTGAAAAAGCCAGAAAACATTTAAAGGCAAGTTCCCTCTCCTCTTTTTAGAATGACAACCTATTAGAGCTTGGTGCATGTTATATAAGGGCTGCTGTTGGGTTACTTGGGATGCGTGATTCCTGGCTCCACCCATAGGTGCGTGTGGGTTTGTTTTTTTTAGAGCAAGGTATGTTTTTTTTTAACTGTTAGGCTTATGTGTTGGGAGCTTGTGCTTATTAATTATATTTATGTACTGTACCTGGAAAAGCATATTGTTCGCAGATTTGGGTCAGGTTTGGGGCGATTTGCTTCCTGCATAGGAGAGGATTAAGACAGCACTGCTGTTTTGCTGTGTTTTGTCAATTTGTTTTGTTTTTTTCTAGCACAGAGCCTACCCGGTTACAGGTAAACTGTACTTGTCTTTTATTGTTTGTCTTTGTATTAAGTCATGTTTATTGAGCTACATTTCTGGTCTTAATTGTTTTATCTGATGATATATCTGTCAATATATAAACAATTTTGTATACCGACGCTTGCATCTCTGCCCTTCATGAACGAACCTGTGTGAATCCAATTTATATAATGTATTTAGTTCTTCTCACTTTAAAAAGGTGGCTTAGTCAGCAGTAATATTTTTTTTTCTTAAGGTTTTACCATTAATAGAATTATTTAGCCCCCTGTGGCCACGCTACACACATCACAGACATTACATACATCTTCAGCATTTGAGTCAATGATTCAGTAGTCCATTCATGAGTACAGACACTTGTTATATTCTTTAATGAATCAGCCGTCTGAACAAATCATTTGAAGGCATGCTTCAATTAAGATGCCGGTTTTCTTAGTTGCTTATATTTGCATTTTTTTCCCAACATTTTATTTTGCCATTTATTTTTTTAAATATATTTTTTAAAACACAAAGCTACAACATTCCAAGATGGCGCCGCGCGTGTGGCAGCAAGTTACAGCAGCTCTGTCCTGTTTTACTGTTTATTTTTCTGCTTTTATGTTTTTCTTTCGTTTTTTTTTTAACCTGTAAGGGGGTTGTTCAACGAGGGAGTTGATTTTCATCACATTTGCACTATTCTACTTTATTTTTTGCCAACTTTTTGAGTCTGTCTCGGGGGACCTTTTAAGCGGCGGTTCTATTGTTTACACTCGTGACCAGCTGCTAGCTCTTAGCCAGGCTGATCTTCGCTACATTTACATTTACATTTATTCATTTAGCAGACGCTTTTATCCAAAGCGACGTACAAGTGGGGAAACAGCAAGCA
>JAUCMT010000056.1:11075882-11085885 GCA_032357475.1 Enteromius thamalakanensis
TGTAGAATCATATAAATACTCTGTGTAGAATCAACTTCCAGGTATTTTTGGAACTACATACCTTGAGTAAACTAAGCAGATTGTAAGTTAACCGTGCTTTCTAGATTAGAACCTTGCTTTAATACGTGTATAGTGAAAATGCTTTGACAGTATAACTTAACATAATATAAAAATCTGTAAGAATATTTTTCATAATGACAGACATCAAACAAACAAATATGCAGTATCTGCTCTACTATCTGTTATGCCAATTACACAGAATAACAACTCATATTTTGCAAACTTCTACTGCTTTGTGTTTGTTAGTTGTAAATTGTACCATTTACTGTACCTGACTGGAGCTCCACTTGCCCTCATCAAATACATCTCCTAAAATGAATACAACTTCTGGATTTAGAAGCCACAGAGATGTCTGGAATGCCCTTTCCATCTGCCATTCTCTGAAAATATTTCACAATATTCTTAATCAAATAAATGCAGAGCTTATGATATTTAAAATTACCTTCTACACAGTTTAAAAATTGCTTATAATATATAATAATATATTATAATAAAACATTTATATTTATATAATGTATATATATTATATATAATATATATATATTATCTACTGAGGTTACCATTTGTACAGTGATTGTATCAAAAGCATTGTACTACCATGTCGCACATTTTTTTGCTAGGGTGTCTAAATAAACATATTGTACACCAGAGCCATACCTTCTTAGTTTGTCCAGCCAGTGTCCTTTAATGGCCCCTAGTAAGTGCGTATCGGAGAGAAATAACGCCCGTAAAGGTACATGTGAGTTTACATTCGGAAAATGAGGCCATGAGCATCGCAGGATAACAGTATAATAAATCACATATTCACACAATACAAACGCGCTGACAAACGTGAATATCAGCAACACAGCTAATCTACCACTCGATCCATACATTGAGATCATGCCACTAACTGGAGTTTTACATCAAAAGTACAAGAACGTGCGTTAAATCGGTTGGAAAAATAAAATTCGACTGCTGGGTGCCAAAGCAACATCCAGGCTTCATTCGCTCTATTATTATTATTTTTTTTTTTTTTTTTACAAATAAGCAACATCAAAACGAAAGACGCATTGCAATATATTTCCTCATACGGTCGCTTTATATTTTAATGAGAAAAAATATCATATGGCAGATCACGATTTTAAAATCCTCTCAGCGGAAGCAGCGACATTGTCAACAGCAGTTTTGCTAAACACAGACAAACGTCACAGCTGTGCGCGCGTGTGCTGAACAGTGAACATCTAAAAGGACACAGTCCAATTGATCACATTCCCTGCGCGCATGAAGAGTGCCATCCAGTGGCCAGTCATAATATCAAGACTTTCCTTTACAGAGGTCCCGTCATTTCTGTAGCTACATTAAATTTGAAATGTAATATGCAATATGTAAAATATCAGTGTATTTCAATTTACATTTTCCCAATTGACGCAAAATGAAAATGAAAATGAAATTTTATAATTAAAATGAGCCATTGACATCATTATATACACTGGTTTAAAATGCAAAAAAATATAAACTTTTTAAACCTTTAAAGTTGCAAGATGAAAATCAAATGTATATCCCAAATTAATTAAATATGTTTTGTCCAAGCAAAAAACTGCAGTAAAACTACCCAGATAGCAGAACAACATTGAATCATCATTGAATCAACATTAAAGCATCAACCAACTTGTCATTGAATCAATGTCATTTAATGTTGAAATTTAGCATTGATTTTTCATCAGGTTTGCACCCTGAAATAATGTTATTTCAACTATGAAAAATCAATCAAGATGGGCATAAAATCAACATTTTTTCAATTAAAATTAAATCACTTATTTTACATTGAATCAACATTGAATCAATTATAGTTCAATCCTGCTTTATGTACAGCAAGATACTAACAGAAATGACAGTAAATCATTTCCGTTTTTATTTCCTTTATTTCTTTAAATCAGAGAAAAAAAAGTCAGTAACTTATCATCCTTCAGTGTACATGTGAAATTATTTATTTATATACCCATACCCATTTAAACAGAAAGTTACATCACAATTACAATATAAATGATGATAAAATACATTAACTATTAAAAAAAGATTGTTCATTCTGAAACATAAAACAGAATCTAACTGCCAAGAGACTTGAAATCCATACCAGGATATAAAAATTACAACCTGCCTCAGCAAAACACATTCAAACGCAAATAGAAACAACCAAGACAGAGACACAACAGATGACAACAGATAATAAGACATAAGTTATGTTTTTACACTTCGGGCAATTCCCCCCAGCCGTTCTGGGGCATAACGTAGCCATTTTTGAACTGTATTGGCAAAGAGAAACTCGGAGGCCTCCTTTTTCTCAGCTTTCAGCTTTTGTTGTTGCAGGGCATCTAACGAATGAAAAACAAACAAAAAGTTAGAACTGCCACACTCACAAATACTTAATCCGTGGTCATGATTTGTTAAACTGAGGGGACAGTTTAAGAAACCGTACGATCAGATTTTGTAAACTGTACTTTAGGATTTTTAATCTGTAGCCACAAATTCATAATCTGTGCACACACTTTCGCAATCCATGTTTTGTAAGTGTGGATCATGGAATTTAATGCACCAAAATAAATAAAATAAATGAAGAGCGCGGTTCAGACGGCTTTGCTTTATTTTCAAAATATAAAATAGGCAGAATTTTCTAATAAACAAAACTTAAGCTTGGTGAAGAAAATGTTAAAAGTAATACAAATCAAATACCGTACAGTTTATGTTGTCATTCCTTTGCTCTTAAACTAAAAGCAATGAAATAATAATTTATTTAATAATAACATTAACAGGTAAACGGTAAACATCTAGTAAAAAGCTTATAATAAAATCACCAAAATAAGTCTTCATGTTAAGAATGAATAGTACACAAACTCAAGGTTATTTAAAAATAAAGCATTTATTATAATAAACAATTAACTGTCTTAAGTGCACATTTATTAAGTCTACAAATTGAAATAATAATAATAATAATTACTTATTATTACTTAATTAACTATTAGTAGTAATTATTAAAAGACGGGTGTGAATTTTATACTTATAGGCTAAAGAGTTACATAGTATATCTATAGAATTTATTGTAGGCAAGTGATGCCTACAATAGTGATGATTTGAGAAGGCAAAATTGATTTAACACCGGCTTTGATCAATGTTTTCAAACATTTTTCTCAATTATATTAATACAAAACTGAAATGAAATATAATCACTTTACCATTGCATACAGAAAAATGTTTATCATAAAATTATTAATGAATGCTTCATTTTGAAATAACCAATAAAATGTTACTGTTTGCGTATTTATTCTTAACATTAAGACTTATTTTGGTGATTTTATTATAAACTTTTTACCCAGAGTTAGATGCATGTTAATGTTATTATTAAATAACTTATATTATTACATTGCATTTAGTTTGAGAAGAATCTATCATTTACAGAAAAACTATCAGTTTTTCTATTTAATCACCAATAGGATAAAACACAGGTGGTGGTGTTTTAGATATCCTAATGGCTATTAATGTAAAATAAATGCTAAAAACACTATTTTGTCAGTGTTTCATGGTCTCATATAGCCTACTATGAACAATAAATTTTAATAAACGTAACACAATACATCCCAAACCTAAACCGGACATGTGGGAACGTGTTTGAATAAGGCCATTTTAGGAAGGTGTGGCTGGGTATTACCTTTTTTTAAGAATATCTCTTTGGGTTTGAGACTTTATTTTTTACAGATCTTATTTATGCACAAACAGCTTGTGAGCACTCCAAAGAAAGGGAAACAAGGAAATGCATCATATGACTCCTAAATGTGCTTGGAAATGACCAGGATACCAACATTTCCATATATCTATACACACACACACACACACCACATCTTAACATTTTTCTCCATTCTCTGCTTACCATACATGCACTCCCTGAGCCTGGTGTCTTTGAATGCAGTTTTTCTTTTATGCTCTTCTTTCAGTTTCTTTCCTGCCCAATTCATTTGAGAGGCCAACTCATTGGTTAGAGCACAGGTCAGCATTCTCCTAATACGTCCTTCAACTGATGCTCCTCCCACAATGGCAAAACGGCCAACCTACATGGGTGTAAGGAACATATTTGCACACAACATTAAAAACTTGCAACAAATCCTATATAGCCCATGTAGGATTTTTTCCCTCCTAGACATTTTACACAACAAAAATTGCAGAGTAGATGTATTGGGGATGTAAACTGGATGGTTCATTTAACACAATGTTATATTGATTCTTATAACAGAATTTTTTTTGCGGCAAATTTCATATTTCCAGGTATATGATTCAGTTGTGGAGTACACTGGTTGATTTATTAATATTATGATATTTTGTACCTATTATACACAACCAGCTAAATTTTTTTTTAAATCATTTTTAACTCAAAAAATGCAACCAAAATATATAGTATAAAAAATTTTCCCCATCCTGACCCCCTTCCAAATTCACTTTCTTTTTAATAATAAAGAAAAACAAATAATTTGGTCACACATTACTTGACAACATTCAAGAAAGTCTTTCAGTCTTCTGTGCTAAAATGAGCAAAATAGCTATAGGTTTTGCAAAACAATAGGCAGGCTAGGTCTAAAAATTTTTCATGTAGAGTAATTCTTATCTAATGTAAAATAATACTGCATAGTTTTCAGTGTTTAACGTAAAAAAAAGTTATTAGTTAAAAGTTATTTTTCTTGGAATCTTGCAATTTTTGTTTGACAGAAGCATTTTTACTATTAGTCTGCTTTCACTTTAAGACTCTTGAAGGCATGAATCAAATATACTTATACATATGCATTTACTATCTGAATGGTTTACGTTAATATATAGACCAAACTGACTTTATTTACTGAAATATTCATCAAGAAGTGCAAGTGCAAAATGTGAACAGCGCTAAAAAATAAAGTTGCCTATTAATACTACAGGTGTCGATTTCTTTTGTGTTGCATCAACCCATTGTATCGTTTGATTGATGTATTGATGGATCTTTACACCCCTTAAGATATGCGTGTTGTATGATAAACTTAAATTACCATGACTTGTCTGGCATCTTTACTTTGAAGAATCCGTTCAGCTTCTTCCAACTCTGTCAGGTCTTTTAAAGGGAGTGATAGAGGTAATGGAGTAGAGACCGATAGCTGCTGTCTCATAAAACCCTGGACCTCTAGACGGAGTTCTCTCACTTCAGACACTAGTACAGCCAGGGTTTCTGAAACTTTGGAATATGCAATTTCTTTTGGAGAAAAAAAAGGAAACAGTTAGTAAAAGCAAAGGAGAAAAGTAACACTATGTCAGCAGTTCTACTTCTTACTGGAAGTTATAGAAAGTACAATATTAATTTTTAGATGTTATGATAAACATTTAGTAATTTCCTTAGAGTGGTTATGAAATGGAAAATAAAGATATAATTTGTATTTACACCTAAGAGTAGTTACTCTACAATAAAAACATATTCCAAATCCCTAGTTTAAAATATGAATTATTCTTATTTACCCTTTTGAAACAGCTGAATTTAAAACTGATAGAATTGTAATATAACAGCTCTCCTCACCTTAACAGCGAGTCTTCATGATATGTAATCAAGAAAATGTTTGCAAACATCTCTGAGAAACATTAGAATATTAAACTGCATTTCATGATCCCTTTAGTTACTTGCCTTTAATGATCTGCCTTGATTCAGGAGATTCCGTCCTCTGACCTTTTGTTAAAAATGAATATATAAATACCTACATAATATGAAACACCTGTTGCAGGTATTAATTGACAGGAATTTATTCTTACTATATTCAGGCGGCCCATGAAAATGTCCCTCTGATGGGCCTACAAAAAAAAAAATAATAATAATAATCAAATACAAAACAAATACAAAAATAATCCATAAAACTAAAAAGATTAAAAAAAGGAAAGAAAACCTAGACAATGCAATCCAAATATATACCATTGTAATGCATAGATGGTATTTTACAATGCTTACTGCTTACACCAGTGGTTCCCAATCCCAGTCCTCAAGTCCCCCTGCTCTGCATATTTTACATGTCTCTCTTTTGCTGTCTTTACACTTGTTATTAACATGCGATCACCGTGATCTGATCAAGCAGATCGTGTCCTCAGTCAATCAGGACATGGTGTATTTATACTTAGCAACATCAACACACACAATCAAATTGGTCTTTCCTGTGCAATATTTAAATAAGTCTGCAGAGGATGGTCCCTGAAGTCAAAGTGAACTGGAAGTAGTGCTGCACGATTAATCATATCGCAATCACGATGTCAGCCTATGCGATTACTTTACAGAAAATATTGCGATTATATTAAATAAATAAATGCATTTGTGGACGTAACAAGACATTCACACCAGATGTGAATGAAGCATTATGCGCGAGTCATTTACATGTTACGTCAATGCAAAAGACGCAATTAGACATCTTGCAGCCCGATTCGTGCAAATTAAGAGGCGTGTTAACCCTCCTCTTATCCTTATCCTCCATTCAATGTTTAACGTATGTAAAAATATAATTGACTTTTGTTTTTTTGCTTCAGAGTGAGTGACTTTTCCTAAATTAATGCGGAAAACTTGGTAAACATAAAATTAACATGATATTATTTTTTAAATGCCCTGTACACATTTTGTTACATCGGTGTTCCTTGAGGGTCAATTTGACCCCAGGGTCTTTCAGCTGAATAAAACATAAGAAATATTTAAAAAATTACACACATTTGTACTGTGTGATATTGAGGTGACTATAACATGCTATGATTTTATAATATGCACTATAATTTTATATGTTAAGTATGATAAAAATAAAAATAAAAAACACTAGCGCAACCATACCTGTAGTGTGGCGAGAACCACTGACAGTTCAAATCACACGGGGGAAGGGTGAGTCCTAAATCTCACTAGAGACTTTGACATTTCCCATGCCATGGGGGAGGGGAAAACCTAAATCTTCTGTATTTCAGAGTGTTTTTAAGTAGTCAACAAAGACATCAATTACCTGAAACTAATATTTTAGCAAAAAAATAAATCATATTTTGGAGGTTAAATTCCTGGGGTCAAATTGGATGGTGTTCCCCAGAGGATAAACGGTGTTAGTGGATTTTAGGGTAATAGGAGGGTTAAAGTATTGCAGAGCAATGGTAGGCCTGCAGTAAGCACCTTTACATTGTGTTATCTGTGTCGTGGCGTGACTTGTAAAACCAAGTGTAATCAGTGGAAACATCTGTGTGCACATTCTTTGTGATTCTTGTAAATATATGGTTTTATATTGTACTTCCTTCTAGTCAACAGGTTTGGCAGGTTTAGGTCGAGGACAAGGTCATATTGCCTTTTCTTTAGGGCAGAAGTAATTTAAACATCTCTAAATATTTTTGTGAATGTTGTGCATGAGATGGCTCATGATGGACCAAAACTGTTAGCTTGACATGAAAAAGCATCCAAGACATTTACATAACATTACATAATGTTATTGTAATATCTCGACAAGATTATGGTAATTTTTAGTTAGAGTGAAACGTGAAACGTCTTGTTAAAGGGGACGTATTATGCCCTTTTCCACAAGATGTAAAAAAAGTCTCTGATGTCCCCAGAGTGTCTATGTGAAGTTTAACTTAAAATACATTACAGATCATTTTTTAGAACCTGTAAAAATTGCCATTTTTAGGGTATGATCCAAAATGTCTCTTCCCCTCGTAATGCAAATGAGCTGGCACTTTTTGCAAATAAACAATCCTTATCAGTACAAGTGTGTTCTCCTTACACAGAACATTTTAAAAGTCAGCTGTCGGACTGTTCTGTGCATAAAAATTAATTTTATAAATTACAAAGACGGGAGCATGGCAGGATAAAAATAGCTCATGGTGCCATCGCTATCACAAGCTCTTGTGATTATGAGCTCGACTTCACATTGCTTTTATATGCAATTTTAACATTCTGGTAGCACGTGAAGGCAGCATAAATGAAAAATGGTAATTTTAGCAGCCTTACATAGTGCCAAGAAGCTCTTTCAGGAAGGCAATTAGTTTGTAGACAAATAAGACTATTTCTCAAATAATGACAAGAGTGTGTCTTCATCTCCACTCTTAGATATAAAGGTACAAAAGCTGTCTCTGGGGCAGTACCTTTTCGAAAGGTACATTTAAAGTGTAGATTTTGGTGCGTTAAAGGTACATATTACTACTTGAAGTGTACAGTTTAGGTCCTAATAGGTACAAAATTGTACCTTTTGAAAAGGTACCACCCCTCTGACAGCGTTTGTACCTTTATTTCTGAGAGTGTGAGACTGTTCCTTTCAACCCTAAGAGCAGATCTAGACATAGACGTCACTCAGTGGAGAGATTTTGCAATTTGGTTGAAGATAAAACCAAACTGTGGTGTGAGAAAGCCAAAAAAGAAAGAATCTGAGCCCAGAAGAGAGGCATTCGAATCTACAATGAGATTCCTCTATTATGCTCAAAAGTGGTAGCAATCACAGACAGAGAAATATGAAGCTGAATACAAGAGACAACTGATGTATTCTATACCAATCTCTGATTTCTTTAACAGACAGATAAAGAAGATGCTGTGAACAACGTCATTGACAAGTTGACTTGAATTTATATATGTTCAGCGTCCACAGGTAGCACTTTTGAAGCATTACCTAAAAAGTTTGGAAGATCTAGTTTCAGGAATTGTGGGTACTGTATATGAAAGATTTCCCAGTATATGGATTGCCATTTGTAACACTTTAGTTGTAACCATCCTTTTTAAAGGACAGGAAGATTTCCTGAGAATCCTGGCAAAGACTGTTATACATAGTTTCTGTACACTGTCATCCCACATGATGTTGGCATTGAACTCTGTATGCATTTTCTTGATTTGAGATTAAATAACCCTTCATCTTGTTGCTTAGCTACTCTGATGAAACATGTCCTCATACCAAAAGTTATTTTGAGAATTTGTTTTTTTTAGATCAATGTAGGATAGTAATGGGTACTCCAGTGACAGTTACGCAAATTGTTTTAGATGTGGAAAGATTCGAAGGGCTATAAAGGCGTATTGTATAAGCTGCATTCATAGCGTGATCTCAGAAGAGAACAGACGAACCAGGATAGAGCACTACTACATTGTTGTTGTTTTCTTGTTAGGACTTTTCTCTCTCTTTTTATTTCCTTCGCTTTTTGTTGATAGGACAACTCACTT
Organism: Enteromius thamalakanensis; assembly: GCA_032357475.1. Lineage (NCBI taxonomy): Eukaryota > Metazoa > Chordata > Actinopteri > Cypriniformes > Cyprinidae > Enteromius > Enteromius thamalakanensis. The sequence continues at coordinate 11,085,133 of JAUCMT010000056.1, forward strand.
GCAGTTGGTTCATTCATTCATGAGTTTTATACACATTTTGACTATCAGGTTTAGGTCAGTTTCAAGTTATTATTTCTTATTTAGAATTTATATCATAATCCTAATTGTGATTCTACTTCTATTGTCTTTTTCATGATTCCCCCATTTTATGGCTTCCAAATTAATTTGGTCTCACTTTATATTAAGTGTCCTTAATACATGTGTACCTCCATAGTAACTGGATGTGTATGTAGTATGTAAGCACAGAGTAAGTACACATTGCTACATAGTATGTACAGCTGTAATATTTAAGTAACACTTTGGTCACTTCACTAAGTATTCATGTAACAGGAGTTACACCGCTACATTTAGTAACAGCAGTATGTATAAGAGAAAACTGGAACAGGGGGTGATCAGAGGGTGTAGGTTTAGGGATATGTAAAGCGGGTGGAGTCGAAGCACCTCTGTGTGTATATGCATGGTAACTCTTTAGGAACTGCCCACTTAATATAAAGTGTAACATTCTGGACACCAACCACAATTTATATGCAAAGCCTAATTTATTGCCGCTGCTGTGTAACATCAGAGTAACTACATGCTAAATCCAAAGCAATTGTCTATTTAATATAAAGTGTAACACTTTATTTACCAAAAAGTGCTGTTAGTCCTGTTACACTTTTGTGCTCACACACAGAGTGTTGTTACATGTGTGTAGTTACAGAAATATTACAGCTGTAGATACTATGTACCGGTGTGTACTTACACTGTGGTTAC
>JAUCMT010000056.1:11095675-11112051 GCA_032357475.1 Enteromius thamalakanensis
CTGTCACTCAAGTGGCCACGCCCTTAATTATGCAGAATTTTAAGGCTTAATATAATTTAAATGGATGAGTTATAAAAGAATTCACCCCCCTCAATTAGCTATATAGACAAAAAAAAAATTTACCAGGCTGTAAACATGTTTTTTTCTACTGGGCATTTTAACATGGAGAGTCAATGTGATTGACTCCCTTTTGGAGCCAGCCCCCAGCGTCGATGAATTGCAGTTTTAATCACTTCCGTGTTGGTTTCACTAATGGGAGCGGGAGGTTGCCCCTTGGAATTAACACGATTTTGCCACCTCTTATGAATATCTACGAATTGGTCATGAGACTGTTGGTTAGGTATGATTCAGCTAAGGCAGTAGGTTTTCAACCATGGTGTAGGGCCAAGGTGGCCTATATCTTCATAAAAAGAAAAAAAAGCTCAAGATCAAGCTTCTGTCTCCATTTACATCCAATGTTATAACCATAATTGGAAACACACTGTAGCAGCATGTACTGCATATTGTTATCCTTCTAGTTATAGTCTCTAATGAATCAAATGTCTGGCACATTCAAAGAAAATAGGTTACTTCACATTGCAAAAGATGACAATGGAGACAGATACTTGTTGGCATTGGAAGGGCACAGTTATGAGGAATAACAACTAATAAACACAGCTTTGGCTCCTTGGATACGACACATAAAGTAGGTGATTTTGTCTTTTCACACTGTACATAGAACTGCTGGCTGGAACAATTATAGCCATTTAGAAGATATTTCATGTCTAATGTACATGTGGAGACGGTTCGAATTTACATGAAATGGACATTGTCCCTGCAGCAATTTACAACTTTTGATGAAAGTGAGGACTGTTGAATTATAGTACTCCGCATCATGGTTTATGGTGGCTGGAGCAGTGTGAATTTCCACACATCTGTTTGACAGAGCCCTTTCTTAGTGGTTGGAGATCCTCACAGATGTTGGCTCATGGTTGTAAAAAGGTTCTCAGCTGTAAATTTTTGAGTTTGGTAAGATACCACTCAAAGTCTGTTCTCAGGATGCAACCAAGTGGACTGTGTCTCTTTTCAACAAGAACTATAATAAGTAGGCCTACTTGGCATCTGTTTGAGCCTCTTTGTTTTGATGTGATTTCTTCTTAATTGTGATCTTGTAATCTTAGTATAAAGTAACTGATATTCAAAACTAATTTGATATCTTTTAGAGTTACAGGATTGTTTTAGATCTTGAATGGAACCTCATGACTTTTTGTTTGTTTGTTCTTTTCAGGCATTAATATGTAACTTTAAGATATCTATATGCATTCTTAGGTGTTCATTTGCGTATAATATAGCTAGGACTAACATGAAAGACTGTCGCAGAAAAACATTACCTTTGCCTGTTTAGTTTGAGTATTTGGTGACCCATGTTCTTTGATCGTTGCCTTTATCTGCAGTTTTTGTCTTGGAGAAGCATTTACATTGGGAGAACTTCATAGATTTCAAGAACCCTCTTTTTTAATGCCAAGATCAATGTCTGTATGGGAATGAAACACTGAGATAGTGTCATGAAATCAGATTGGTCTTTCACAGAGTTTCCTTGAAACAGTCCATTTCGTGTCTCTAAGAGGAAGCCACTTGTCCTGGATGGCTTTGATGCTGAATCAAAGCAGTAGATGTGACATAATGTGATGAAAGCCTGTAAAAATGTTTAGTGGAAAGCATGCTCCATTCAGGTAATGACATCAAGTCACAATAATGGTACTGAAACACCAGCAGATGGCGATCTTTTTTCTATATGGATCTTTGCACTCCTTCACAGACTTCACACAGTATCTTCCTAGTCCTCGTGGAGGCTAAAGACCATTAGACATAATATAATATACAGTATTAATCAATCAACCAAATTAAGAGTAAAAAAGCAAACAAATGTAATTTTAGGTGGAAGAAACCTTATTTTGACAACTAACGTTACTATTAAACGTTTAAAATAAATTTTAAATAAATTGAAAACCAGATTTCGGAGCTGTGTAAAAAGCGGGATAGAAAGTAGCTTACTTTTTCATTTTATAGGCTATTGATTGATGTTGTAAATACAACGCTATTACCCGTAACAGTCTCATATAGAGATGCAGCCAATTTAAGGGGGAAAAGAACCGTTGGCATGCTCCACGTTTATTTTTTTTAAATATTTGTTTTACATATATATTTGTATTACCTTGTATATTTGTATATCCAAAACTGTTTTTTTTTTACGTACACAAAAAAACATTGTTGCAACATTTTACAAAAATTAAGATACATTTAGTCATAGACCTATTTTGATCTAGGAAAAAAAAAGAAGGGGTGGGGGGTTGCCACCTAAAATTTACTCGCTTATGTTTTTTATATAACGAAAGCGCAGACGTGACAAAAAAAGATGAGGAGTAAGTCTGCAGCACGTGGCCTGGCTTTAGCAAAATAATTTAATGTTTTTATTCAAAATATTAGTGTTCTGTTTCTTGTTTGATTTAATTGAAGTAGATCCTCATAAAAAAAACTAACAAAAAATAATTTTGTTATCAGTATGTAAATGCTTTTATTAAAAAGTTGGTAAATATTGACACAATTTAAATTCTTTTTCAGAGGTGTTTAATTTCTGTGATGGCAAATTTATATTTTCAGCCGCCTTTAATTTCATCTTAAGGGATCCTTCAGAAATCTTTTTAATATGCTGAATTATTGCTATTATTAATGTTGAAACCAATTGATTCATCTCAAAGTAAATCTCCAAATGTTTATTTAGTCCATGTCTGTCAGCCAGTTCTCAGCATATCATCTCTCTGGCATTAGCCTACAATAAGTTTGTTTGTCGAGATAGGAAGCTTATCTTAAGAGTATTATCAAGAACCAGTGCATGAGATTCCCAGAGCAGCACTATTCACAGTGATGTTGCCGTGGTTGTTTTCTGAAGGAACACAGTAAGACATGTTCCATATAGCTAAATGAGATGCACCTTCTTCCATGTGCCCTCCTATACAGGAAATTGTCAGTGTTTTCATGCTGTGAAATTAAATTACTAGTGCTGGATGCAATAAACACAGACACAGATTATTTACATGTATTTATCGTACATCTCATTATAAACTATGCAATAAGTATGAGTGACATCAGACCTTAGTTTTGGCAAACCTTATTGCACAAGCACTTCCATCTTCCAACTACCAGACACAGTTCTGCAATGATGTAAACGTATGGGCCATTTCTCACTTTCTCTCTGCAAATTCAGCATAATATATTATCAAAATATCTTAAATAGGTATTATGTTATTTTCCCCAGTGTTCTCCATCAAAAATGCTGAATAACTTTTTTTTACAAAGTAATTGACAAATATTTTTATTAATATATTCATTACTGACTTGTGTTTCAGTTGCATATTCAAACCTTTTGACTTAGAATATTTTATAAATATTGCACCAACTTTAATGTCTAAAGGCTTTTTATGTTAATTAGCATTGGAGCTGCATTAAAAGCAACGATTAGATTAGATTGCCATCTACTGGTGATTGACCACACACACACACACACACACACACACACACACCAAAAAAGGCTCATTTGAAAACAAAAAAATCCTGTTTTGAAAATCCAAATAAAGTGGAAAGTCAATTGAAACCCAGTACAGCACATATTTTGTATACTTCGTATTTCAAGTTATAGTACTGTCTATAACATTTAAAATTAAAAAAAAGTTTAACATTTAGGTAAATTGTGACAAATTGTAAATGTTTATTACAGGTATTATAAAGGTATCACAGCTACTGTAAGGGGGCAAATACTATTATTATGGCGATATAATATTTAAAAAAAAATGAAATTACAGACAATGACTAAAGATGACAATGATCCAAATGGTAGTGAGAAAATGAATATTCACACGGTCAGCATTACAAATGTACAAGTGCATCTTAAATACTCCTTTACATTATATTATAACTTTTATTTTTTTAAGAAATTTTATCTGAAAGCTGAAACCCAATACTGCACTTCAAAAAATATTGACACCCATGCAATTATGTCAGAAACAGCAACACTCTCAGAAAATTGTTCCAACTTCTGTCATTTGTGTTGTGTCACACTGAGAAAATAAATAAGTGTAAAGAGTTGTATGTGGATTTGAGAGAGAAATTTTTTTTTCTGTGTTCACTGTGCATAATATCATCAAGAAATTGACAGCCACTGTAGCTAACAAAAATTACAAAGAAGTATTGTTTGAATGGTGGATAAAGAAAATACCAAGCTGATGTGCAAATACTGGGTACAACAGAGTCAGCGCACATTATCCATAATATATCTGAATGAAAAGGGATGGTGTGGTAGGAGACCCAGGAGGACACCACTTCTGACACAAAGGCATACAAAAGCAAGACTAGAGTTTATTCATTTATGTCACAAAACCACAGAATGTATTGTGGACAGATGAGGCAAAGGCAGAGATTTTTGGTAAGGGCATCATGGCACTGTTTACAGAAAAAAATGAGGCCTTCAAACAAAAGAACACTGTCCCTACCGTCAAACATTTTGGAGCTTCAAAGAGGTTTTACTGCTTCTGACACTAGATGCCATGCCTGTGTGAACAGTATCATGAAATCTGATGATTACCAAAGAATTTTGGGGCACAATGTAGCCAGACCTTCAGACTCATGGCTGAAGGTCTGGAATTCATAGCCGCTTTCTTTGGTCAAGGCCCGCCCATAAGTCAGCATCTGTTGTTTTATGTTTGCAAGCAAACACGGCTGATATCCCCTTCTCAGTTAACTGTTAGGTACTTCACTTGATCTTCCATAATAGATAGGAGGCGGCGCACAACTAGTAAAATTGGATCGCATACTTTTGAGAATCCAACGTTTAGCTGATCTTAATAAATGCTTATTGTCACTCATGTAAACACGACAGTTTTTTCCCGCAATCACATCTGCGCTTTGTTTCCCAGCAGACCGAAAATAAACACGGCATTAACATGCCCGATAAAATCCGATAAAATTCAACCAATCACTTGATGACTTTGACATTCCTGAAGGGTTTCCAGTTAAGTGTATCATATGCATCAGACGTTTAGCCAACGTTCCTTCTGAGGCTGGGACTAGTGTCAGAATGCTGCATCTCCACCATAGGTCATGGGTCTTCCAGCAAGACAATGACCTGAAGCACACTCAGAAATGGTTACAAACAAAGCACTGGAGAGTTCTGAAATGGCCAAATCGGAATCCCATAGAACACCCGTGGAGAGATCTCAAAACAGCAGAGAGGGCATCCTTCAAATCTGAATGACCTGGAGCAGTTTGCAAAAGAAGAGTGGTCCAGAATTCCAGGAGAGAGGTGTAAGAGACTCATTCATGGTTACAGGAAGCGATCGATTTCAGTTATTTTTTTCCTATGGGGGTGCTACTAAATATCAAGTTAAGGGTGCCAGTAATTATGTCCAGTGCATTATTTGGGTTTTGTGTATGAGTGTATGAGACTTGACTTTTCTTCAGTTTGTGTGTGTGTGTGTTAATGCATTACATGTGAGCACTAAAACATTTGCAACTACAACAATTTGCTGAGAGAAGGATTGCATTTATTGATAGAAAATTTCAAGGGTGCCATTTTTGGCCATGACTTACAGTAATAACGATAAGTATTCGCTATATGATTTTGAAACGTAATGTGAAAAGGTTATAAAGGTATCAAAGGTAGCATTATGATTAAAATATGCATTATTATGGTGATACAGTGCCTTCTAGAACTAACAACAGTGTGAAGTGAACCCACTATGTCTTGATATAAAAATCCACCTAGAAAACAGTAGAGGGAGACGTTGAGCTGTCTTGTGTTTCTGGGTTCATCCAGTTTATTGGAAAGTAACTACACAGGACACTAGCTTAAATACGTATCTGTCTCATCAGCCTTAAAGCACATGTACAACTGGAGAAGAAGTGGCAATTGAATAAACTTTAACTGGAAAGAACAACCAGATCTTATACATAGCAATGCAAACTTATTTACTTCAAATAGTGTTGTTTGAAGCTTTTAAAGGATTTGGCATGCATGAAACCATTGTATTTCTTTATACTTCAACTGTTTGTTTACCAACATGCTTTACAGTATCTTCTTTTGAGTTCAGCAGAAGAGAGAAACTCGTACCGCAAATAATGACATTTTTAGCTAAGCTGTCCCTTTAAATGTCATGACTCTATGCTGACTGTTTCTTATGAATTACTGCAGTGTTTTGTGGCGGCCTCCTGCTGGCACATGGAGCACCTTGGCATTTCTATTTCAGTTGTGGAGAGTCCTGGTCTCTTCACACAGCTATCCATTCTGATGGCTGCGGTCACGGCCCCATGCCAGTGACCTACACAACCAGCCGCACACTCTGGTTCATTGCTGTTTAAAAAAGTGGTAGGTCATGCTGTAGAGACTCATTATAACATTAAGTGCAAAGTAAAGCTGTACTCCAAAAGCACAGCTTCTGGTTTGGACAGTACGGAGATGCTAAATATGAATTTAAGAGTCAGCAATAAAACTGGACTGAGTTCAAATGTACGCACATGAGCTACTGTATAGCAGACAGGACAGTGATTTGCATTTAGATACAGTGTGAGCTGAAAACATCATATTCTGTAAACTTTGTCAGATATCTAAACATAAATGTATTTATTTTTTACATACAATGCAAGCTTATTATAAAATTTACCAATTAACATGGAAGCAAGATACCACACATTAATTGATAAAGTACTTAATAAAGCAGCTTTCATTTGCATTTTTCTTAATCCTAAAAAAAAACATCATAACTTAAAACCCCACTGTTACACCTATTAAAGAATGCAGATAATGTCCAGTGGTCAAAAATCTAAATTGTGAAGGAATGTAATCCAACTACTGAATGATTTATGGTGCCTACGTGGTTTAAATATAAGCCACTGATTTTCTGGGATTTTTATGCACAACAGACTTTATTGGGGATAGTGCAAAACAAAATAACAATAACCAGCAAGCAGCATTTTTGTGGGTGAAAATGCTTTATTAATGAGAGAGGTGAGAGTCGCATGACCAGCCTAGTGCAGTCTGATAGAAAGGCAACGGTATGGGAAATAGCCACATGTTACATCAGTTACATCTCCGAATAGGCCTACTCATCAATCGGTGAAGTACCCAGGACTGCAGCAGATGGACATTTTTTTCCAGGGTTTTCCAAGACCAGGTAGCATTGAAGGTGGCCACTTGCTGAGCAAAATTGGAGTAGCCTATGTTGTTTTGGGATGTTTTGGAAAAGATATTAACATGGTTAGAATGTAAGGAATATTTCAAGCTCTGTTTACTCTGAGTTAATGCATACTTTACTGGATAACATGCATAACAATAATAACAGTATTTTGCATTAGCCTCTAATACACATTTTAACACAAAAACTCTAGCCTGTAAATATTTCTAATATATTCAGGTTGAACTGGTGGGTTGACTGAAACACGGGAGGTGTGGTTAACAAAGAAATTGGACTCTTTGAAAGTAGTCGAGTGTAAATTTAAAGAGATGCTGCAGCCTGCCTCATACAGGGGGGAACCGAGTCTCCCCGGCACACTGATGCTCGTTAAACTGCATTCATGAGCGTGATTACGGATGCTTTGGGATCTATGGATGAGCATTCGCAAAAACATTCCTGTCCCTAAACTTGAATCGCTCTGTGCTGAAACTTTTGGCAAGTCTGCAGATAACAGTGAGCGCTCATTCGCCGGATACAGTATCTCAGGTAATCAGCATTTGAAAGTGTAACTTCTAAAATCACTTTTAGTTTGCAAGTGAAGTCGTGGTCAGTCCTTCTGCATGTGTTAATAATTCGAGGATTTTGACAAAAACTATGGCAGCATATCATGTTGTCTGTCATCACTACGTCTTAGAAAAAGAATAAAAACTATTTTGTAGGGTGGTTTTTGGGTATCAGTACACCTCTAAGTCTGCACTATATTAGTTTGTTGGTCTTTTCAAGCTAGTTAATAGCAGCCGTCTAATATGCATGAACGAATCGTTCTTTAGAATCGGATCTTTGCTCACACGACGATTCGGTTCCAGAGTCAACTCACATGACTCAATGAAATGCGTCTTTTATCTGAATCGTGATAAACAGAGAGCGTCTTTGTATGTCTTTGAGCGTCTATCTAAACGATGGCCTGAGTAGCAACCCAGATAGCACACGTATGTCTGCAAGATGTCTGTTAAAGATCTCTTGATCTGGAAAGCATCTGCTGTCTGCAAATGTCTGGCAGACGCCTTATAGATGTCGGTTTTACATACATTCGAAATCATAGACATCTTAAAGACGTCTATTTGACATTTAAAAAGAGGCGTCCGTATTGCAGATAAGCCAACAACCTAAATAATACGTCTTGGAGATGTAAATGCACACGTCAAATAGACGTCTCCAAGATGTACACATGCCATCAGGGAAGTTACTTTAAATGCCGAATATAAAAAATTTGAATAAAACATAGTGGAAATATGTTTATGACTAGAATAATTTTTAGCATGCTACATAGTATTTAAAAAAAAAAACATCTTAAATCAGCTTTAGGAGTAGATCATTTTTTTGTTGTTGTTGTTTAAAGTGAATTATAATAAATATTTAGATCGGGGTTAAACACTTTAATCAATTTAATAAAAGCATTTACAAAAGCTTCTTATTAGCTTAGTAGGCTGCAGGTGCGGATACTTAATATGACTCACAAAAATTAAGATGCACAATACAATACAAACATAAATGATTTTATTATGATACATGACGAAACTTGTTAACAGAAATTTAATTGGCCTAAGCAGGAAGGCAGAATGCCAGGAACCAAGAGACGAAGTTATAAGAGCTGAATTGATTCGGTTCTTATTTACTTCCCATGACTAGTTAGGTGTTGTGTAATGTACCTTGTCTTCATCTGCCTGTCTTGTACCTGTTTTTTATCCACTTTATTGCCTAAAAAGCTCTTCCTCTTCTCTTCAGTTACCCTCAGACGTCATCATCAGAACTCATCCACCATGGGTCACTTAACCTCTGCGTTACTGAAGGGTCTCTCTGTCCTGCTGGTGACCCGGAGTGTGTTTGCCGTGGTTCTGTTTAATGCCACAGATCTCAGCATTCTCTTGGAGAAGTACCTGGATGATGAGGAAGGAGACTGGAGGGTGGAGAGACAGCGAAACAAGAGGGCCATCACTGCCAGTGACATGCGAGCTATCCTGGACCTCCACAACAAACTCCGGGGGCAGGTCTACCCACAGGCTTCAAATATGGAATACATGGTAACATCTCTACACTGCTACAAATGATTTTTCTAAAATAAAATAAAAAGTTGCATAGATCATTTCAGTGATATGTTATCTTTATAAAATTATTAAATATTTCTCATGACCTGATCTTGGATGTTTTTGGAATTATACTATAAGGCATTTGTTTGCTAAACAAAAGGATAAACAATCAATCACAGGGGAGAAGGAAGATTATGTTTTTATGATGTGGATAATTTAGAGGATTTGCAAAATTATATGGTTAGTAAAAATAACTTGATAAACGGGACTGGAGAAGAGTATGAACAATTTACGTCTGATCTTTTAAGCCTTGAAAAAAGTGCTAACACAAGTGTGTGCTTGTTTTTAATTACAGTACCAAAATAATATGCATATTTAAAGGTTGCATAAACTGTTGTGCAGCTTCAGTGAACTTATTGCTCTGCTGAAAGTTTGATGCTTGTTTCATGATATCTTTGCTCGAGCACTGTTCTGTTTAACAGGCACTCACCACTGTCTGTACTTCAGTCTGCATGTAAAGCACATATATATTGTTCTGTCTGAAGGATCATTGTCTAGATGGAAGAAATTATTATTCCCATTATTCTTCCAGTCAATCTGTAAAAACAGACAAAGAACCCCATCAGCACAAACAATGTTGACTCGTAGATATAAACTAGCAGAATGTCAGTATCTGAAGTGTTGTAAAACAAATGCTGTTTCCTCATGCTTAGTCAAGCAGGATTAGCACCAAACATTACAAAGCCCCCTGCTCCCAAGAAGTATTAAAGGGATAGTTCACTCAAAAATGAACATTTTCTTCAACATATTCTTCATATTCTTAAAAAAGAAATGTTTGGATTAATGCTGTCAAAGATCAATCGCAATTAATAGCATCCAAAATAAAGGTTGGTGTTTACATAATATATGTGTGTATACTGTGTATATTTGTACTATATGTATACATAAATACAAACACATGCATGTATATATATAATAAATATAATATTATAAATATACAGTACATGTAAATACTTAAAATATATATATACAGTATGAGTGTATTTATATATATAATAAACACAATACACACACATTTATTATGTAAACTAAAACTTTTATTTTGGGTTAAATGCGATTTAATCATTTGACAGCAGAACAGAATTTTCATTTTGGGACTAACTGTCCCTTTGAGGTGTGTCTATGTTTTTGAACATTTGGAATCTTTCTTTCTTTTTTAAGACATAAAAAATAGTAGAAATTAAAAAGAAAAAGCTTTTTCTGTTTAAATAATATATACATACTAATTTAAAAATGTTAAATGTTTAAATTTAAATATTATATTTATAATAATGTTTCCTAGAGCACGTAACCAACATATTATATAGTTTTTGACATATAAGTTTAAAATTTCAACTTTGCCATCACAGAAATAAAAACACTTTTTAATATATTAAAATAAAAAAATATATATTTGTAAATCACATTATTTCACAATATTGCTGTTTTACTTTATTATAAAATATATTGATTCTGTAAAATCAATAAATAAATAAATACTTAAGGAGACCAAACATTTTCTTGGTAGTTTGAACTATTTGCTTTAAAATAAAATTAAAATAAAATTTGAAGCTGGCTCCTTTGCACACTAAACAAACCTGTACCACAAGATTAATACAGTTTACACTCTTAGAACAGGAAAAAAATGAGTGGTGCATGGACCTCTTGAACACTAAGACCCATTTATATTTCAGCATTTCAGAAAGACTGGTGGTGGTTTGAGAGATGCCTTGCAGGGATTGTTAACCGGGTGTCAGGAGTGGAGTTTGGGCAGCTCAGCAGAGTGAGAGTAATAGGAATGGTGTGATGGATGTGGAGACATGGAATGTGATGATGCGCAGCTCCAGCCCTCCACAGCCTCAAATAATTCCGGATTTGGAATTCTATAAGCAAAACAGCAGAATTCCAGACTGCAGCAGGGAAATCGAGCACACATGCGCTGTAAAGCAGCTGCAATGACTCTACATTTCTCATTTAATACTTTCCCTCTAGAAAAAAACGTCCTGAGGGCTGTTGGAAATTTTTCACTTTCTTGGAATGTGACCAAAAAAACGTGCAGCTGATGAGGTGTCAAATGAAGTAAACAATGGAGTGTGAAAGAGTGCGAGTGTCTGCACTGAAGGGACATGTTTTCCTTTACTAGTTCTGTCTAAGTGCGGTCAGATTTTTGGGGGCCTCCCTTGCCGAGAACGCTGTGCAAACAGAATCACTTTACCCTTTTTAAACTTACAGATTTTGCAGGATAGGTCATTTTACTGGTAGAAATGTGCAAATCTGCACCCCAACCCTAACTGATTTTCAGTTTTGGATTTTGACCACTAAACAATTTGTGGTTGAGGAGTGTTTGATTTTGTTGAATGCATGATTTAGTCAACACAGTCTCATGAGCAATTCATACATATTTGTACGAGGTGCCAAATTTGTGCCAATTCGTACTAATTTGGACGATCTCACTTGTACGATTTCGTACGATTTGTCTAAATCCTCGTGATGGGTAGGTTTAGGGGCGGGGTTGTGTTTAGGTCATTCATACAAATTCATACGAATTGGGATCTCGTAAAATACGTACGATTTAGAATAAATCGTATGAATTCGTACGAGTAAGGTCGTACAAATTCGTATGAATTAGCCACCTCGTAAAATATGTACGAATTGCCTTGAGATCAGGTTGGATTAAGTACACCCCAAAAAATTTTGGAACCTATTTGCACCTACTTGTGAAAAATGCATGCTTCTTATTATAAATATATAATATTCATGTACTAGTTGATTATTTTAGTTAATTACAAAAAAGAGCTGATTTTCAAAGTAAAAGAAAAATCGAAAGAAATGATTTTAAAGCATTATTAACTACTGTTGTTAAGAAAATATTTTCTAATTCACACTTTATATTTTTCTACAACTAGAATGATATACAGCTTTAAATGGAATATAATAATCCTTTTTATAAAACTATAAGCTGCACATTTCTTCTGTTAATTCCTTTAAAATTGGCCCCATTCACTTCCATTGTAGTCTATTTGTTGTTGTTGTTGTTAAAATGCTATCACTCGGCTTAACTTGTATTCAATGTGGAATATTCCTTTATCTCTACAGTATAAAGGCCCACTTTGATGGGTGGCTTAGCAAACCAAGCAGACATCCAGTTGGCAGAAGCTCACTTCAAGGATTAATGTCTCAGGCAATTGTTTCAGCTATTTTAGGGACCTTATTGGGCCAGGTTTACCGCTGGACTGTGCTTTGGGACTTCCCTGGGAAAAAGTGTAACATGTATGGGCAGTGACAAGGCAGATAACTCCCCAGCCACCCCCGCCATAATTCTGGCCCAGGTTACTCTCCAACCTTGAGTTTTGTATGCTTTCCATTCAAGGTGCAAGCACTGTTTTACTTTTCCAAAATAACAAGATGTTTTTATTAAACATTAAAATATTAGTTTAGAAAAAGACACATGTGAATGGCCTTGAATGATGTAGTGACCAAACCTAGCAACGCAGAGCAGGAGCTAGAGAAGTCCGATACAGAAACATATGGAGGACATTATTGCGCCATGAATCCAGGCACAAGAGAAATAAACCACAAAGAAACCTGGTGACCCAATACAGCCTGGTTACAAACTTCTTTCAAAACAAATGGCAGAACAAAGAAATTCATACATGTTTGGAATTACTTGAGGGTCACTCAATTATGACAGATTTTTTATTTTTGGGTAAACTACTGCTTTAACCTGCAAATACTGCCAATACTGTTATTGAGTCCAACAGGAGTTTACTATCACAGGACTAAATCCTTTTCCTGTTATCCACATTATAAACAGGTCATAATCTTAACAACACATACAAAAGATTAGGGACTAAACAGCTTTGTCTCTGTAGCGCTCTACTTGCCACTCGTTTCCGTCTGAATCTCAGCCATTTCTCTCTTTTAGGCGTGGGACAGTGAACTGGAGCGGAGTGCCCAAGAATGGGCTGAGACCTGTCTTTGGGAACATGGCCCAGCTGGCCTGCTGCCTCAGATTGGTCAGAACCTGGGAGTGCACTGGGGAAGGTCTGAACATCCTTTAGTGTTTTATAGCAATGTGAGCTTACTTGTCATTGAGTTGAACTTCTATACAGCTAGAATTTAGCTTTAGTAATACACTTATACACTATTATCATGTGTTTAAATTAAACTAGTCAAATGCTGTATTTACACACATATCGAGCAATAGTACACATCTACATGCTGTTCACTGACTGTTTGATGGTTATTGCATATGAAAACTATAGATACTACTAGATTTATTTTTAGATCTGGCAAACTAATCCGGTTGGCTGGGTTTACACCACTTTAGTCAGTAAGGGCACATGTTTTTTTATTTTTTTTCCACCTGGATATAAAGTCAAAGGTACCATGCTGATACAGTGAACTGTTTTGAAAAAGGTTTGAAGTTAGTGTCAACAGATCTTTAAAAGATACTGGCACTTGAGGGAATTTATAGCAAGGTTTTGACACACTTTTTAGAAGTTATCTAGAAATTTAAGTATGTTCTTGAGTTATGTAATTACTTTTGTGCCAATAAGAATGAACGTAACTTTATAAGACTAAACGTAACTTTCCAAGAAATGATCAAAAATATGTCACTCCAAGAATCATTTTCCCGAATCATGGATTCTGAATTTAAATTGCCACAGCTTTCGCTTACGCTTTGCAAATTTTTGTTTGCTGTTTTGGCACAAACCTCTTGTGGGGGCGGGCTTAACAGCGATCTACTCTGATTGGCTAATGAGCTTTTAATGGACAGCTCCCAGGAGAGACACGGAGTTCATTTATTCATTTTCATTGTTTTTTTCTTCTTTTGGAGTGGCATATTTTTGATCGTTTCTTGGAAAGTTACATTCAGTTTTATAAAGTTACGATCATTCTTATTGGCATCTATTCAGATAAATTTTACATTACACAAAAAGTTTGTACTAAGTACTGTACTACTAAACATAAAAAAACAAGTGAACTGTGTTTAAACAAATTCGCATTAGTCTAATGCATTAAACCAATGATGCTTTTTGTAATGTTCGCCCCAGATACCGTCCGCCTACTTCTCATGTGCAAGCCTGGTACGATGAGGTCAAAGACTACTCGTTCCCATACCCTCAGGAATGTAACCCTCACTGCCCTTTTAGGTGCACTGGTCCAGTCTGTACCCACTACACTCAGGTAGATTATAGCATACCTCATAGGCACATCACATGTGTATTTATGTGCAAACCCATTTATGCATTTGACAGATCTGAACTAAACAATTCTGAAATGTATGGGATGTCAGGGAAGGATTTTTAATACCAATGTAATATGTGCTCTCGTTCTGGTTGTCAGCACTTCAGCTGCACCCTTTTTAAATTGTTTGGCATCTAAACAGGAGAGCACCAGACAGAAAAGCATTAAAGCGCTTCAGTCTGCTACCAGTGAACATGAGCGCCAATATCTATGTGCCTTTTTGAATGATTCTTAGATGTTGGAAGGCAGTTGTAGTGGCTGTAAATCACGAAGCAGCATATTAAAAGTAAAGATGTCTCAAGATAGAGCCTTGAGGGATCTCGAAAATTTAGCTGTGCAGTGACCATAAAATGACCACAAAATATTTTTAAACTATCCAAACTACCAAACTAATTTAAAGTAAAGGCAAAAATTAAAAACCCATAAACAAATTATTTGAGATGTGAATAGACTATACATATTCCTTATGTTGAAGATAATGCCTAAGGCATAAAAGGATATTTTTACAGTATTTTAGGCAGTTATAACTGTTTGACTGTTTTGCCTTCTTACTGATTCCAGCTTGTTTGGGCAACTAGTAGTCGAATTGGCTGTGCGATCAATGTATGTTACAATATGAATGTGTGGGGCCAGACCTGGGCAAAGGCTGTTTATCTTGTGTGCAACTACTCGCCAAAGTGAGTAACTTATTTCTTATTCTTCATTTATTATTAATACTGCTCTCGTTCTCTGGCATTTATATTATGATAGCTTGTCAATGTTGTCTGTCTTTATTTGTGTTTTGTCCTGTACAGGGGTAACTGGTGGGGATATGCCCCATATAAGCATGGCACCCCTTGCTCTGCCTGTCCACCCAGCTATGGTGGAATGTGCAGAGAAAACCTCTGTTATAAAGGTTTGTTCTGAACTTTTAATGCAGTAGCTTACAACATTGTCTATATGTAAACTACTGCTCACTAATGTTTTAGGGTAATTTGACAAAAAATATTACTGTTTTCACTTAATTTTTGATAATATAAATGCAGCCTTGGTGAGCTTAAAAAATTAGCCTGGGCCCGCCCATACTTCCTGTGACGCTACATTTTATTTCGCGAGCAAAGTTAGTCTGGCAAAGCTGCCGTTTTAGATCATTTCTGTAGCCAAAAAAGTGGGAACCAATGAGAAACGCAAACTTTTCATGACAGCTTTTCTTTGAAAACAGAGCAGAAGTAATTTAAGTAAAGACATTTTACTGCTTTAATGAAGCTAGCTACGATTGGTTACTGTGGCTTCAGGTTCCATCGCTACGCAAACTTCATCGGAATGAGTGGTCTGATTGGTTGTAGATTCGTCCAGTATATACAGAGTCATCTGATGGACGCAGGTTAAGCCCGCCTCCCAGAAGGCGGGTAGAAACATAGCTTGGCCAGACTAAGCTCCTATGAGCTGTAAAGTCACGGAAGCCAGGCTAGAAAAGAACTGTACTCAACACAAACCTTTAATTAGTAATGTGTATATATTATGCCATTTATAGATTGCTTGATGAATAGTATACAGGCAAAATGTAATACTACTAGTACTAGTTTTCTTCTTCACTTTCAGGTGATGGAACAAATAGACAAAGCACACGTGAGGAAACACACGAAAGAAATTCTATAGAACCAGAGGCCTCTTGTAACATTCTGCCCCTGTCTCTGTCTTGTGCTCCCCCATGTTTTGTTGCATTTTGGTTTAGTCCTGTCCTGTTTGGTTTCTCCCTAATTAGTTCGTTTGTTTCACCTGTTTTTTACACCTGCCCTCACTTTAGCTTTTGATTTCC
>JAUCMT010000056.1:11112151-11150124 GCA_032357475.1 Enteromius thamalakanensis
CCACTCTAAAGCGGTACTAAACTGCAGTGGAAGCGCAAACCGAGCCGAACTGAGCCGTACCGTGCCGTAACGAGCCGCGCCGAGCCGAGTCGTACCACGCAGTGGAAAAGTGCCATTAGATTCCCATTGGCCCTGTTGTGCTGGTCCACTGAAATCATGCTAGATGTTGTTGAAATTGCTTTATTTTAAATGCTTTAAAAATCTCAGTAATGTATACATGGCATTCTCGTGCAACCCTGGCTTTGTGCTTTCAGTTTGAATACACTCTATTTTCTGCTGCAATCCTTTAACGTTTGGCGCTGCTGCTGCGGCAAAACGTGTCAATCTTGTTTCAAGATGTCACTTTGCCACGCACTCCTCTACTGGCCTCGATTTAATTTACAGCCTTGAATGAATGGGCCCCTTTTGACAGAGCTAGTCTGAAACAAAATCACTCCCATACAGTAGATGCTATTTTAGGAGAACGCTTATGCATACTGTCACAGAATTAAGATGGAATTGAATCGTTTTACAAAGGACCGGCAAATAATAGAATAACATAATAGTGGATATTAATAACTGAAAGCATTTATAATGGAGAGAATATAATAAAGAATATTTGTTATAATTGTTAAAGTGCTATCCCAGTGATACCCAGCTACCACAGGGGCCACTTAAGCAAGTCTGAGGAGCTACTTGGCAAGATTAAACCTATAAAACAGAAATTAGAAAACATTAAGGTTGCTACAAGATTATAGTAATTAAAAACTATTCATCTTTTTTTCTGTGTAATTAACAGCTTAACAACTTTAGGACTTTTTAAGGATAAAGAGACACAAGTAATAATGCCCATCTAAACTGCATTAATTCTAAATGCATAATAAGAAATTGTTTTTCTGACAGCTTGAGCTTCCCTCATGGGATTGTTGGGAAGCACGAGGCAAAAAACGGCTTGATCTAGGCAGATATGCAGTAGTTTAGTCATGTTTTGTCTTTTTGTCCTGTTTCATTAGAGACCTTTAGAACGGAGCACATTTTCTTTCTGCCCTTGACCAGCAGCCTGATGGCACTCCATTTATGTTGCAGTGATTCATTCTCAGCCCACACTGAAGAAATCACTATGTCATTCTGAATAACAGTGTGGTAATACATTTAGAAGTACCAGTCCAGTACCTCTCATTTGTCCTACAGGGAAATCCCACTTGCATCACGTTTAGTGATTTGTTAGTATCTGAGAAGAGATGATGTCTAAAACCAGAACATTTAAATGCTAAATGCGCCTAAACTACCTCTGTTTTTGTTGTTCAAAAAAAAATATATATATGTATATATATTTATGTATATTTTTCACTACCTTTTTAGACTGGCTCATTAGTAAGGCTGAATATCACTGCATTAGCACTAAACTATTAGAATTAGAATATTAATCCTTTTTAAATAAATAATGTGGGTATCTGTATCTGCTGGTTTATCTTGTGTTTTAGTAACGGATGGTAGGTTTAGGGGCAGGTTACGTGCTTGTAAATGTATTAATAAAGTCATATAAATAAAACTGTTGAGACCGTTTACAGTGAAAAATCACAACCCAATGCAATAATGACAATATCATTAACCAATATTTGATTCCAAATCCGTGCGTGGATCACAGCTGATGCCTGTCACTAACGTGTAAGTTTCACGTTTGAGGAGGCTAAACCGTGACAGATACACGTTTTTCAAAGTTGACCAATGTGATAATGTCACGTTTTGGCGTGATACTGGGTTGGTTTCATTATGGTATGAAAAGTTAAAAAAGTGTAGTGAAACGTTAATTTTGTAGAAAATGGTGGTGTTTGAATTTACTCTGAATTGTGATGCAAGCTATATCATTGTTGTTACTGAACTTAACTGATACTGAATTCTGTGCTTTGATGTTCAGTGACATTTATTGTTTTGTTTTTACAAAATGTACAGAGATTGTACTTTTTGTGCATACACAAATACAAAGTGAGATTTTATTGTTGTAGTAAATAAAACAAAGGTTTACAAGATATATATAATATTTTTTATTTCAAAATTACTTAATTACTTGCCATTTCATTGCAATATACTAATAGCTTCTGGGCAAAATATCTACAGTTTTACATATATATATACATATATATGTAGTTTATTAACAAAACACAAATGAAACTTTAGAAATGAGAAATCAGGGAACTAAATGAATTAACCATCAGCCAAGAGATTGCAATTTCCATTTAGCAAAGATGAAGTGAAACTTTGCTTATCATCCATTAGCATCTTACAATTCTTTGCACATTTTCCAAATAATAAATGGCACTCACTTCATGAATCTATTTAATCTTCTTAATTGGGGAATGCAAAAGAATTGCTCAAGCAGTAATAGGCAGGGTCAACAAATTAAATCCTTATGCAATGATTTTGTTGATATATAATGTGGCAAGTGGTGACCTATGTTCACTCTCAGATGTTTGAATGTTTCAATTCTACCGAACTTTATGTTTAGTAGTTTTAATTACCGTTTAGCATCTGCTTTTTATTCAGCAACTTCCTATAATTGCTAGGACAGGCCTTGCAGAGCAACCTGGGGCTAAGTGCCTATTTTAAGTGTGCTTGATGATGAAAGAAAGATTGCGATGCCCCTTCTATGAGTGTAATTGAACATGCAGTCTTTGCATTAGCAACCTGAATCTTCGGCCACCGGGTGACCGGCAGCCCACCATACGCCCTCCTCATCTTGCAGATGAATTCACACAAGCTAATGGACTTGTTCTTCCTCTTAATAAAGCTAAAAGCAGGGAAAGCCAGTCCATCTGACTCATTACATTGGCGTAATCCTTTATGGTTAATTAGGTTTTTCTCTGTGTCTGTCAGGTCAATGAAAATTTATGATTTTGTAGAAAGAGGTAAGAGAGTAGTTTTTGTGACACATTCTTGATGGCGAAAGAGTGCGTAGAGATGAGTCGCAATGTCCTTGATGCCGAGTGAAATATTTAGTGGATGGATGAAAGTCAAATATATTAAAATGTTCAAAGGCGACAGTGTCCACACACACTAGATGTGATGTATGAGTTTGAACGATCTCATAGGTGGATCTCATAGGAAGAGTAATTGAATTGCTGCTCATCTTACAGCTATCATGAAAGGCTTATTATTCCATAACTCACATTTACTGGTTGACCATTATGACCAATGACCATGCCAATATCTAGCCAATGACTGAAAAAATGCTGATACATAGTGGCTTCCACAAGTCTGTGGGGACTTTGAAAGCAGAAATTATAATTATAAAATATATGCTGTATGGAAACAATTTAATTTAATGTTTTAATGAATGCAATGTAGGGATGTATTTATTTTTAAGAGGGAAAACAAGAAATAGTATAATTTTCAATAATAGGATCAGACTTCTTGATACTGTACAATTTTAATCAAGGCAATGTATTCATGTAATTATTGAAAATAAATCTCATTTAACAGTTTTCATTTATTTAATTTATATAGATTAATATTCAAAATCAAACTTGATTATGGGGAAGTAAAATTGTATATGTTAAAGCAAGTTGTTTGGAATGTATTTCTAATCAATTTAATCAACATGTTTTAATTAAAATGGACTGCAAATAAAGTAAATTGCCTAAAACTAAAACTTGGCTCTTGTTGGATTTTGGAACTGACACAACTATCACTACAGTCAGCCAAGAGGGCACAATTGTCACCAAATGTCGATAATTTGAAAATGGGCAATTAGCTCGGCTGATATACTGTATCAGTCTCTCACCACTCACATTTGATATTTTTGTAGATTATAATCATGCTGACATTGCACGTGCTGTGTAATCAATTTTCTCTGTAGTTTTCCTATAAATCTAACTATAAATTGCTTCTTTTTGTGTGTGTGTTTTCAGGCCACGGAACAAAGGGTGTGTTTGAGCTTCTGGCAGGCTGGAGAAGAACCAGAGAAAGTTTGCCCTTCAAGGAGAGAGTGGCAGATGCGTTCGCTGACGTGATGGTGTGCTACACCATGACCAGCTCGCTCTATATTATCACCTTCGGCATGGGTGCCAGCCCTTTCACAAACATCGAATCTGTGAAGGTATTCTGCCAGAGCATGTGTGTAGCAATCTTGGTGAACTACTTCTACGTATTCTCATTCTACGGCTCCTGTCTGGTGTTTGCTGGGCAGCTGGAGCAAAACCGTTACCACAGCGTCTTCTGCTGCAAGATCCCCTCAGTGGAGTATCTGGACCGCCAACCCACTTGGTTTAAGACCATGATGAGCGACGGCCATGATTTGTCAACGCACCACGACAGCGTACCGTACCAGAACCACTTTATTCAGCACTTCCTGAGGGAGCATTACACAGAATGGATTACCAACACCTATGTCAAGCCATTTGTGGTTATCCTCTACCTGATTTACGCCTCCTTTTCGTTCATGGGATGTTTACAAATCAGTGATGGCTCCAACATAATTAATCTGCTAGCTAGTAATTCGCCCAGCGTGTCGTTCGCCCTAACCCAACAGAAATACTTCAGCAACTACAGTCCGGTGATTGGCTTTTACATCTACGAACCTATTGAGTATTGGAACTCCACAGTACAGGAGCACCTCAAGACACTGGGCCAGGGCTTTAATAAGATTTCGTGGATTGATAATTACTTTCACTATCTGAGGGTTGTGAACGTCAGCGCGTCAACCAAAAGTGATTTCATCAGCATCCTCAAAACTTCTTTTCTAAGGAGCCCAGAATATCAACACTTTGTGGACGACATAATTTTCTCCAAAAACGGAGACGAGTACGATATCATCGCTTCCAAGATGTACTTGGTGGCCCGGACAACTGAGAAGACCAGGGAGGAGGTTGTAGAGCTGCTGGAGAGACTTCGACCTCTCTCCCTCATAAACAGCATCAAGTTCATTGTTTTCAACCCGACGTTCGTGTTCATGGACCGCTACAGTTCCTCCATCATCTCCCCCATCCTGACGTCAGGTTTCAGTGTGCTCACCATTCTCATCCTCACCTTTTTCTTGGTCATTAACCCACTGGGAAACTTCTGGTTGATCTTGACTGTCACCTCCGTGGAATTGGGCGTCTTGGGTCTCATGACGCTTTGGAATGTAGACATGGACAGCATCTCAATCCTGTGCCTTATTTATACACTCAACTTTGCCATGGATCACTGTGCCCCCCACCTCTACACATTCGTACTGGCCACTGAGCACACACGGACTCAGTGCATCAAGATCTCTTTAGAGGAGCATGGGGCCGCCATTTTGCAGAACACCTCGTGTTTTGTAATTGGGATAATGCCTCTTCTCTTTGTGCCTTCTAACCTGACCTACACACTGTTCAAGTGCTCCCTTCTCACAGCCGGCTGCACAGTGCTGCACTGCTTCGTCATCCTACCGGTGTTTTTGACATTCTTCCCACCTTCTAAGAAGCGGCACAAGAAAAAGAAACGCGCCAAACGGAAAGAGCGGGAAAGAGAGAGGGAGCGGGAGAGGGAGAGAGAGGAAATCGAGTGCATCGAAGTCAGGGAAAACCCGGACCACGTGACCAATGTTTGATTGAAAGATGTGTGTTAACATAAGTGGTAAGAAATCAGCTCCTGTTCACTAGGGGGCGACATCAGGCAGCACAGATCCAGATGTGGCCGAGTCTGGCACTCTCGCCCCTGGGGTGGCCCTCGCAACCCCAGCAATCAACAACAGTGCTGTCCAGAGTTAAAAACCCCTTCTCACTCATTTCTTGTGTACCCTTCGTCTAGAACAGTGTATAACATCTGCAGCTGCTAGCTTACGTTAGCCGTTAATGAAAGGTTTGCGAAGGAAGGTTGTCTGTATACATGAACTAATACAAAAGGCCTAAAAAGAAGGTATCCAAAAATGTTACGAGCATGAATCTATGCAGGTGGGTTCTTGCTTATATTAGATCTCTAGGGGTATCCTCAAGGGTATTCACGTATTTGTTTTGTAAGAGCAGATATTACAACAAGTACGTTCTCTCTTATTTAGCACCAACACGATTCTTTTTGATCACTCTATGTTTTTCTTACCGTTATGCACCTCACGTTCATCCAGCCTTGTGCTTACATAATTATTCAAGACCAACTCTGTTTAAAAATAACTGAGAAAATAGTAGCGAACAGAAGTAGCAGTTTTCAGCATTCATTAAATTATGCAGCACTCTCCTACAAATAACACTTGGCATGCATTTATCACAAATGTCCTGTAGCAAATTTAATCGTGTGTTTGCAGTTACCCTGGTACCCCCCTCCCCCCATTAATGGTCAATAGAATTAATTATTAAGAATTGTTGTTAAGAATTATTAAGAAAAGTACATTTGTCAAATCTGACATTTAGCTGACATTCAGACTGTAATTTGTCTTACTCTTCCAGGTAAATAAACACTGTCTGAAGGTGCTTTGTGTGGAGACCACCAACATGAATCACTGAAATGTTATGCATATAATATTAAACTGCATATGCCATTTAAAAAAAGGTTATTCCAATACACCAAAGTGGCTCATTCATGAGAAAAAAGATTTGTAGCATGTCTTAACACTGCATTGATATGATCTATTTGTTTACTTGCTTGTGTGTTTGTTAGTTACAAAACCACAAATCTGGTCATGCACCTGTTCGTGTAGTTCAACTGAGCAACGGCAAAGACGAGAAAGGTTTCCTTTCTGTTGTTTTGTTATTTTGCACATTTGGCAGATTCACTAATGGCTGCGATCTAAAAATATACAGTACGTGTCAAATCACAAGAGTAGATGTTGTTTTTGAGTGTAGCATGTGTTTTGTCTGTATTTGTGTGTTTTTGCGGAGATGAGCAGTGCAGATGGTATACACTGTGTTCACGTTTAAGAAATATGTCGCACAAATCAATATAAAGGCATCAAGGTACATTCTGGTGGAAATGAGTATGTCTGTTATGTTAGAAGTCTCGGTTCTCTTGTCCACAGAAATATTAGGCATTGCATAAGGTGATGTTGTGTATTAGCAAAGTAGTCAATCCGGACAGTTTTGATCTGTGGGTTATTTTATGTGTCACAAATACGTATAGCACCAGTCAAACCTGTGGGTAGCTCTTAAGATGCAACGCAAAAGATAACGTGGAAAATTTAAACATGAAAGATAGAGTTCTGTCAATTCTGTCATTATTTTTTCATTCTCGTGTCATTCCAGACCTGTTTTTGTCCATCCAATGGGGTTCAAAATGAAAGGAGGGTGAGTAAATAATAACAGAATTGACAGAATCATTGTTGGGTGAAATGTGAACGTTTCTGGAATGAACTGTGTAGATGGAGGCAAAAATCAGCTTCACTTTGTGCCAGTCTTATTCCCCCCAAGCCTGCATCCCGGAAGCCTTTTGGCTAATGTTCTAATAATTGCAAATTAAAAATATTTAGTATAAATATTTCATCAAACTCTGATCGTCCTAATCAACAGTGTAAAGGTGTAATCAAAGTAATTATATCCTTATCTCATGCAACAGCAAACTGTTCTCGTGCTTGCCATGTTTCCATTGGTTCAGATTCGAATGGATTCTAGGTCAGTCATTGCAATGTATGCCTCAACACAGACTGCCTACCAAAAAAAAAAGTGGAATTTGAATCCAAAAATGTTTAAAAAAACTAATAATACAAATACTGCTAGCTTTTGTCCTGCTGTGTATACTGTACACATTTTATGATCACCGGACTGTGCAAAACGCATGTGGTAGCCAGAGCCATACTGATCCAGTCAAACAGCTGGGTTCATTGTAGAGTCATTCCAAAGGCAGAGGGCCTCTCAATCGGGAAAGGTTTGGTTGACTAGAGTTTACTTGAGAGGTTGAGATACAAGACCAAACGTTTGCTTCAGAAAAGTCCATTCGAAATTATAAAACGCTTCATGTACAGTTATGGTCTTATGTTTTTAATGTGACAGGTATTAGGCACGTCAAGATAATTTGTTAAGATGCAACATTCCAAACCCAGCAGATTTCATCAATGTTAGTCAATCAAACTGTTATGTACTATGTGTCTAATATCGATGGCATCCCCAAGAGCTATATAATTTGTGTTGGAAGAGGGCATGAAAATCAAATATACGAGGACAAGAGATGCATAATGAAAATGATAAAAACTCATATACTTCCCAAAATAACTGTGTATGCATGTATTGTAAGTATGCATGTATTTGGTTAGTGTATGCATTTTTTTCATGACTTTTGAGAGCTGTAGATGCTGGAGTGGACATTTTGTTTTAATGCTTACTTGATACCATCTTTAAAAATTTGTTATGCTTTTTCATTTGTTTCTGGTGTGCTTTAAGCCAGTAGGAAAAATTATAAAATGTACGATAAATGTATAGAATTTTCTAATTTTTTAAAGAAATGAGAGGTGGACACATTTTTTAAGATGAAGGTCATGTTTTTATAAAAAAGCAATAAAGAACAAAAAAAGGAATAAAACAAATTCTAAATTAAGTAGGCCAGTAATAATGTATGGAATGTTATTTGCATCCTCACAGATCAGGTCTTGCCACACTACACTATGTTTGATTTTATGTTGTTACTTAAACTAGTAGCCTACATTAAAATAATAATAATAATAATAATGATAATAAAACAGTTTCATTTTGCAGGAGACCACATCTCTCCCAGCATAATCAATGTCTTTATAGGTGGCCAAAACTGAATTTTAATTAGAAATTATAATTATAATGCAATGTGTAGACATAGGTAGAGAGATTTGCTAAATATATTGCTAAAGCTATTAAAACGCCAAATAGCTATGTTGACAATTCAGGACACTTAATTAAGTTCCAATTCTATAACCCAACTGTGTGTATATTCTACTAAACTGCTGGTCATATCTTTAGAGTTAAGGCTGTATAAATGAAAATCTGCATACTGTTCTTTTTGTTGTGATGCATGTTCTCGGATCAGACCATAAATCACTTAGTTGACATTCTTATTATCTGCTTTATTTAACTTCAAAGTGGCCCACAAATCAAAGTCGACACAAAGTCACCACCGTTTTTAGTGAAACTACAGACTTCAGGCACACAGCTATGTATTCTGAGGACCATAAATTAAATATGCACTTTTGGGCTCCAAGCATTTTGACAACAAGCATGTCATATTAGATTTCATGAGCTAAGAGTGTGAATCAGTGCTAAAATTGTTAATTATTATCATTGCAGGGGACTCATTTTGCTATACCCTATTTTCTGCAAATGCAATGTCAGAGGTCAAACAACAAACAGATAATTGTACCATTTTACTGCTCTGTGAGGGAGGAAAAGCTCACTCAACATTAATATTTCTCCTATTTAAAAGCTCGTTCAAAAATATCAGGTTAACTTGTGATTATTTCATCAGTAGCTGCATTAAGTTAAAAAAAACTAAAGAACATTTGAATAGATATATCTTCATATTTCTGAACACAGGCACTGACCATTTATTACAGGAGCAGTGAATACTGTATATCACTGTTTTCCTAATTAGTCAATGTTTTGTCTTGGGATTTGCTGTTTAGAATGCAGATAACAGTGTTAACATCTTTTCTTTTGCTTTTCATCGTGTGTTATTTCAACTGTATTTTGCATTGCCAAGGACAAAAACACAACGCAATACACAGAGGCATCTTTTTAATACAGAAAAATATACAATATTGTAGTTAATATTCAAAGTGATGATAAAACCGATATCAATCAGCTTTTTAGCAGACACCAGCATGTAGTATCTTCCAAGATCAGGTAACTACTACTACAGAGCAATAATAAGACAAAAAGCGTAAATTTGTATGTTGTTGTTGTTTCCCCTCTGGTGCAAGGCTTTTTCAGACTCTGCCAGGGTCTAAACTTAACACTTAAAATTAAATTCAGTGCAATTCTGTAAGGCGATCTTGATCTTGGGAAAGGCACTAACTAAACCAGTATTATTCACCCCCTAAACAAAAAATGCAAGTAAAATGGCTTCATAAAACAAAGTACATGTAAATAATAGCCTACATTTTTGCCTCCTATATGTGAAACATTCTTCACAGATAAACATCTGAGGAAAAAAGCAACAGTAAGGTCACTGCATACTGTGTTTAAATTTCTCAACCCAAATGTTAACACAAATATAAAAATAAATACAACCTCAAATCATCTTCTGCATTTCACTTCCTTGACAAAGGATGACAAATATTAACTAAAATATTATTTAGTGTGCGATGAGTCATGAGCTTTAGTCGGACATTTTCATTGAAATGTTTTGCATTTTAAAATAGAAACAAGACCTCACGTTGTGTCAATCCAGTCTAATCTCATGGCAGTTCATACATATTTTACAAGGTGACCTCGCTTTTTTTGCTAAATTGTATAAATTTGTAGAAATGTGTAAACATACCAGTCACTGTAGTTTAGACAAATCGTATGAGTGAGGTCGTATAAATTAGCCACCTTGTAAAATATGTAGTAATTGGTCGTGAGATTGTGTTGGTCAATCATGTTTACACACTGCCTCTGAAACTTTCATCCGTCATAAGAAAATTTGGATCAGGTTTGATTTTTACATTCATGACAATTGTTTTGTTGGAAAAGGATGACAAATGCAAAAAAGAAAAAAAGTGCATGAAAATTTCAGACATTGTATGCAAGGACCATAAATCGTCATATATTTGTGCAGTTATGTTTTACTTTAAGCCTCAATAACCTCCTAATTATTGCCATTTAGATTTTTAAACAATAAAAATAATGTAGAACTTTGTAGTATATTTGTTATGATCTTCTGTTCTTAAAAAGGTTAATAAATAAATAAATGAATGAATAAAGATGTGAAACACAATTTCATGTCAGGCTAAAATTTTCATGACTGATACATTTTCAAGTGTAACAAAAAGTTAAGTTTGGATCCTGGCCATAGCAATGATATAAACATCTTAGACAAGCATTGCTCTTCGCTGTTGAGAACTTCGGTTACATAATTTGTGACCTCATTTCATGAGCCCAAAATGTTCACGTCTTGAATAAGGCAGCTTCTGTAGAAAGTTGTTTAGCACTGTATAAAGCCTACTGTGTTGTTTTTACAGTAAAACCATCGTCCAGTATAACAAGTTAAATGGGAGGTTTAAAAATATTCTTTCAATGTTTGTTGCTTTTTGTCAGTAATCTGATTTTGGCGTCCACTATTAGAAAATTCTTGACAATGCAGATTAACTGGTGTTTAAGGTAATACTCTGTTCTTCATGTTTGATAATTTTGACATTTATTTATTTTGTGTTGAAGCTAATGGTAATGAAGCACTCACGGAAGGTGTGTGATTGTTATGAGAGTGCTCATCACCTTTGTTGAAACAAAATTAGACAAGAATTAGACTCCCATGGATTGTATGTCATATCAAAGCTTTTAAAATGTTAGCTTTCGCAATCAAAGACCCACAAGATCATAAAATATGAGACAGTTCAAAGTGCTAAATATATTTTAATGTGACCACTTGTTGTAGGCATTGCCAGCAGTGAATCTTTATAAGCAGCTTATACATAATGTAAAAGGTTATGTGAGATTTCATGGTACTTCTAACTCAATTAGTACATACCTAAACAGTAAATTATAATAATGAGATGACCTAATATTTAATAGGTTTAAATGTTTTTTTAAATAAAAAGGTAAAGAGATTTAGTTGACTGTTGTGTGTTTTGGTATCAATGTTAGTTCTTAAAATGAAAAAAGAAAAATGCATAATTCACCCTCAATACAAAGCATTATGGACAAAATGAACAGCTAGTCAAATCCATTTATGAGCCCAAATATGTGCAATTACAATACATAATAGGGATGTGCAATGTTATTACAGGCAACATAGTATTTCTTAGGATCATCTCAAAGACACAAACTAAGTGAGATCTTTAGGTAAAATAGCAGTGTAACATTTTCAAAACGGCACTAAGATGAACAAAATCCCATGAGATATTATGGT
Source organism: Enteromius thamalakanensis (assembly GCA_032357475.1). NCBI lineage: Eukaryota > Metazoa > Chordata > Actinopteri > Cypriniformes > Cyprinidae > Enteromius > Enteromius thamalakanensis. The sequence continues at coordinate 11,124,092 of JAUCMT010000056.1, forward strand.
TAATATACTATGTATGCAAAGAAGCTCTCTATGTCTTTTTTATTAACACATTAGCATGAAGGTTTAGTTCCTATGCTTGTGTATAACACTGTGATGCTCATACAAAGTTTACTTTAAACGGACATGCTTGCATTGTGAAGGAAGCCATTGGTGTGATGTATCCGAGACGTTTGATTCTGAACCCATTTCTAAAAAACAAAACCCATCAGTAATGAAACTGTGATGCTCACAATGGCTTAAAGCTAGACAATGTCATGGTCGTGTGGCCTAAAACCGCTGTTATGTAATTCCTAGTCTGTGTTTACTTGTGTGAAACCGGAATGTGTTCGTGTTGCCCTATTTCCTCATTTCTTATTTCTCACCGCTTTGCTCTCAGCAGCTCCAGCGCTTAATTCAATGAACTGCCGCAAATAGGTTACATAACCTATCTGCAGTGATTCTGTATTCTTACTTACTTGATTACTTCTGTGCTTTGTTCAAAGAGTGTGAATAGCCCTGAAAACAGGCCCTAAGCGCAAAGCCTCTCATGCAGATCAAATCTTTTCAAACGGGCGGGCGGGCAAAAGAAAGAAAAAAGAGTGAACGAGTCGCAAGATTGATGTCACATTCTGATACGAGTCTGTTTGTGCTGTTGTACACTTGTTGGGTGTCTTGAATTTTTTGAGTTCACTGTGAAGTGGATATGTCAGACTTAAAAACATGATGTTTTAGATTCCATTCTGATGCAATGACTTGGTTTTATCGTGTCACCAAACGCACAAAGGTAGACGTGAGCATATCGTTAAATGAATATGTCTTCCATTATTATGGTGTTCAGTTTGTGACACACCAGAACACTGTTTCATTTGAGTTTCGTCACAATTCAAGGTAGCGAGTAACGTGAACTGAATCGATCAGCCAAATATAGAAACCATAGTAAAGCGATCATTTAAAGGAATGTCTTTAAGTCTGAATTTATAAGATGTATGCATTTGAATGCTCTGAATATTTTCATTGTAAACTATTTTTTACTGCCTGCTATGTTAAAGCTATAAATATTATGCTGATGTACATTTTTATATGGAAACATGGAAATATGGATTTTTTTCATTAAAGCCTTTGTCTATGAAACTTCATGGCATTATGAGTGGGATGACCCTTTATGACCCTCTGTGTATAATGCTTATGGGTGGATCGGCCGTCTTTCTCTCTGGCACAAAATTAGGATCCTTCTTCTCTGGTGATGAATGAGAATCCTAGTATGCACCATTAGTGTGAATCAAAATGGTTTCGTTAGTGTCATCCGCAGCGTAACAGTTTTTGTCTATGTGGATTTCATTCATTATTAAGACATGTATTCTAACAAGATTTAAAATATAACAGAGAGTGACACCACTGCATGCTCTCCCGTTTTACATTTTCCTGCTCATCTCATTTGCTCTGGCTGGGGAAGGATCCCTGAACACTGAAAACTTTATATTCTTACTGACTTAAGAACTAAATCACTATGTTAGAATGATTACTGTAAACATGTGACACTAAAGTAAAAATTCAGCTTTGCCTTCACAGGAATACATTACAATTAAAATACAGTTGGTTTCAATTGTAATAGTACTTCACATTTTTAGTGTTTTACTTAGATTTTTGTATCTTGGTGACCGTATGAGACATCTCTTACCATCCACACACTTTTGAAATATACTCTATATGAATAAATAAATAAACAACAGCAGAGGTAAAGTATCTATAAGGTAAATAAAATGTATGAAATACATATTTTATTATAAAAAATAATAGTCCGTACATGGAAAAAGAGTTTTTGGGGGCCAAATGTGTGATTACTTCTACCACAGATGCTAACTGGCTAATGCTAACTATAGCTAATGCTAAGTTTTAACCCTTTAACAAAAAAAAACAAAAACGTCCATCCTTTGTACCTTAGTCAATATATTTCAAATACATTTTGATTGAATAGCCATTCAGTGTTTTATTTTGATGTGTTTGTATACACAATGTTTAGTAATTTAACAGAAGCAGACTCTCTATGATGCAGGTTTGATTGAGAGGGTACTGTAAGTACAGGGTTAAACTCAAACAAGTGCTAAGAGGCATGAAAGTGCAGAGAGGTTGATCTTCTTGTCCATCTTCTTTTTTGCTATGTTTACACAAGCCTCGCAGAAGGAGGTGTATTTAGTGTTTACATCTGAACTGGGATTTGGAAAGTTAAAATAAAAAAAAATATATTAAAGAAATTACTTGTTTACAATCACTGACATTTTTCTTTGAGGTAAAAAAAATAAATATGGTGTGGCCTCGATGTGTGTGTGCATCATGTTTATAGTTTTCGTTGAGCTACGCCAAAAAATAAGTATTAAAATAACTGAAACGCCTGTGTCCATCATCATTTACTTAATTACTTTACTTAAGTACATGACTTTCAAACATCAAAGATCACTGAGCCAGGAGCTGCAGCAGGAGAAGCCCCAATCCTCTTATGAGAAGGCAACATCTCTACCCAAGAAGACCACAGAGAGACAGAGGCTCAAAACACCTGAGCAGCTGTGGGAAGAGCTGCTGCAGGTGTCCCGCAGAGCCTCTCCTGAGAAGGCAGCACCCGTGGCCCAAAAGCCCCCAGAAAGGCAGAGGCTCAAAACACCTGAGCGGCTGAGGGAGGAGTTGCTGCAGGTGTATTCTTGGACTTCACAGGGAACCTCCCCACGACAGGGAGCAAACTGAAAAGTCTGTTAAAAAAGTCTGGTTAGTCTGTTCTAAGACTTATTTCAAAACATTTTCCAAATCCACTATTAAAACTATATGTATTATATTTCTACATGTAAGTTGTGCTGCAATGGTAGAAGCAATTTAACCTTTAATTTCTCAAAGATACTTAAATGCTTAGTGTTACATCGTTCTGTCTGTTACTTTAACAGGACAATGCAGATGTGAGCTGGTCACCTCCAAAAAAAGGAAGAATTCAGACAAGAACATCAGAGACCAACAACTGGGGCCAGGCGGCTTAAAGCATTTATGCAATGTATTCCTATGTTTAATGGAATATTTGTAAACATTTAATATTTATTTGTATTGTGTTTACATTTATTTAACGTTACTGTATGCATAATAAAAAGAAAAAAAAAATCTAAAGCTTTTTTATTTTTCACTTCTCCAATGACAAATCCACGACTTTTAACACTTTATTTAGAGTTTTTTTTGTTTACTAAATATTCCACATAGGCCTAGGTTCATTTATACTGTAGTTGTGATGTCTTTAGTGAGAATCAACAACGTGAATAGTCATGAAAATAAAGAAAAACAATGAGAGGGCGTCCAATGTTTGACTGTGTGTGTATGTAGCCTATGTAGTCTAGTCTATGTTTATAGCCAAAACAGGGAAGTCACATTTTGAATCAAATGATTCGCAATCCGAGTTCTAAGCTTCATTTTCCGTCGTATTAAAAACATTTCATGACATGACACTCACTTGCCTAAAAAGACGGATTTATCATGATTTAGAGAGAGAAAAAAGTTTTGACATCGAGTCCTTATCAAAACGCTCACAAGGTACTTTAAATCAAAGCAATACAGAAATCCTGGCAAGAACGCGTCCTAGAAAAATGGCAGGCATGGACAGTCTGTCTTTCATTTAAACAGATTGGTGTTATTCTCCATTCTAAAGTTTGGGGTTCCCTTTATAGCAACACAACCATTGAGCTTATTAACAAAATTTATATACACATTTAAATATCTTGCCTTAAGTTAACTAAAAAAAGTTTTAATTTAAAACATCATTCAATATTTTGATCATTATTGTTACAGTTTTGGATATGGACGTATACGCACAAATGAAGTGATAAATCCAGCCAACTTTGTCAACTGGTGAAATTTTTATTCATAACTATTAATAGTTTTAACACAAACAAATTGAGCACAATAAGCTACTGATTTGATAACATGCAGTAATCAACAATGACATTGTTTGCAGGTTTACAGTAAAATGTGAAATGAACACAGCAACAGAGAAGTATTCCAACCTGTGGAAATGAAACATTAAAACCCTGTTTACCATATTGATAATGACCTTTGCATCAAATGTCCACCATGATGAATTATAAAAGTAATGTTAAAAAAAACATGATGATTCTAAATAATAGTTCATTGTGTATTATGTAAAGTTATGACTTTATTAGCAATAAACTGAGTGTCTTGTTATATTCTGATATTATAAATTATATATAATACTATAAATTGTATATATATTTCAGTCTACACTGAATATTTGCTGTCATGTTATCAATCATCTGCAACAAAAAGATATCCTTAGGGCCTGAATCAATGCATTATATAACCTGATTAATGCAATGGCATTATGAAGCTGAATGCACCAGAACAATGCTTTGTTACTATATGTTGTAACAGCCTTTATTGCAGTAGCAGAACTCTAAAAATAGTATACTGTAGAAGATATATTGTACCTCCCACTTGTAAAATATGCAAATCTTTGGTATCCTTCAATCTGCAAGCTGTATGTGCCTCTCAGACCACTGCTTAGATTTAGAACACTTTAGGCATCTCATTTTACATCAATTCACGCAGCAATGCATTTTCTGGTTGCTCCTAAGTGCTCCTGGGACCATAACTAAAAACCATTTTCTTAGGTTTGATTATTAGATAAAACAAACTCTTATTTATAGTACAATAGTTTGTTCATTAATTTAAAGTTCATCATTTTTAAAAGCTAGGTTTCATCAGTCGTATTCATGGACAAGCCTGTCAGGTCTGATTGAGAAGGCTAACCTTTGTGCCTAAACAAATGAGACATGATTGGTTTACCTTTGGCTTCATTACTTTTTTCATACTATATACTGTACATTATATTAGTAGTCATCAAGCTGATTAAAGCACATTATATATGAAGCGTTCAAGTAAAAAAAAAAACAAATTATTTAAAGAGACCACGAGAAGTGGGCTTTCAAAGCTTCAAAAGCTTTTTTTTCTTTTGAAGAAGGGTATTTTAGCGTATTGTCTGGTTGTTATTCTGGCTCCTGTAAACTGCATTATGACAAGCACAACAGAAGGCAGGCAGTGAGGCATCCAGTGCATTTTCTACTTCTTGCAACTGAGGCATTGATTTGCAGAGGAAGTCACCCTCTCTGTCACAACCGCATTAAAGCATCGGAGAAAAGATGTGGGCATCGTATTGAACTGCTAAAAAACAGGATAAACTGCTGAGGGAAATCCAACTCTGTCATGATCAGCTACCAACAGACTGCAAGGATTTGAAGTACCTTGGGTAATGCAGTTGTCAGCGGTTCAGGAGATCAGAACGGGGAATCTCTGGTCAATCGACTCTGAACCCAACGAGGTTTACAAGTGCAACTTTGTTCTAGTGTTTGCTGATGAGAGCACACCACAAAGCTATTTTACACTAAAGCTGAATACCATTGTAAACAATTGTCTGAGCTACATATGGTACATAAAAATGGTCTTTCGTTCAAAAACATTTATCTTCATTTAGTCAATTTTGGTTTAAAATTGTGGATTAAAAAGCTTTCAAATTGTGGTTCGACTTTTTTCTGCTGAACATTAAGAACATTTATAATATTTAAAAAAAAACTTATAACGGCACTAGTACAACATATTAACCACTTACCTCTACCAACAACTGACCTTCTGTTAACCTTATAGGAGATTTCTACAGGCTGATAGCATGCATACGTTTATTACATAAAAATGATGTTAAAATGAGTGTTTAAAATAAAATGAAGAAAACAAAAAAAAACATACTCTTAATACCATAGACTGAATCTTTGGGAGACATCTTTCAATGTAAAATATGTCCATGATCATTGCACTTGGCCCAAAACTATCATGCTACATATCTGTATAGTGTGAAAGGAATTTCAATCAGTGCATTCAATTTGATTAGAGAAAAAAAAAAATAAGTATGCACTCGTGTTTACTGTATATATAGCTATATGCTGTTGTATAGATGTGTTTGTAGCCAGTATAAACAACACTGTTAGCTTATTACATTTAAACACTGTGGTTTTTGGAATTATGGAATATAATACAATCAAATACAAATAAAAACAATATCTAAAAATACATAAAATTTACCACTTTTTGACTTTTTTGGTTTTTATTTAGGAGGTTAAGTTGATGACAGTACGATTCAATGACAAAGTGAGGCGGGTGTGAACTGTTTGTGTCTAAATTGCACAATAACAAATTGCCCAGTGTCCTATCACAGGCCCATTGTGAGTTCCTGTCATTTCCTCATATCTCAATTGGAACTTCTTTCGCTGCTCTCTTTTTCAGGGAGGCAGAGATGGAGTAGAACCTGGGAAAAACAACACAGCTACCTTAATAGTCTTCAGTCAATCATTTTTTTTTTTTTCAGCCTAATCAAGTCATGCTGGGTTTTGTGTGAACAATCTTTCCAATAAGCATTTAAAAAGTTGAGTAACACTTAATTATACAGTGTCCTTGTTATTAATTAATTAATTGGCATTTACCAATAAAATGAAAGAAGTGTAACAAAAAATGCTATCATGGCATTAAATTGGTGCAGAAAGATGTAAATGCATCACGTTTACACATATTTGTGGCACTCAGAAACATCATTTTATTCTAATAGCTTAGCAAAACTAATTTGTCAAACGGCTACTATACTATAATGAGATACAAGCACGGTTTTGCGTATGCAATGTAAAGCATCTACCAGTAAAGCCTAATCAGCTAAACCTTGATTTATGCATCTTGTAGGTAACTCAAGTAGTCTTACCAACGACCCTTAATGCAACAAGACAGACAGCGAGATGCGGCACAGCAGCAAAAAGAAAACATCTACCCACAGTGGGATATGCATTTGCATACTGCATTTGATCCATAATGATACAGTGCAGAGGAATTATTTATGAACATGCATATATTGTACTCGATATCATGCACAAGGTAAAATTATTTTAAAGGAACAGTTAACTTAAAAAATGAATAATTATTGACCTTTAGGAAGGAAGGAGAAATTGGAGGAAACTGGAGAAATGTAACATTACATCAGAATGAGAGTCTTAACGGCTAATAAAAACATCACAATAATCCTCCAAATAGAACGGATCAAGTGATGGAATATAATGTATAATACATTTTCTCCAAAGTTCATTTGTTTCATCCGCATCCAGCTATTTTTAGCTGAACAAAATAGTTCATTTTGCTGCTTGATATTGATATGGTGTGCCAAATCGTGTTATTTTAATGCATTTGAATCCAATGGTTTGTAGTGCAAACAGATTTAAGTGTTTAAACAGTTTGTTATTCTCCTTGTTATTTACCTACAGCGTTATTAATGACCCGGAAGCCTCACCCATGGGCTTACTTTCTGCGTTCGGGAAAAAGGTGGATAAGGAAAATCAAAAGCCAACCTTTATATCTTTAGAATTTGAACGTTGCACATACCTTGAAGTCTTGTATTGTTTCTTTTTACTCCAAGCTTGAAAGCAGGATTTTTTTGCAGAATTCCTACAGTCAATGACTTGATATATGATTGGATTGTACATAGCAGAGGATTTGGCAAGCAAAGTTGGCACAACAGAGACCGCGATAGGAACTGTATCAGGCTCTCCAAAAGCAGACATCACTGACACCACAGCATAAGGTATCCAAGCTATTAAAAACCCTGCGCAGATCAACATCGCCACCTGGAGGATGCAAATAGAAACACATGAAAATGACACTGCATTTTCGCAAAGCATTTCTGAAAAATAAAACCTACAGACCTTAGTCAACTTCATCTCCACGCTGTGGTTGTTCTTATTCCGTGTGTCAAAATGAGACACTTCTTTGGCTGAGGATTTCACCTTCAAGATGATCATGACATAGGAGAACACGATGATGCTGGTGGGGAAGATGAGACAGAAGAAGAGCATGCACATAACAAAGCTCTTTCCAGACACCGAGGCCTGGGCCAGCCACCAGTCCAGCGTGCAAGAGGTGCCAAACGGCTCAGGTGCGTAGTTGCCCCAACCCACCACAGGCATGGTGGCCCAGAAGGCAGCGTAGATCCATGTAAAAACCACAGAGAGAAAGGCATGATGCCGTTTGAACCACGTACCTGATGGCAGAGTAAATTCAGGTCAGTAAAATGACAGACAGACAGATAGCTAGTAGAAATATAGAATGAAGGATAGACAGACAAGATGGAAATGACAAAATATTAGGCGAGAGATCAGAGCAGATACAAATTAGACAAAACACTATAAACAAAATGATATAGATAGATATTGTAGATAGAGGGATAGATAGAAATCATTGTTAAAACAGCAAATAGACAAACAGGCAAATTTGAATTACCATATCTTAAATGGCAGATTTTCAAGTAGCGGTCTAAGCTGACAATTGTCATCGTAATGAGACTTCCACATCCGAAGAAAAAGCCGGCCCAGCCGTAGTAGCGACAGCCCTGCCAGCCAAACAGCCAGCGATGGGCAAAACTAGACACTATGAAGAATGGCTTTCCGCTGACTGACAAAACACACAACAAAAAAGAACTTGATGTCAAGCAAGTCATACAAAATATTTAAGCCAGTATCACTGACAAAAGTATGCTTTTGTTTTACAGAGAACACACAGAGAAACTGGAAACAGTGAAGACCAACATTCAAAAAGCATTCATGTTTACATAGCATAAACCAAATAAAATGAGATCTCATTCATGTCCCTAACACAAAAGTCAATGAAATGCAAAATATGGGTTGTGATGTTTGAAACTGTGTGTTTACTTTGTAAAATGTAAGGAAAGAAATATCTTATTTAAAGCAAAAAAAAGATTTCATTCCTTTAAAATAGTTTACTAACGGTCTGTATCATAAATATATATATTAGATATTGACAGATTCAGACTCTCTGTGAGCCTACAGTGTATGTAATGGATCTATAGACAAACACAGGAGAAGAGCAGCCAGAGGTGGAAAGCATACTATGACCCCCAGTCTGCGTGAATATGACGCACTAAAGCAGTCTGCCATGTGCGTGACTCCTGGGAAACAGTAGCCTCATTATTCTCAAATACAGTGTTGCCATGCTGCTAATAGGCAACAAGTTTGAAAGGCAGTCTCCTCCAGTGGCATTTTGGAAGGAGCCAAATCAAATTGATTCCGAATTCTCATTTTTCAACAGTCTTAATACACAAAAAGTGATTATAGTTAAGAAATATTGAATTAAAAATAATACACATTGAATTAAAAAAAAAGCAATCCTGATTAAAGCAGTGCCGTAATTTTGGAGTAGGACTGTCAACTGGCCAGAAGCAGGCAGACAATGCAGCATTCTCTGTACTTCAGAATTACAAATAGAAGTATCACCGGTAAATGTCATCTGAAAAGTACCATGTCTGCCAGTTTTGTTCTGACCAACTGAAAAAAAAAGGTTTACAATTAATAATGCTACTAATAATAATTAAATCTAACGCAGCTAGCTCAGATCACGGCAAATCATGCAAATTATTATTAACAACACTCCATGACTTTTGACGCGACATTTATGTGCATGCATTAGCATTCAATTTCATTTTTAGTTCAGTTTATCTCTACTTGTCATTGCATTTGAATGTCATCTAAAGAAACTTTTCTTTAACCTCTTTGTTTAATTTATAACTTATCTTTTAAAATACTTATCTTCGAAGTACAGCGTAATCCCACGGATCTGTAATCAGATGCACGTTTAAAACTGGAATATAATGTCAAATTAGTCATTACCATCATGCACCTTTAAATACTCGATTCAACCCAAAATAATAAGTTTAATTATTCTAGCTACTTTCAGCATCCATCACTAGCCGTGACTAAGCAGACATGTATACAGACATGACATAATGACTCAAACACCCTGAACCACCCTTATAAAAAAAAACATTATTACATCATTTTGAACACCAATTGGTCACATACTTGTTCCAATCATTGATTTTGGATCATAACCAATGACGTTAGGAATACAGCTTTAAGGATGATAAGAGTATACAGATTATCAAAAAAAAAAAAGCTGATTTTATTATTAGGCATCATTGCTCATCTGAGGTAACTAAGCATGCACTAGGTGGGGCTAGAGTACAAGTATGCCTGCAAATTATTTGAAAGATAATTGTTGTAAAAATTGTTGTTGTCATGAACGAAGGCTGGCTCATTGCTGTTAGTGGTTCTTTTTTATCGGGGGACGAACCCCAATAAAATATCTCTGTACTCTTACAGAACACTCTTCTGTAAAGCTGTAAGGCCACTAGTAAGGCCAAAATTATATCCACGTTATTTAATGCTTTACAAGCACTTATTCAAAAATAAATTACTTACAGAATATAGAATAAACATCTATAGTAGATTTTTTGACAAAACATTAACTCTACAGTGTTAGTGACTGAACATTAAAGTAAGAAAAATAATGTGACCAGAGTAAGTCAGGAGTCAATCATGGCAGGCACTTGACCTTTTGTTCACTTTTGTGTATAATCTATACAAGTGCAGCATACGCAAACACGTCGATCTGAAGGACAGTGACAAACAACCTTGGCTAATTTGCCACACTTTCAACTCAAGGTTCAAGCTATAAGAACTATACACTGAAAGCTTTTCAAATCACAAAGATAGAAAATCCTATAAACAACAAAGAGATCCTTTCAGATCCTTTTAAAATACTTTTTCTTGTGTTTCCACCTTATAAATAAGAACGAACTCATTCTTGAAAACCACATCATATGGATAAAAACAGTATTTCAGCATAAACATTCGATCCCACAATCTCACCTGATATCCCAAAGTCAAACACAGCTAGATTCAGCGTCATGAATTCTGGTGGCTTTAACTTGCTCTTCCGTTTGGCGGTTGTGTATATGACATAACCATTTCCAGTGGCTGACAAGATACCTGTAAACAAAAAACTGTAAAACTGCAATGTTTTCTCACAAATATGGAACCACACACACAATAATTAAAACCATTATCCTTTTTAAATAGTGCACATGATGTGCAGATTCAAGCAGCACAATGTGTCTATTCTTGTTATTTGTCTATTTTCTCACTTTTTGATTATATATTCATATATTTATCTGAACAGGGTTTTGAAACTGTCACAAAATTATGTTATGTTCAATCCATAATGTCCGAGACTCATTTCAACGCAGAGAACACTGTGAGCACCACATCATTTCACATCTTGTCCTTCTTTGTCAGCTGACTGATGCACCACTTCAGAGAGTTCATTTTATGTTCAATGAACTCTTTCACTTTCCGGTAGTCTTCTGTTCTCATATGATCATGAACCAATGTGCATGGATCACGCACATTAGCATTACTAAGATACACTGTTCTTACAGTTTGTTCGCTTAAAGGGGCAGTCCATCTATAAATGAAAACTGTGTTATCCAAAAGTTACCTTCCTAATGTGAACCAAACTGAATTGAACTCTGTTCATTACTCACATTTATTCATTTGTATTTCACTGAGAGTACATGTCTACTGCAACATCTTTCCTTGATACAAACAGAGGAGAACATACTGTGAAATACAATGAGGAAGAACTATTGATTCAGTCTTTTCACTGAAACACACACCTTTCAGGTCAAAGGAGAAGTACATTGAAAGCAAGATAGCTCTTCGATGGAAGATTATGGCTCTGTCTTAGTAACTGTAAATTTCTCTCAAAAGCACAAAAAGAACATGTTGCCCTTTTCATTAACTGTTTTGTTTCGTTATTATTATTAATATTATTTTATACCACACAAATTTTCCTGAAAAGCATACAACAATGCTTCCTTTGTTCAGTTAACTAAATGTCTAAACTCTCTTTAAAAATGCCTTATTTCGTCTCAACTGCATGCCATAAACCACAAACAAGACAGACAAGCTGATATGGAATTTTCAAGAGACATTTTAAAATGCATAAGATTAACAAAATAAATATGGATGCTAGCCGTGAATAGCCTTTCATCATTTGACACTGGACCAATAGGCAGTGATGATAATTGGACAAAAAGTTTTTTTTCTTGTTGTTCAAAGGTTCTTATTAAAATGACAAAATAATTGTTATTTTTAATGAATGGTCAAATGAAATCCATTAATTCATAAATAAAACATGCAGAACCTTTTTCTCTTTTGACAGTAAACATGGCATTGATGCAAGTATTTATTAAAAACATATTCAACAATCCATATTCAGTTATGTTACAGTCCTTGGATGGGCTTTATTCATAATCAGACATCAGGGTTTGGACTCACTGTTTAAAAGAAAGTCAATGTTTCTACTCCCAAGACTGTTCATTAGCATGTAGGCCTTACCAAATAACATGAAGTTAAAAATAAGTGGTCCTTACGCAAGTTCAGGCAAGATTAAGTATAAATAAATCTGATTGCAAAACCTGATTCTCAGACGTCACTGAAAGTCAGTAAGTACATATCAGATGCTTTTATCATGTCATAGTTGGTAACTAAAAACAACATAGAAATTTCCCTACAACATATTTTAGACGGTTTACGACCTTCTTAAAATCAACCGTAAATCCAGTATGTCTAATCATACCCACTGAAACTACAGACATTCTGTTGTATCCCAAATCAAATATCAATATTATTAAATTAGTATTTCTGATCCCATTCATCACAGTTCACATGCTGTTGATAAAGAACTCTCACATAAACAACCATCTTGTACACTTACCGATGATAAGGATGTAGAACGCCGCCACTATGTCTGCCTCCCTGGACAGCTTGGAAGCAAAGGGATCTCCTCGAAGAAGATAATGTGGGACGTAGCCCGAAGAGATGGTCTCATTCTCCATTAGGGCCTTAGTGAGCAGTGTGATTACTTTCCTACAGAGCGAAAAAAAATTACAAATTAAACACTACAACATATCAACCATATCCATATGCAACAGATTTATGATTAAAAAATCTGCCAATGCCCCAGATAAGCTCTAAAATGTACAGGAAGACACCCTACATATCCATAATCAGTATATATTAAGTCATTGCACATTCTTATGAAATATGTTTGTGTGTAAAGAAAAAAAAAAGAACCGAAGACAAAAGAGCCTAGATACAGCATAAATAACTGCTCCTCACAAACCAGATGCATTTGAATAATGGCATAGGAAAAAGAAAGTGTAATTTCTCAGCAGTAAGTAGAGCTATTTTCAGCGGGTAATTACAGGTTCTGTAATGATAAGCAATATATCGGACATGTCTCCCTCTTACAGAGGAGTTCTACATACATACTGGCAATACAGTAACTGATGCTTGTCCAAATGATCATCATTAACGACTTCTCTTTCCATTTGGTCAATGTTTCAAGACATTTAAGTAGACATAGTTCGGGAATAAATAAGATTTAATATCGTGTGTGATTATTGCACCTACATCCATCTGTCCTATTCATACATTTACAGTGTCAATCACAGTAAATTAATGTGACAGCAGGGTTTTTTCACTTGCCAGTTTCAAAGGTAATTATAAAACATCAGGAATGAAATGATCAAAATGAATTAAATTACAGAAGAGGAAAGTAATACTTCAGAAATCTGGGTCCTCACGCAAAACCAGCTAAAACCACTGCCATCTAGATTAGATTTGATCAAGAGTAAGTGAGTAACTGCAGTGAACGGGTAAATGTATCTATTAGCTTATTTACTTTAATATTTATTTACTCTGAGTGTCTGGCAGCTTAAGGGCAGTCGTGACAATTTAACGATTTACCATTAGTATTTTTTAATTAATTAATTTTTTTTTAAAGTAAAGAATATCTAAGAAACTTGCTGAAAAACTGCTACATCAGGATTTGTGTTTTTGTAGAGACGGCAGTGTGTCTTCTCCTTCCTGCCAGGCATTTTCAGGAGAATAGCAGACAGATTACTTGTGCAATACACATACTTCCCATTAACTATTTCCCACTGCAGTAATATTACATTTGATTTCATAGCCAGGTCACATATTTTGTAAATCAGGTACTTGCCTGCAATATAGCTACTGCATAGACTGTTTTTTTTCCCAGAGTGGAAAAAGAGCACTTGTCAGTCTCCTTAAAACAAACCTTTACATAACTGAAGACAATCATTTATTTAAATCCAACTGATACAAGGTCAAACAGACATGGTACTGAATTTCCAATCATCAATCTTCCTGCTTAATTTAATGAGCATTCCCTACACTCTCTAGTGACACACAGCTTTTGCAATCATCTCCCAGGAGATCAGAGGTGATGCTGTATCCATCTGGTAGTTAAAGCCCCTGCAGCAACCTTAAAACGTGTGAGGTTACTAAACAGTCAATCCCCACCCCCAAATATGCTTATGAAATAATAAAGTAATAAGGTTATAAAAGATAATAATTTCAAAGTGGTCACATGACATGTTTTAGAGTTCCATTTATAAAAGCAGTGACAAACTAACAAGAGAAATGTGACTTGCTATAAAAGCAGTGAAAAATAACTGCTCTTGCGTTGAAGGAATCACCGTGGGTTGCTACAGAAGTCCACATCTGTCTGATGTAATGTTTTGTCTTACAGAACAAGTCAAATGTGTAAGGTGTTTGCCAAAGCTGAAATAGGACATTTTTGAGATACCATTAACGGGGAATGTTCATTCGTTACATGTTTCATTAAATTCTTTAATTTCATTCTTTAATTAAAATTGTTAGAATAAATGTAATCACAATAAATTAAAAACATGGAAGGACATTTCTGTGTTGCATTAAATATGATTAATTTCTGAGTAATTAATATTTGCACTTTATGCAACATCAACGGATGTTTGTACACCTACTTCTGGCATGCGTGATCACTTTAAACTTATCTTCATGTAGAACTTCTTCTACAACCTACAAACCAACCAGCAAACCAATAATTTGTCATAACTAAACGCTGTCTAACCCTGGAGACTATCTGTCCAAAAAAAAAAGGAACCTTGCAACAGAAAATGTAATAGATTTAATGTTTATAATGGGAATTTTATTAATTTTAATGGGAAGTATAATGGCGTCTACTGGTATGTGATGGATTTTATTGGTGGGACGTTAAAGAGTTTTGGAAAAATGGCCAAAACACCACAAAAAAATGAATTTTTTATGGTTTTACTGGAAAATTTTATATTTCATAATTGCATTTTAATGGAAACCATTAGAATTTCTGTGATGTTTTCTATTGGGCTCCTATTGTTTTCTGTTTTGCAGGGAATTATGTACTGACCATCTGTATGCATATGTCCTCTAATCAGATTTGCATTTCTCCTTTCAGTAATAAATATGAACTATTTAGACTACCAATTTATTTAAAAACATAAAGAAAGCCAATGCAATCGAAGCAATAATAAAATATAGACATAAAGCAATGATAAAATAAAGTACAAAATAAATCACACTATCACTATTGTTAAAAAAAATGTCGTTTATGGTCGACTTCTCAAAGCTAAAGCAGACAATCAGACGCAACATGTGCAAGCAACGCAGAAAATACCGCATGGAAAGCGCTTACTAATGTTCCCTGAAAAACAAAAGCTTACCTTGCTATGACCCTTCAACCATCCCGATTGATTTGCGCACTTTTCTCTCGTGCCGAAATCCTAAAATTGGACTTATAACTTTTCCATAACCCACGATTGTAAATCACACAGTGCGCCGCGGTGGTTTCCTTCTGTTATTGAACGCGTCTGTTGATGGAGTTGAGGGGCTGTCTGTTCTGTCTTTCTCCTATGATGATGATGATGATGATGATTGTTTCTCAGCACGCTCCTTCAGAGTACTGTTGAGACAAACTAAGAAAAACTATGAACATTGGGCTACCTAGTAGTGTACCTAGTAGTAGAACAGTAGGCTAGTGCTCAGTTTATTTTCATAAAAAGTGTCTGGTCAAGGTAAGTAGCAGCTTAGAAATTTACTAGTCAGTAAAGCCCCGCCCCCATGGAATAAACATGTCAATCATGCAATATAAATCATACGGACAGACGGCAATAAATAATTTACGGTGTCCGTATTTATCATAATTTTATTAGAATTATTACATTTCCTATAATGGTTTGGCAATTTTTTTTTTTTATTGTAAGGGACATTTAATTTTTCTATTTTGTTTTATTGTATATAAATTCCAACTCTTTTCACGCTATTGCCTTAAAATAAACACAAGCTTCACTCATATGACAACCAAAACTCCAACAATTGAAACTCATCTAATCCAGCACAATAAAATACTTAACACCAGCAAGCGTCTTTTTTCTTCAAAACACTGGAAATTCCCTGTCCAGATTCAGGCCTGAATTCTATTTGAAGCAAGTGGTTTAAATTAAATCAGAGGCTGTAAAAAAAAGATTCTTTACTTTTAACCATGATGAGTCTTTTGTTTTGTATGCCAAATGTGACACTGAAATTGGCAATACAGAAAAAAACATAAAAGTTTGGTCTCGAAATAAAAGCGCGAAGTATCAATAGTTTGTCAGAGAAAAGGGAATTTGATGGTAACAGAAATTTCATGTTCATCCAACTGCTAAAGAAATGGCAGATATAATTGGCAGCACATTATGTAAGTATACATATTTCTGCACAATCCTCAAGGGATGCAGGTCACAGATGCAGTGTTACTTACACAAGCACTGGTCATTTTGCTGTATTTCCTATTTTAGATAGACTTAGCACAAATTCACACAACCTTCGATCTTTCTCCTTGGTCTGCCAAATATTATCCCAGAACCAACAAAAACAAACCTTTCTCTCAATTTCCTCCTCATTAACTAATATTTCACATCTGCATCCAAATTTGGAGTATTAGAAAATGACTAAAATGTTTTGAGTAGAGCTTCATAAGCAGATAATTTTAAATAATGAGAAGCTAAAACAAATGTGAATGTATCCATTTATCTTACATCCTACCTGAATATCCTATTGCACCTCTTATGCATGTTATCCTCTTTAAATCACATAATTGAGATTTGTTTTATTAATTTACTAAATTTAAATTAAAATTAATAGGTAATTAATAGGTAGTAATGGTATTTTTAATTTACTTAAGGACAGCCTTTATTTGCCTACTGAAATCCTTGAACTTTAACTTAAGGTTAGAGAAATGCCATAATCTATGAAAAAAAAGAGATTATGGAAATAATGGCCTCACATCCACATTGATTTAGTGGTTGCAGGTTGAGAGGATTTGGTAAACATCAGGGCTTAGTTGAGCAGACTGATTCAGATCAATATACTCAGACTAGAGTGTTTGGAGCAGTCTCTCACTTACCTGCATCGAAAATAAAAGTCATATATGTTATATGCTGTGTGTTATGTTGCATTACATTTGGCTGAAGGCTTCATTAAAAAGGCAGCAATATGAAAGGATGAAAACGAATGCATGCATGCACACTTGCGTTATCAGAAGAAGAGGTTGATATTCCCCTCTTCAGAGGTCTGACAATCAGAGGTCTGACAATCAGATGACTGACGGTTTTGATGATCCAGATGAAAATAACATGTTGCTGTTGGAATGCAAAGCAACAGATTATTTCTCTCATCTCATCTTCAGAGAAACAACCCTAGTATGCACAACCATTAAAGGTCATAATGGGCATGCTATATTTTGAAGGAATAGATCAACTCTTAAACTGCATGCAGATTTAAAAAGAGCTGTCTGAAATAATGTCAGAAATAAACTAAAAATGTGATGGAAAACATCCTTACTGGCTTGACAAAACCTTGTCTTTAAGACAGACTGGCAAGACTGACAGATAGAGATGACAGATACATACAGTAATATTTACATTGATCATAATATTTGTAAAGGAGACACACATCTGGACTCTATATAACTTATAGAGGGTAAACCTGGAGAAGGGCAAAAACAACAGTAAATTGAACATAATCATGTTTTGTTATGTGAATGCATACTTAAATGTTTTTGCTTCATTTTACTTTGTTTGCTTTGTGTTAATCTATGTCAGTTAAGAAACCATTTTAGAACTCTATATGAAATAAAATGATTGAGTTTTTACTCTGACTATTAAAGTTATTCTGTGACCTCACTCTCAGATTCCCAGAATCTGAAATAATCAATTTAATCAAATGTGACTCTGGTAATGAGGTGATCAGGCAGAGAGAATCCAGGGGCCTGTTCCATAAACCAAGATTAGTGTGATGATCACCTGGAGCCACAAGAGGGGCCACAAGAGGGCACTCCAGCACCCCACGAACTCTGTGTGTGTTTGTCTCTGTGTACATGCCCGGACTCATTCCATGAACTCATGTCTCCACCCACTCGTCTGTTGTCAAGGTGTTTGATTGTTTGGTCCACCCTTGTGACCTACTTTCACCTGTATAAATACCAGTCTGTTTGTTTGTCTTGTCAGTAATAAGAGCAAAGGGTGCCTATTTTGAAGAAACTAGAATATAAAATATGTTTTCAGTTCCCTGTCCACACTCGTACTGCGTCTGTTAAGACGCTGTGGGAAAAACTCCCGCCTTATTAAATCACGCAGAGAAAACTGCAACGGCCATTAGTCGCATCGCCAGTGGATTCAGATTCTTCTCCTTTAGCGACAAAGCCTTTGCTCGTCCTGACTGGAAGCCTGCACCTTCAGAGATATTTCCCCTGCCACTATCCGGCACATCTGAGCACTTACTAAAAGAGAAAATTTCTTACCTTCTAAGCAACATGCCCGGTCTGTGGGTCTTCACTGCAAGAGGCCGCCAACAGGCACGAGGAGTGCATCGCCTGCCTGGGATTGCCTTATGCAGAAGCTGCCCCCACCGGATCTGAATGCTTGTTCTGTGAGCTGCTCAGCATGGCGACTCTCCGCGCCAGGATAGCGTCCTTCTCAGGACGTGGTTCCAGCGCTCGTGCTCCCTCGACAGCAGGGCAGAGGGCAGCGCACTGAGACAGGTCCTCATGTTCAAATAGCCCCTCATCACAGGCCATTCTTGAGATTCGCCTTCAAGGGGGTCACAGATCAATACATGGTCCTGCCCTTTGGTCTCTCCCTGGCCCCTTGTACATTTATGAAGTGCATGGACGCGGCGCTGTCCCCTCTAAAAGAGAGACACAGGGATATTCTCCTTAGCTCGGGCTCAGGGTGAACTTCGCAAAGAGCAGGCTGCTGCTTAGCCAACAAATAGAGTTCCTGTGCACAGTAATAGAATCAGTGCAAATGAGAGCATCGATCTCACAGGAGCGCGGTGCAAACATAGCGAAATGCATGTCCTCCTTCAAGATCGCAAGCCCCCGCCCACTGAAAGCTTTTCAGAGAATGCTGGGTCTGATGGCAGCAGCCTCAGCGGTGCTGCAGCTTGGCCTCTTGCAAATGCCCCCTTTACAGTACTGGCTAAAAGCACGGGTGTCGCCACGTTAGTGCCTTATACTCCAGGTGAACAGAGCCTGCATCTACGGCCGCCTGCCTGTTGCGTTTTCCTACCACAACTGAGTCACATCTTGGTTCGCTCGGACAGTATGACGGTGGTGTCATATGTAAATCATCAAGGGGGTCTGTCATTGAGACACCTCTTCAGATTATCAGTGCACCTCCTGCGCAATATCATATCGGTGATATTGTCATTTTTACAATACCTGCTGGATAAGGGACGTTCCCCTTCCACACTCAAGGCATATGTGGCGGCCGTAGCAGCCCACCACAACCTTATAGCAGGCCAGACAGTAGGCCTTATAGTAGGCATTTTAATTATACATTTTTTAAGAGGCACTACACGGCTGAAGTATTCTCATCCTCACACTATCCCTACGTGGGATTTGCCTACAGTATTGAGTGCCCTAAAAGGAGCACACTTTGAACCCCTGCAAACGGCTACAGTGAAGGTGCTGACTCTTAAAACTTCACTGCTATTGGCATTGAGAGCCTAAATTGAGCGGTCAGCTGCTTTCAGGTGATCTGACCAGCTGTTTATCCGCTTCAGCGTCCGTGCTAAAGAGCTGGACTGCCCTATAGGAGTAAAAGCTCTCTCAACTAGAGCCACTGCCTCATCCTGGGCGTGGTCTAGCTGTATTTCCCTGTCAGAGATTTGTGGAGCGGCCGGCTGGTCCTCACGGTCCACTTTTGCCAGGTTCTATAATAAATGTTTCCGATTCTCAGTGACCATGTGACCATGTTTCAAATTCCTCTATATCTGCAATTTCTGCGAGTGGGGCCCACGCCAATCCATGTTTCATGTTCAATAAACATGCTAAAAAGTATCTATTGACTCCTGTTAATGTTTCTCATCTATCTGCTGAATTGTCAATGCATCCTGATCCTAACTTTACTCATCATCTGTTATCAGGTTTAATGCAAGGCTTCCATCCAGGAGTTTGCAGCCTCCCATCCCAATCGCACATCTGCCCCAACCACCAATCGGCTAACACTGATCCCGATTCAGTTAAACTTCTAATCAAAAAAGAATTAGAAGTAAAATTTATGATCCGCCCCTTCCCCCCTTTCAGCACCTTTCGGATCAGCATGAGCGGTATAGCCACCCAGACATTTACAGGCAAAAAGTGCTTTATCATCGATCTCTGCTCTCTACATAACTGGCCATACCCAGTATTAACAGTCTAATTCAGATGACAGCAGCCTCAGCGGTGCTGCAGCTTGCCCTCTTGCAAATGCCCCCTTTACAGTACTGGCTAAAAGCACGGGTGCCGCCACGTTAGTGCCTTATACTCCAGGTGAACAGAGCCTGCATCTACGGCCGCCAGCCTGCGGTCAGTCGAAGACAGCAGTTTGCACATCAACTGCCTGGAAACGCGGGGATCGAGCCGGACGCCGAGCTCTGCGGTCGCAAGGGTTTAAACTACTAGGGCTAAGAGTCTGCCTGGACAGCAAGCTAAACACGTTATTTTATTTGCATAATGAGGAAGTGCGAACTCGTGAAATATAATACACATATATTCTTAACTTTTTTTTTTAAGTTTAATTTTTTTTCAGTTTTAGTAATTTAAGTACTTTAACCCTTTTTTCAGCTAGTTAGTTTCTATAATAATGAATAATAATTTTCCAATTCATTTAATATTTAAATATATATATACATTTAAAACTAATCAAATGATATCAGTTTACATGGTTGATATCTGCAGCATACAGAACACAGTTAAGGTTACAGACTGTAAGCACTAGGGGATGTGCTTCTCATTTACGTCACCACTGACCTTTCTCCTGTTAAATAAAATGGTTTCATTTCGCTTCTTTTTCCATGTTCACACACGAGCCGTTGTCACCCATGGGGAGGTAAAAGAGTGGCTTTGTCTTGATGAAATGGCAGAAATGGCCACAAGTTTCTGCCAAAACCAGCCAAGATTCAGAGCTCCAAAAACTTCACCTCTTTTATTTTAAACCTGTCAGATTAAACGAGTGAGCCGATAAACTGCTGTGAATACAGCATGAGCCAAAATACACTCCTCTACCCCCTCAAACTGATCCCATGAATGACTGTGTGCGACCCGCTTGCAGTGATAGCTTGTGTAATGAAATCTGGTCTGGAGTCAGCAACAGTTGCTTGTTAATCAATTAATTTCCCTGGATATCTTAAAGCAATTAAGCAATACTGGATAAACATCACTTAATCAAATCACACAATTACCACTGGCTGCATGAATAAAAATAATTAATCAATTACAGAAATAAATTAATATAAAGAGTTTTTAATTCTTAAAGTGTTGGTACATACTCGTGTCAAAGACCATAAAAACAGTAAGTGTATACAGTACTTCATGTTTCTGTAAGTTAATTTGTTTTTTTAAATAATAATAAATATTACACAGTTTCCCTGATTTACAAAATGTACATACTAAAATATAATTTAGTGTAACTATTTATGACACATTAAAAATATATATACACATTATTTTCACACCAAATACTAATGAGTTGCCATTTGCCTTTTTTTTTAATTTATTTATTTTATTTGCCACTAGGTTTTGCCCATAAGATTTTTTACTCTTTTAAAACACAATCAAATGTAATATGCTTCTTTATATTTGTATGTATTTGTATATATTTTAATATTTACAAGTCATAAGCATGCTGAATTTTGAATTTTTACATAAATATTGTGTTACACTGAATGACAATGAAACATTATTTCAGCCACATTTTTACATTTTATTTTCCAAAAACTTATGAAAACTGAAAAGTACACTTAAAAGAACACTTTTAGAATCACTTTAATCAATCTCTTTTGGTGCAGATTTAATGTTTTTGACCAACATTCATAAGCCACAGTTTTATGTCTAGTACATTCATCTTCCTAGGTCTTTAAAAATGACTGATATTGCATTGTTATGGAAATATGACGTCATTTTGTATTGTATTACTTAAATCGGAGTTATTATTAAATTGTTAGTCTCATGTAAATGTTACAAATTTGACTATGTCACAAAAGAGAACATCAGTTTTATACATGTCATCTTTATACAAGACACCCGGACATAATTAGTAGGTTAATTAGGCATTAAGTAGAGATAAAACAAGTCAATAGGAAACAAAACTATATATCAATATCCTTATCAAATATGGGAGATATATTCTTAAAAATGTTTTTAAGAATGTTAATAAAAAGTTATTATTCTCATTATTTCACTCCTTTTTTTCCCCATTATATGCACACATAATGCATAAATTAAATAATAACATTGTTCTGTTTTAACTTTCATAACATATAATATAATCGTGTCATCATCATAGCATAAAATATGAATAGGATTTTTCCATATTATACAATTTCTGATTTTCAAAATTATTAAAAACAAAGACTAATTGATGGTCATAACTGAAATAATTGAAATCTTACCTTTATGTCATTCCAAATCCACTTTTGACTGTAAAACACAAAAGTAGACTAAAGGAGATTAAAATTACTGAGGATTGAATCATTCAAAAAGAATAGAAAAACACCATTAAATCAGAAAACGTAAAACTTAAGGCATTAATCACTAAAATCTTGCTGTTGCGACAGCCGTTCTTCCAACAAACCAAAATATATTAAAAGACTTTATAGTTTAATTTAATAGCTTCAGTTGCATATATCATTATGATCTCAGGGTCATGTAAAAAAAGAAAGAAAAAAAAAGAAACATCAATACTATTTGAATAGAAGCCCAGATAACTTCTGGTCTGAACAAAATGAAGATCTGAAGTCAAAATATGAGTAATAAACCACTCGCTGTCTGGCCTGTAAGTTACACAAGTCATAAATTCATCCCCCTTGTTCCCCAGCATGAGAATGAACCATCCAGCCATTGAGAGAATAATTGATCAAACATATAAAAGAATTGACGTCACAAGTGCCCCGTCCTTGCCTGAAACACAGTCCGCTGTATTTGTTTGGTAAACTTGAGGGGAGAAGAGGATGCAAACAACCAATGAATTCTTGATTCTTGTCCGAGGCTCATAAGGACCAAACTCTCCACAGGCCCAGCAGAACAAAACAGCCCAACAACAACCTCAACAAAGAGCAGAAAAAACATTAAACAGAACCACTGAGATCTAGCAGTTCTCCACATCACGCCACCTGCGATGACGTCAGACACCGAAACTGAGAACAGCAGCCCATTTCTATAATTAGCACAGGCATTGTAGCATTAATACCCTATGGTGGCTTATTTTGATGACCAATTTTGAAGTCTTACTATTTTAATTCATAATTGATTCCGGTCTTCAAACAATTCATTAGGCAGAGCATTGTTAATTGCGTATAAATATTTATGACCTCAAGAAAGCAAACAAATTGTGTCCCCAGAGATGGTTGTTTTATTGAAATGACACGGCACTCTATGCAGCGTTTTCTATTAACACTCAATTTCCCTGCTCCCTGTATAGTGTTGTCTTTACAGAGTTTGTATTTGTGTTTCAAGGTCAAACATTTCTGTGCAAAGGGAACAGATGTATTCATTGTTTCACTGGATTTCATACATACACAAGTAACTTTTTACACAGAAATCCTAAATCATCAGGAGGTTTGCACAAAATGTAGACCACTATACATTTGCAGTAAAATGTAGAAGCAATTAAAAACAGATTGAGCTAAATAAAAAAAAAATCACGCTACTTTTTTAAATTAGCTACTTTATACAATTAAAACAACAACAATCGCACAATACATTAATCACTTGTTCTTACGAAAAATTTCATTAGTTAAACCATGGTGACTAACGTTACATATTAACCATTGTTTTGCTACCCTAACCGTAATTTAACCATGGACTGTGTAGTGAAACTGTGGTTATACAAATGATAATCAATACACCAAAAATACATGTTTACTACACTACTGTATGATAAAAGGATGGTTAATTGTCGTAAAGCTGATGTCTAACTGCGCATGCTCTCCGGTGAGAACGCGAGAGAATGGAGAGTTTTATGCACATTACTCATGTGCAAAAATCTAAATTAATCAACATTAAGAATGAGGGTTAGTGTAAATGTAAGCGTTTGCTTTAGTTTTAGGCTGGCCTAACTTAGCTCAGGCAAAACAGGTCACGAAATAAAAGAGTAAACAATCTTTTAAAATTGGCCTACATTCGAGAATTCTGTGCCGTACAACATTTGTGTATATCTTAGTTATATATGAAACTCACTCAGGCATAGATGATTAAAGTGAAGGACTGAAATACTGGAGTGAGCTCAGCTCAGTGACCATGTGACAAACAGTGACATGCACTAACTGGACCTTCAGGTTTCTTATATGCATCAAATGTAACATTGCCATCTAATGGACAACAGCTGCTGTGACAGCTGACAGCGCAGGTGTTTGTTATCTCTGCCATGTTTCTACAAGACAACAAGCAATGATTCTTGTTGGTTGTTTCCTCTATGATTTATGATATTTTGATTTAAGAATGTCTGACCAAATAATGTAGCCACCAACAGCCAAAATCAGCAGGTAGCCTAATTTAAAACTCACATTAAAGAATAAAATTTAATGGGATCCATACCCTTACTAAGTTAATGAACAAAATAAAGAAATAAATGGGAATAGAAAATATATTGTGCTATATTACTGGGAGATACATTTTCTCATATGGGAAACTATTGCTTATAATTTTCAATATATACAATGCAATATCATTTATGGGTACTGATACATCTAAAAATAAATAGCAAAAGACTAAATCTGCACTAGATTGAAACACTCAATTAATTCATTCCTCTATCATGAGGAAATAACACATAATAGAATGAAACATCCATAAACCTATATAGACTATAAATATTTGGGGGGGGGGTACTCTTGCTAGAAACATGCCAATGTGGTGGGTGGAAAACAAGATATTTTTAATATAAATGTAGGCTATCAAATATAAATAAATATAATTTTGTGTTTATATGCAGTGGTGGACAAAATTGTTTGAACACCTGACAGATCTAAAAATTATGTTTTGTTGCCCCCAAATCATCTCATTTGGAGTGATTTCATTTCATAAATTTGCAGATGGTTGCTCTAAAAAAAACAAATATCAAATGAAACCAGTCTTACTGTTTTTATCCACTTTTAACTTTAATATTTGGTAGTTCACCTTTTGCAGCAATTACAGCAGCACATCTCTCTGGCGTAATGTCAATATATTTCCTGCAGAGCTTCAATACTGATGTTATCCCATGCCTTCTGCATCTCAAGCCAAAGGCTTTCCTTTGAATATACAATCTGTCCAGTTTATTTTCTAACTCGCCCCAAATTTGCTCGATGGGATTGAGGTCCGGACTTTGAGGAGGCCAGTCCATCATTTTCAATGTTCCAGCAGATTCCTTCAGTCACATAGTTCATGCAATAGTTCGTTTTATGAGTATTGCAATGGCCAGTTCAACAAAAACAAATAAAATCACTTAAATATACCAAGTATATTGGTATGTATCTAACAATTTTGACCACCACAGTAACCAATTTTATTCATTTTGTATATTCTTTGATCATATAATTGTGAATAATACAGTAGGTTTAACATGTTTATACACACACAGAACCTTATTTACGCATCTGTATTACACACTAAAAAAAGTTGGGTTAAAAATAACCCAACTAATAACCCAACTATGGGTTGGTATAGCACCTTCCCAACTGTGG
>JAUCMT010000056.1:11183946-11201514 GCA_032357475.1 Enteromius thamalakanensis
TCAGGGTCCATGTGCACAGTACAGTTCTAATCTGAGTCACGATCAGATTAAGATAATTTGCGCATGAAATCGTTGCTACTGACGAGCTGTGCAAAACCATGTTCATTATCAGCATGGATTTGTGCAGCTCGTCAGTGAACAACGGTGTGTGTAGTATATACGGCTCAATGTCAAATCACGCACCTGATGGCATTTACTGCTGATTACAGGACAGGGTTTACTGACAAAACGCGCAAACATATCGACCGATCTGGATCGGTGCATCCCTACTTTTAAGTACATTCAGAACATTAGAAACGCTAGTTGTACTCCAGTATAATTGGTCCGCCGAAACTAATCCAGTGAGAAACGTTCTGCGGTGCAAAAATAAGTGCGATTAAAATGCGTTAAAAAATTGTATGCGTTATTTTTGTGTAATCAATTAATCTAAATTAACGCGTTAAAGTCCGGCCCTAATATATATATACCCATGCATGCATATTTTTAAGAAAAAAAATACTTTTTTTCAAGTATTGCAATTGAAAAAGAAAAAAATATAAATTAAACTTTTTTTAATACAGTTTTTGATGATGATTTTGTGTCCAATATGTAAATATGTTTCTTTCTTTAACAGATCTTCAGAAGATGCTGGCTTGTATTCAAGAAGGCGTCCAGTAAAGGACCACGGCGTTTAGAGAAATATCCAGATGAAAAAGCTGCTTACTTCAGAAGCTTTCACAAGGTAATTGAGATTTCCTTGCTTTATTAAAAAAAGCCCATGTTTTATTTAATTTATCCTAAACAATAACTTCATTTTGATCATGCTTACAAATCAGCAAGAGGCACATAGGGTCCATTCTGTTTAACATGCATCCTCAGTTCATTCCAAGCTCAAGGATAGCTCTATTCATTACCTGCGTAATTTATTTGCACAGTGCCCCTCGTGAGAAGTTCCGCTGACAGTGAGAGCTCTGGTTCAAGGGTTCGTGCTGTGAAAGAAACTCTGAGTCTAATTATTTAGTTAGCAGGGGTCGTAGGTGTGCTGGAGCGAGCGCTGTGTGATACTTTTGGAGCTGACAGTAGCTCAGGTTAAAGGTGTAAACGTGAGCACATGTCTGTTTATTTGTGTTGTGGCAGATGCTAATATGATGTGCTCTCTGTGGATTGTTGGGCTTTTACCTGACTTTGGCATCGCTCCAATGACTCCAAAGTTACTGCGATTAAAAGATGTGATCAGATGGTCTTATCAGCATAGAGTACCTCTAGCTCACGGCACTCAAATTGCTTGCAGGGGTTTGGGATTTCCCCAGATGGTTTTGGATTTTGAAAAAAAATCTAAAGATAAAAAACCTAAAAAATGTTTTAGAAAAAAAGGTGATATTTCAGCAGCCATTGCTCCCGGTTTTAGTTTTATATGATTTTTCTTCAGAAAATATTTTAATATAATAATCTGAAATCTATCAGAAATCTTTGCATATTGTGTTTATACAACAGTTCGATGGCAGACAATTGTGTAATTTAATATGAGACAAAAACAGAGAGCCTTTAAAGGGGTTGTATGATGTTGCTTAAAAAGAACAATATTTTATGTATTTGGATGCAATGTGTTTATACGGTTTCAATAAAAAAAAACATTATTTTACTACTGTACATACTGTACATTATTGTTCTCCTCTAAGCCCTGCCTCCGAAAACAGGTTGATTTATATATTTAAGCTCAACGTTATAAAAAAGTGAGCTATGCTCTGATTGGCCAGCTATCTAGTGCATTGGGATTGGCCGAATACCTCAAGCGTGTGTTTATTTATGCGCATCTAATCAGTAAAGCCGGTTGTTTGATTAGGAATAAATCTCCATTACCTGTTTTGAGAATGAGCAGCAGTTAATACACAGTGCTGTAGATCACTGGCGAGCTATGCGATATCGCATTTAAAATCTAATTGCAGAATCGGAATGTGATATCGCTCAGCCTTATGATGCCGTTTGCCGGCGCGATGACACAAAAACAATAAAAGCCATTACAAATGAGGCATAATTACTGATTATCATGACTTTGTACTGTCTTTTTACGCATTGCGTTGCCTCGCACTTCATAAACATAACACAACACAATTCATGATCGGAGAAACGACAAACGACAAGCACTACCCTTCACTGCTCAAAAGACACATTTGATTGGTAAGTAGCAGGTTCTTTTAAGAAGAAAATGTAACTTACTTAAAGGTTGTGAGTCAGAAGCGCCAGACTGTCCTTGCAGAGCTGCAGCATAGACTACTCCCAGGTTCAGGAAAATGTCCTTCATAAATGCACTCTGTTTTGAAACAGTGTTGTAAACTAAAAAGCTGATTTCTAGTTGTGTCGTCTTTTGGAAGCTCATAGATAGTAGTTTTGCTTTCACAACGACGTCACCAGAACATGATGGCCGCAGCAACACTACAGCGAGAATAATAGCCCATGAACTCTGTGACATACTGTGGGCGTGTTTAAATAAGCCATTTTAGGGGTGTCATAACTAATAAAGTCTCATTGGGTTTGAGACTTAAGTCTTTGCAACTAACAGCTTGTAATACTCCAAAGAGAAAGAAAAACTTGAAATTGCAACATATGACCACTTTAAAAACCCTCTTTTGTGCAGAACTACTTTCTTCCACCATGGATACAGAGTTCAGTAGTAGAGCTTAGCCCAAGCCTCTGTTACCTATTCAAAATTTAATTTTAGAAGCAAGTAACAAAGGAATGTTGAGTTGTTTCATTAACAGCTTATTATGTTATGTAGAGTAGAGTATTATTGGAGAGAGATCGCCTGAGAGCTTTAATATCTTCATCTGATACAAGCATTCAGTCTTCAGGTTGATCTTATATCCATAATCAAGAAAACAGCTTTAATGTCCACTGAGGAAAGTGATATCTTTGTGTTTGTCCTTTAAACAGTCAAGGGGATTCCCCATGACAGCGCAAGTCAATGCATTTGTCAGTTGCATCCCTATGGTTTCATCCTATAAGGCTGTATAAAATAATAATACTGTTCTTGTTTCAGTTCCTTTTGAAAAAAAAAAGTTTTTTTCTCTGAATATGAAGTAATAACCACCCTTTTTCAATATCTAGCGCTATCAAACAATTTATAACGATTAATTGGATCCAAAATAAAAGCTATTACAAAAGTATACGAAGTTAAAAAATAAAAGGAAAAAATTACAAGCAAACAATTTAGTCAAAAGTAGAAAAGTAACACTCTAGTATGTATAGGTTTTAATTACACAAAAAATAAAAAAATATGAAACTTAACTTTGCCCTAAAGTTAAATCGATTTGCTCTGGAACAAGTAATAGATTAAAAAGACCAAACATTGCCCTTTTAATATAACCAAAATGAGTTATACCTTGTGTAACACCATCTTCATAAGAGCCAGCAGCAAATTCCCAAAGGACTGGGTAAGATAAAGCTGTTCTCAGCAGGTACATGAGCGCTCAATGGTCGCTGTTGGCCTGGAGCACATCTCTGAAAATGTCTAACCAAATTGTCAAATAGGCACTCTATATCTTTATATATCTTTATACACTGCATACATTACATATCACTCTAAATAACTACACTCTTAGCTAAAAATCTCTTAATATAATATTCTGTGACAATAACAATTATAATATTGTAAAATTTTAATGGGTTTGCTGTCATTGCTGCCAGTATAGATCCAACAACAAGTAAAGTGATGCAAACGGTGAAAAGGTTTCTGTACTGTACATATTGCACGCCTGGAAATGGTTCTCTGCCGATCAGATTTGTATGCAATATACGGGGGTAATTATGTGTGTGATCCTTGCTGGCAAAATGAGGCGGAATAAGCTATACAGGCAAAAAAGTGAAAAATGTTAATAAAATTTATTAGGGCTGGTAATTTAATATGTTAATTGGATTTATTACAGAAAAAATTGGCACATCATGTAATGGGTTAGAAAAAAAAATTATAAATGAATAAAAATATACACATAATTACAGTATTTAAATGTTAATGAATCTGTTATGTCAGATGCAAAAAACTATTGGCGGAAAACAGTGGATGTGTAACATTATAACATTAGATCGACACGTTACAATAATATCTGCATCTGTTTCATTAATATTATTTTTTAAATAATAAAAGACTGCTTTTGTAGTTTAAATTCTAAGTTTATTTGTAATGAGCACAGTAAAGGGATTCTTATATTTGATTGTCTTTTTTTTTTTTTTTTTTAGATCTGAAATGGAAAAGGTAATGAATTATTTGTTTCTTTCTTATATAGTAATTATTAGGAAAAGAACTGGAGGAATATAATGTAGGCAATATTTCTAGGTAATTTTGCTTTGGAACCTTCAGAAAACTGTCCAAATTTACTGTGCTGACTCTGTCGACTTCAAACCGGTGTACTGTAGCTCATTCATTCTTCTGCCAATTCCAACATATCATTAATCACTTTGAAGGCCTTTTAACGGAAAATATGAAATTAAAATAACACATTTTGGAAAATTTGCTCAATGTCAGTTAATCATATAATAATAATCATATCGCAATCGCGATGTCAGCCTTTGCGATTACATTACAGCAAAGGTTGCGATTTATATTAAATTTAACATTTTACAAGATTTATATTAAATAAGTAAATGTATTAGTGGACATAACAAGACATTCATTCTTGCTCACACCAGACGTGAATGAAGCGGTAAGTGTGAGTCATTTACATGATAAGTCAATGCAAAGACGCAATTAGACATCCTGAAGCACGTTTCGCGCGAATTAGGTGGCACATTAAACAAGCCAGCTTTACACTGCACGCATAAGCAATGCAGAAGCGGCACGTATTCAGAAGCAGCGCGCCGATTTTCAGCGTTCTTCTCCGAACACTTTGTGCCATGTGCTTTGATTTATGTAATTTCAATGCACCTGCTACGCGCTGTTGCGTGAAAGCTCTCATCCGTTAACCTGGGCGCCAGAATAAATACGCGCTGCTTACGCCCAGCTGATGCGTGCAGTGTGAAACCGCACAAACTGTAGGATTTCTGACATGCTTTCAGCAGTTTGATTGGGATGTTTTGGCGGTAGCAAGTACATATGGTGACCCTTGATATTTGTGTTCTGTATTTAACCCATCCAAGTGCACTGACACAGCAATGAGTAGATCTTGCAACATCAAAATAACACTTCTAACATCTAATGCTAAATTAAAATCAATTAAAGGGCATTTTGCAATTACTTCAGGTTTCTGACCAGGAACCAGCCCCTCTTTCAGTGTGAATAATTTCAGGCATTACTTCCCTTTCCTGTCCTTAAGCCCTTTGAAAATATTCCAATTAGGGCTCATTATCAGGGCGATGGCTGATGATCTCATGCGCCGAACATGCAGAACATTCTAGAATAATGAGCACAGATGCAGCTGTAGATAAGGGCCGTGACACCGTGGTTTGATGTCGCTGCATTGTGGGAACGTGCCTTTATCAGCTCTAACAAGCCTTCTAATAAGATTACTCATTAGACATGAGGAGATGAGTGAATGTGGTACAAAGCCACAGCCTGGCTTATCAGTATTTGTGATGAAGATGCTGTACCAAGCAGACTGTATTACACAGACTCCGGTGGAGGTGCAACTGTCTGTGTGCTCTGATGTCTCTGATGAAGTTTTTATTTCGAGTTACTATAGATAGGCTTAGTTTCACATTCTGCATGAGCTTGGTGTATACTTTACATATCTGAACTCCCAACTCATTCAATATTATGTTCATATTCCGATATAAATTTATGTAGAATTGTTAATATTCATCATCTTATACTATTTTGACAGCGTGTGATAAGTTCATCGTCTAATTCATTTTTTAATAAAGGAATGTAAGGAATGAAAGGTTGCCACATTGTTTGGTGGAAATTATAATGATAAACCTACCGAGAGATGAAATTCAATTTTACTGAAATTTCATTACAGCAACTGAAAATGGTACTCAGTAGTAAAACTCAGACAAATTTAATGAAAAACACAAATTTCGGAAGCAGCACTAGTCTAGTTCTGTAGGCTACATGATCATGGGGAAGACTGGGGCTGATTTGACAGTTGTCCAAAAGACGTCCACTGACACCTTGCACAAGGAGGGCAAGACACAAAAGGTCATTGCAAAAGAGGCTGGCTGTTTACAGAGCTCTGTGTCCACATTAATAGAGGAACGGAAGAAAACAATGTTGTAGAAAAAAGGTGTACAAGCAATAGGGATAACCGCACCCTGGAGAGAACTGTGAAAATGTGGGGGAGATTCACAAAGAGTGGACTGCAGCTGGAGTCAGTGCTTCAAGAACCTGTGAGATTGCTGGCTCTCACAACAAAACGTCTACTTCTGCCAAAAATGTAGGTGTAATATTAGACTCCACACTGTCTTTTAAGTCTCGCATCAAATCTGTCACTAAAACCTCATTCTTCCATTTACGTCGTATTGCTCAACGGCGTCCCTTCATCAATATCAAAGATGCTGAAACTGTCATCCATGCATTTGTCTCATCACGCATTGATTCCTGTTATGCCCTTTTCATTGGTTTACCTGCTAGCTCCATCTCCAGATTACAATATATTTAAAACTCTGCGATTAGAATTCTCACCCATACCAAACGTTCTGCTAATATAACCCCAATTTTGAATGATTTCCACTGGCTTCCAGTTGCCTACCGTATTAAATTTCAAATTCTCCTCCTTTGCTCCCTCTTATCTGTGCGATTTGCTTGTCCGCTAAACTCCGACCCGCTCACTATGTTCCTCTGATTCTGACCTTCTGGCTGTCAATCGGTACCGCCTCTCTTCAGTGAGGTGCAGATCATTTAGTGTTACTGCACCTGAACTTTGGAATTCTCTACCATTTTCACTCCGTTCTGTTAATGATATCTCAGAATTTAAATCTTTACTTAAAACTCATCTGTTTTCTGAATGTTACACCTCTTAGTCGATACACTGAAAGCTCTGTTTAATCTACTTGTCCTCTGAATACGTCTCTCAGGTCTTGTTTTGTACTTCCAGTTTGTTATACTTGACTTCTTGTATGTTTGTTGACCTAAGGTCTCAACTTGGTTACGTTTTTTTTCTTTCTTCTTTTTTGTCTATGTCTGTTTGGATTATCTCATTGTAAAGTGTCCTTGAGCTCTGGAAAGGCGCAATATAAATAAAAATTATTATTGTTATTATTATTCCTTGTGTCAAGCCCCACTCCTGAACAAAAGACAGCGTCAGAAGTGTCTCGCCTGGTCTAAAGACAAAAAGTACTGGACTGCTGCTGAGTGTTAAGCTACGTTATGAAAGTAAATTTTGCATTTCCTTTGGAAATCAGAGTCCCAGAGTCTGGAGGAAAGAGGAGAGGCACAGAATCCACAATGCCAGACCCAACAATGCAGAAGAGCTGAAGGCTGCTATCAGAGCAGTCACAGACTGATCAACTCCATGCCACTCCGCATTGCTGCAGTAATTCAGGCAAATGACTGCTGTACATGCTCATACTTAAAAAAAAAAAAATAATTAAAAAAAAGAAATGACACTTGAAATATACCAGTCTTTGTAAAATGAAAGTGTACATTATACAATTTCAATTGTCTAATGGAATTTAGTTAAATAAATCACCTTTTTGAAGATATTCTAATTATATGACCAACACTTGTACATACCTGACCAATTTGGGAGATGCTTCTAATGAGATTACAGATGTGTCCTGTGGTGTTTCCTCCCAGATCTGGACCAGGGCATCAGGGCAACAGTTTAAGGTGCAACCTGGTGGTGTTGGATGAACCACATTATAATGTCACAGAGGTGTTCTATTGGATTTAGGTCAGGAGAGCATGGGGTCCATTTAATTGTATAGATTCCTTTATTCTCCAGGAACTGCTTGCATACTCTCGCCCCATGAACCTGTGCATTGTTGTGCACCAGGAAGAACCCAGAACACACTGAACCAGCATAGGGTCTGACAATGGGTCCAAGAATTTAATCCCGAGCAGTCAGGGTGCCATTGTCTAGCCTTTAGAGGATATGCCTCCCCAGAACATCACTGCCCCACCACCAAACTGGTCATGCTGAACGATGTTACAGGGAGCATAACATTTTCCAGACCCATTCCCATCTGTCACATTTGCTCAGGGTGAATATGTGCTCATTGAACCTTCCAATTCTGATGTTGAGGGGCAAATTCCATTCAAACTTGGTGCTAGGCAGTGAGCACAGGATCCACTAGAGGATGTCGGGCCCTTAGGCAAACCTCATAAAGTCGGTTTCTGATTGTTTGATCAGAAATCATCACACCAATGGCTTGTTGGAGGCCATTTTGTAGCGCTCTGGCAATGCCCTTTATCCTTGCACAATAGAGCAGATATCGGTCTTGCTGTTGGATTGAGGACCTTTGTCCAGCTATCCTAGAGAACATATTGATGTGCCACCCTTGAGGACCTTACCTCTGTAGGGTCCAGGTATCGCCTCGTGCTACCGGTAGTGACATTGACTCTATAGCCAAATCCAAAACTAATAAAAACAGTCCGAAAAAATGAGTAGGGGAAGAAATATCAGTGGCATCCACCTGTAAAACAATTCCTGTTTTGTGCGTTGTCTCATTGTTGCCCATCTAGTGCACCTATTGTTAATTTCATTCAAATCAAAGAAGCAGAAACTGATTAACAACCCCCTCTGCTACTTATCTGACCAGATCAATATCCAAGGAGTTTAACTGACTTGATGATACAGTGCCCTCCACTAATATTGGCACCCTTGGTAAATCTGAGCAAAGGTAGCTGTGAAAATAAATCTGCATTTGTTTGTCCCTTTGATCTTTCTTTCAAATAATTTACAGTTAAACAATTAAAACAATTAAAAATGGGTAGAAATTATTAAATAAATGTTTTTCCCTGATACATGTTGGCCATAATTATTGGCACCCAATTAGTGCTATATCCTTTTCCCAAAATAACAGCTTAACAAGATGTCCAGGGCCTCCAGCCGAAATATAGACCCACAACATCAAAAACACAGCAGCATACTTCAAAAGTACTTCATTGTACTTCAGTGTACAATGGAGTACTTTTTAT
This sequence comes from Enteromius thamalakanensis, assembly GCA_032357475.1. Taxonomy (NCBI): domain Eukaryota; kingdom Metazoa; phylum Chordata; class Actinopteri; order Cypriniformes; family Cyprinidae; genus Enteromius; species Enteromius thamalakanensis. Next base: position 11,192,996 of record JAUCMT010000056.1, read on the forward strand.
CCATGTGTTCACCAAACCCATCTTGAGTGACTGCTGCTAAAAGCATATTTTTTAGTTTCATCTTATCATAGAAGCCTGTCCCATTTGTAGTTCCAGTCCCGTCTGACAACTGAACATGCTGGAGATTGTTTTTGGATGAGCGAGGAGAATTCTTAAACCCTCCCAAACAATGTGCTGATGTAGGGACTGTTTGACTAATTTTTTTTAGGTTTTCTGATCCTGAGACTCAATATTTTCTGCAATTCTCCAGCTGTGGTCTTTGAAGAGTCTTTAGCCACTTAAACTCTACTCCTCGCTGTGTGTATTAGGATGATATACACACATGTCCTCTTCCAGGCAGTTTCATAGCATTTTATGTTGATTGGAAATTCTTAATTATTTCCCTGATGGAATTGGACATTTTCACTGCTCTAGCTCTTTTCTTAAAGCCACTTCACTAATTTGTGAAGCTCAATTAGCTTTTGCTGCACATCATAAATACATTATTTGTTTTTTCTAATTTTGTTGATGATTAAGGGATTTTGGGCTTTGTTTTCCCTCTCATATATATTTCTGTGAAATAGGAAGCCAGGGCTGGATATTCTACTCCACCCTGGAGTGCTACAAAATTGTGAATATGAATGGGAATATACTTCAGAGATAATTTACTCATAAAAAATTCTAGGGGTGCCAATAGTTTTGGCCAACAACTTTAGAGCAAAAACATTTATTTCACAATGAGTTTTTCTCCCCATTTCTATTGCTTTACTTCAATTATAGGTTAGAATTTAGTGAATTTTCTTTATACAGAAATAATTAAAATATAAACAATGCAGATTTATTTTCACAGCCACCTTTGCTAATATTAGTGGAGGACACTGTATATTCTGATTAAAAAGTGATATCTTAATTATTATTTTTTTGTGCAGTGTATTTTCATTTTTCATTTAAGTAATTTATGTGCTTTACTTTTGTCATTTTTTTGTATAATTGTTGATGTTGCCTGAAATTCAAGTTTAAGTTAACTTGCCTAAGCTTTTCATCCAATATTTATATTTTATATTATTCCGGTTCAGTTTCAAGTACTGAAAACTTGCTTAACAAACAAAAACAATACATCTTAAATGTTTTTGAATGGCTAGTCTCGGCTTCAGAAGTCATGCCCATGGACTGACTTCCTGGCCAGAATAAATTGGAGTATGGGCCAGACTGTTTGATGTCTAGTCAAAGCTCTGGCTTTGTGAGACTAGCGCATTGCTGACAGCTGATAAGTTTTGCTCCCTCACACCCATCAATGGTCACTATTCACTATGACACAACTGAGCTGGAGAAGTTCTTTTAAAGCCTTGAGAAAAACCTTCATTAGATTCATAATTCTTGAACCCACCCTGAGCACAACACAAACATATTCAAAGGCAAACACCTCCTCCCTGTTGCCACAGGCAAATCATACATCTCAAACCAAGAAATGCCATCGGCAAGACTGAGAGGTGAGGTGTAGTATCTCTTGTCTCGACTGCATTTTAACTATTTTAACAGAGCTCGAAGAAGTGTTGGTAAACTTTGTGCAACATTGTGTGACTCTAGAAGATGAAGTGAAATGTACCTGAAGAGTCCTTAAATATAGACCATGCTTATTTTTGTACTGTCAGTAAGCAGGTTGCTTTTCTCTGAGGTAATGTTGTTTGTCACGGCTGTGGAAACATTTCATATCGTGGATGAAAATATCTTGTTATTTAAATTCACGTCCCTTCTAGCTTAATTTATTAAAGCGTGTGTAATCACAAAACAATATCAACGTTCATTCATTCTAATTGCAGTATGTTGACAGTTTAGTCATATCCCTAATTATCCCATTATCCCATACTGGATGAAATGATTTGCAAGTAAAACCGATAAATACACACACACACACACACACATGTTGGTTTTTGTTATTTATTGGGTCTCTCCATAGGCGTAATGATTTTTATACTGTACAGACTGTATGTGGTATTGTCCTACCCCTTACAATGTAGTATGTTTTTTAAGTCTTTTGAATTATGGGGCCACTGGAAATGTCCTCATAAATCACCATCATATTGTAATACCTATGTCATACCCATGTCATTTTGCAAATTTGTGTCCTCATAAACCACATAAACCCGCACACATATGCTCTCTACACCATTTAAGTTCAAATACGTCTCTAATCACAAAGACTCCATTTATTTGCTCTAATATACAATAAAATCAGTATTAATGAAAATTTCAAGTAACTGTTGTGTATTTTGTAATATGTGAAAATGTAATTGATTTCTGTGATCTAGGCTTCATTACTCCAGTCTTCAGTGTTACATCCTTCACAAATCAGTCTAGTATGCTGATTTGCTCCCGAAACCTTTCTGATTATAATCAATGGCGAAAACAGTTGCGTTGCTTCATATATTTTGTGAAAATTATTATAAATTGAATTTTTTAATTATTTGAATTGAAAGGGAAAAACAATTCTTGAAAAAATAAATCATCACTGTAAAAAATAAATAAATGCGAATATGGCATGCTGTCCGGGGGGCGAGCCAAGAAGACGTGGACTCTGAGCCCTAGTGATTTAAACCCTAGAAAGGGAAGGGCTTGTGCCCTGCGTGCCCCCCGTGAGGGGAGGAGAAGGGGAGGTGGTGGGATGCACAACAGATGAGATACGGAAGGGAGGGAAACGGGTTTATTTATAGTGGGAGGAATGGTTTGATTGGGCAGGTGAAATAGGATAATTGATTAGATAGTGCAATGCCAGCTGTGTTTGATTATTGTTAACGCTCCTCCAGAAACTTATTTATTTTAGTATTTTTGACTCCAGTTGTTTTAATTCTAGAGTATTTAGTATTTTTGAACCACAAACTGATTGTGTGCGGGTGAGTTTATCAGAGCTTGTGTGGTTGTCGCACATTCTGCAAACAAAATAAGCATTAATTGATGCAGTTTGGATCTTGCTTGCAGAATCTGGAATTAGACACCTCTTAAAAAGAATCACTTAGCACATTTGGGCAGAGCTGCTGAGTCTTTACCCTTCTTTAGATGTGGTCGATTGTGACAGTAAACATAATCAGTCAGGAAGTGTTCCCTAAACAGTCATGTCAACTTTACGGCATTGCTGCATTATTTTTGGTCTTTAAAGAAATGGTTTACCCGAAAGTGAAAATGAGCTGAAAATGTGTTCACCCTCAGGCCATCTAATATGTAGATGAGTTTGCTTCTTTATCAGATTTGGGGAAATGTAGCCTTGCATCGGTGTCTCAGCAATGGATGCTCTGCAGTGAATGGGTGCCGTCAGAATAAGTCCATCCAGTTAACATCTGGAGAAGCCAAAAGCTGTGTGTTTGTGAAAGAAAAAGCAAATTCATCTTTAGGATATTTTTAAAATCAAACCATTGTGTCCATTATCTGTGAGGCTGCTTTCTCTGCTGGTTTTAGCAGAGAAAGAAAAATAAATTTTTGGAAAATTGCTTTCTTTAGTAGTTTCTTTGCAATGCATGCATCACTATTGCCTTTGCTCAGTCCAAAGTGAATTTTAGAGTCTTTAGAATAAGTAAAAAAAAAATCTATTTTTATTGTCTCATGCAAACCATGAGGAGAGAGCGAGTGAATGTGGTCTGCTGGTGCTATGAATAATTCAGAAGTACAGAGAATAACAGTCTACCGCCACTGTGAAGCTGCAGACTACACTGTGTTGCTCCTTCTTCACAATTGCCCTGTGCTTGGAGAGAAACGGATAGTGGCTAAAAGTTGAAACTTTGGACACTGAGCAGTTTTGCAAGGGCTCTTATGATGTTTAAGCTCTGGATTAAAGGATCTTGTTTCAATGAAAGCAGAAATTCTTTTTCTAATCTAGTTCTCAGTTGGCTCGATTACCTCACTCACAGGCTGTATAACACTTGTTTAGCTCAATTGATTTTTCATCTTATATAATGATGATTATGTGCACATTTCAGGTCTAGAGATTTAACACCTGATAAAATATCAGGAAAATAATTTGTATAATCTGTATTGTATTGATAAATGTTTAAAATAAATTTTTGTTTATTTTTTTAAAGTATAGTAATTTAATTTCAAATATATTTTTTCCTTTTTAGTCATTAGTACTAATTTAATTTTTACTTAATTAATTTTAATTAATTTTCTCTTTTAAGGTTTTTCCTTTAAATGTATGTTAAGGTGTGGTAATTGAAGTGACTTTGAATAAATGAATTTGAGAACCCTTCCCGACCTTTAAGGAACAAAAGATAATAAAAAAAGGTGATTGTTAGTGACATTTTTCTAAAAATCCAATTTTAGGGTTTATATGTCTGAATTGTAAGTCATAAATAGATTTGCGAGATATAATTATATAGAATATAGATATATAGAATTATAATGTTTAATAAATATCTGATGTCCTCTGAAGGATGCTGGTTCCTGAACTTGTAGGAAGGGCAAATCTATGTTAACTGTGTTGTCCACTGACCTTTTTGACCTTTCTGCACACTGCAATGGCTCCAGTGAGGTGAAACGATAATGACTCGGATCTTATAAAAAACTGAAGCCAGAAAAGCTTTGTGGGATCACTCTGAGGTCTTGCTCCATAGCTTTTGTTTTAAGCTTTATTACAAGGCTTTTCCCAGATCAGAGCGCTACTTTCTGTATTAAATATGTAGGCGACTTTATTTTCCACTTTTTGCAGTAAACCTAATCGGCAACTAATGAATGAATTAGTATAATGTGTGGATTCATGCCTTTGTTTGTGGAAGTGAGGGACTGTTTAAATGAGTTGGAAGTTTATAGTCATTTAATTTGAGACTGTTAGTATCATGTCTGTCAGAGAAACTGAAGGATGCAGTAAATCACATTACAGGAGACAGCTGATGGTTAATTAGATCATTTTTGGTCACTGATGTCTCTAATTGTACACTGCCTACTGTTTAGAGAAAGAGCATGCAATAAGCAATGATAAACAGTAGTATGCTTCATATTGTCACATGACATCACAATGTTTAATTCGGCATCAGAATTGTATGCATTTTTGTGTGCAAACAATTATCAAATTATTGTCATAAGATCTAAAATGAAATGTGGTTCATGAAAATGAATGGTCAGGTTTTGTGCATCGCTCTTAGCACTTTCAAATATTTCATATTTTCATAAAAGATGCATGCATATTTAATTGTGCATGCTTTAATATTTTCAATATGCAATTGTGCATACTGTATTCTGCTTCTATTAAAGGTAGTGGTGTGATATTATACATACGCTATGTGTTTTGGTGCTGTGAATCTCAGTGTGAATGACCAGATCAGAACAAATAACAGTTCATGTGTGCATTTAGCATCTTGTGTATGAACATGTATTTGTTTTGAAACAGCAGCAGATTAATATCGCAGACAGCATTAGGTTATTATAATCTGATCTGTTTGAGAAAGACTTTAAATAGCTTTGAATATACTCTGGTGTTGTTGGTATGCAGTGCAGCTGGTGGGATATAAGAAGCCACTGACATGTGGGTGGTGTGTGCTTATTTTAAGAAATATACACTACCATTGAAATGTTTGGTAGGATTTTTTCAATATTTTGGAAAGAAGTATTTTCTTCTCACTAAGAAGAAAATACTGGAAAATTATTACAGTTTGAAATAGCTTTTCTGCTTGAATATATGGTTAAATATAATTTATATCTGCGATTTAAAGCTGAATTTGCTGCATCATATTTTTTAGTGCAAACCATGATCCATTTTATTTTTCAAGATTATTTGATAAATAGAAAGACGTTGTAAATGTCTCTACTGACACTTTCTATTAATAGCATACTAATTTCTATAGTTTATATTAGATTCCTTTTCTTTTGTTCTTCACAGATCTCTTTGACGCAATAATACATTTGATTAAATATTCATGAATAGATTAAGATGAACAGATCTGGAGCCAATTCACCAACACAAGTCTACGTTTTGTTATCAGTATTTTCGGTCGGTTTCGCCCACCCTTACTTTCCAGCTTCATTTATATTGGTTGTCACTGCAGTGTAGTGACAGAGATTGTTGTTTTGTGGTGGTGTGTTGCTTATGTTTTATTTTGAGCTCATAGAATCGCTGGGGTCTGTTTTTGGCATTACTGGGTCACCCCCTTCATTCCCTCCAAAAACTGGTGCGAGGTTACACAGAGGAGCTCTGAATTATTGATATTAGCTTGAGATCAACACAAACAGCATTGTGGCGGCAGCAGACGCACATTCACTACATGCCAAAGACATGATAGAGCGTTCATGTGTCTCAAGATGTTTCCTGCTGGAGAAAATAAAGCCACTGTGTGTCTAGAAAGACCTGCTTCAGAACTTCATGTCTCTGTTGTGAGGTTGTTGTTCAAGATTTTTGGTTTCTTGGAGTCACCAGGGACTAGTTTATGAGAACTAACTCGTTCTTTCTCATCTTTTCCAATAACATTGGGTCTTTTGAAGTAGTTTTTAGGATCAAGAAAAAAATAATGTATACAGTAGCTACAGACACAGACACACACACATTAATAACCTTAATAAACCATACACATGTTTTAAATGCAATACAGTATTTTCATTTTTCCTTTCTCTCCTCTCTTCTCACCATATCACATTCATTGGTCTCTCCAAACTTAAATTTGTTCATTATTTTTGTTTCATGTATGTCCATAACACCAATAAGTTCAGTCAGTCTTATTTATATAATCTCTTTCACAATGCACATTTTCCAAAGCACCTTTACAGAAGATAATGGTGTCAGTGTTTAAAAAAAGTCCAATATCTTCATGCCTTATAGTCATATTAATGAGATTAGAGCTGGACGTTGTGTGGTGACGCATGCAGTCAAATCAGTTGAGATTTGTGATATAGTGTATTGCTTTATGTAAGCCCAATGTAATTATGTGGGAAAAAGTTGCATGAGTCATCTTATTTAGACTGTTTGGCAAACAGTCACTGCTGATCTTATTTTCCTCCTCTTATATATTGGAAAGAAATGTGCTTTTGCTCTTGGTTTTGCATCTAAATTGGGACGCGTCCATCCTTCATGCTGCTCTGCGCCTGAACTTCCAATTAAGAAATCTATTTCAAAAACTTAAAAGAAATTGGGATCAGTTGGGACGTCTAATGAATTCCCTCAGTATTTTTTCATTGCATGAGATGTCCCTCCCGACCAGTAAAATCCATCTGAATATAAACTGGTAGTAATTGAAGAGGCAGCCACAAGCACTGCAACCACCCCATGAAATTGTGTCTCTTTGTGTGAAGACCTGACGTCTAATGAGATGTTAATGGAGCGCGTGTTTTACCTCAGACACACACGTACGGGGGGTTTTCATCGGCCTGAGTCGGGTTCTCCTCCCCGCGAGGGTTATACTCGATCTCTGTGTGTGTTTGCTCAGTGGAGGGGCAATTAGCGCAGCATTTTTCCATACGAGAGCGAGTCAGTTGAACTCCACAGAGGTGGATAGCATTGCAGGATAATTAGATTTGAAACCACTGGGGTTTTCACTGCGCTTTATCTGTGTCTGTCTGTCTGTCTTCAAGTTACATGACTTCCGTAATTATAATTATTCATATTTTAAATCATACCTTATTTTTGTATTTTCTAATTAAATTTTTACTATTTTGTTTTGTGTCGTCACTTACTGTTTTGTATTTGTTTGTTCTTACCCAAAAAGTATAAATGATTATTTCAATTATTTATTATTATTATTCAATCATTTAACAGGTTAAGCTGGTCCAGTCAATGTGTCTGAATAATTTTTGGTCCCAAACTTTAATCAATTTCTCTGGTGGTTTATTGCATGAAGACTTTTTGGGTATAATATGTCATAGTTTACTTTATAGTGCTGACCTCACTTACATGAATGAACTATAGTGACCTGCACCAAATAAGAAATAGAAAAAATTATATCTGGAGTCTGAATAATTTTTGTTTTGACTATATATAGCCTGTATAATATAATATATTTTTTGTAATGATTTTCATTTTAGTTTTAGTTAATGACTGTAACCTTTACTAGATAGTAATACTTTACAACAAGTTCCCATTAGTCATCATTGGTTATTATTGTATTACCTAATATCAGCTAACAATATGCAGTACATTTTATGCAGTGTTTGTTATTCTTTGATCATAGCATAAAACATTGTATTTATTGTCCATTCATGTCCATTAACTAATATTAAAAACTTAATAATGTATAATTAAATGTTAAAATTACCATTAATTAAGATGACTTAGATTTTAATAGTATTTCATGTTAACTGATGTAACCTTATTGTTACCATTTAATAATTGGCAAGATATTAGAGGTGTCATTACCTACAACAGCAGACTATCAACTACTGTACCAACGACTGAACAGCTGGTCATTGGTAAACTTCAACTAATCCTGACATCAGTCTTTTCTGAGGCTGTTTAATTGTAAGATTTTGAAGACCTGCACCTGATAAGAAGTTTAGAGATCGACCGATATATCGATTTCCCGATATTTTCCCCGATATTTGAGCATTTTACCATAATCGGTCATCGGTTT
>JAUCMT010000056.1:11201614-11213063 GCA_032357475.1 Enteromius thamalakanensis
AGTATGTTTTTTAAGCCTTTTGAATTACGGGGACACTGAAAATGTCCTCATAAAACACCTACATATTGTAATACCTACAGTATGTTATACCCATGTGATTATAATATGACGTTTTTTACTCTAAATCAGTGGTTCTTAACCCTTTTTAACTCCTACAACAATCTAAGGCCTCATGATTTTTTCAAGTTTTTGTAATTTATTGGATAAGTATTAATGACAAGTTTTCGAATTAAGTATGCTTGCTTAATATTCAAAAAACACATAATAATGCCATATTCTGCATGACCATATTTTAGATCCCCCAACACTACTCAATGCCTAAACTTAAAGGGATAGTTCACACAAAAATGAATGTCATTAATTACTCACCCTCATGTTTTTCAAACCCATAAGACCTTCATTCATCTTTGAAACACAAATTAAATATCTTTGAAATCTGAGAGCTTTCTGACCTTGCATAGATAGAAACACCACTACCATATTCAAGGCCCAGAATGTTAGAATGACATAAGGAATGACATAAGGGTGATTAATTAATCACAGCATTTTCATTTTTGGGTGAACTATCCCTTTACTTGCTTACTATTAATAAGCAACAAATTTGGAGTTTAGAGGCAGAAGTTATAGTTTATAGTGTCAATTGGTCCAAAAACTAAAGTGTGACCAAACTATATTTTACTTATTACACATAATTTAATTTAGAGTTTGACATACTTAGAAAAATTTATATTAACTATAACAATGCCCATGAAGATATGATTTTAATTAACTTGCACACCTTTTTTTTTCTTTTAGAAATCACACTTAAAAAAATAAAATCCCTTGTTTTTTCATAGAAAATAAAAAATATATAATAATTAAACTATGAAACAACTTAATTTTAAGTTATATTTATGGTGTTTGTCGTTAGTGTGACAATAAAGTCAGTAAGGGTTAACTCTAATCCTCCCTAAAGCCAGGTACTGCAGTAATTTCAAATCATTTCATTTTTAGATAACGGTAACTACATTAACTCAGTGTCATCCCCCTTTCTTCGTTTCCTCCTCCTCTTGAGTTTGTTAATTTTGGTAATGAGTTTTGCCGTCTTCTTCCGCAGATAACTGAGCTCCACAACATTAAGAACATTACTCGAATGCCACGAGAGACCAAGAAACACGCAGTGGCAATAATTTTCTGCGATGAGACGTCAAAGACATTTGCCTGTGAGTCAGGTAAGCACTGTCTCCAACTCAGAGAAAAGTCTTTGTTGTAGTGCTGGATTGGTTCCAAAATGGCTTAATTCTATATTTCGAGATGTGCAAGTATTGATTTTCACATATCAGGAAAATTTGTTTATTCTTTGATTTATTCCTTTTATACCTGAAAACCAAAGAAGACGCTGCAAAGTGTTCAGGTTATTACGCCAGTAAGTGTTAGAAGAGCCCATTGGGATGCAGAGGATATATTTTTTTTTTAAATGTGTCATAGATTGTGTCACAGAGAATGAATATAGCCAAAGGCAACAGGCGGATCAGCAGTTAGAAAACAAAACAACAAGAGAAAGGCTTAACACACAAACACACGTTTGAAATATGAATGAGATACTTTATTCACCATTAGCTTGGCAGCAGAAGGCGTCAATTCCCATGTGTTTTCTTTTCTTTCACACTGTGAATCTTGTAGTGGAAAGATGGCAATGTCAAAACTGATCAAAGCGTTTTCGCAGGAAAAAAAACTACACTCGGAAAACAAACATGAATAAGCACTAACTTGGTTGCAAAACTGGTGCCGTTTTAGGTGAGCATTAATATTCCGCTCTGGAATCTACCGCATTTGTCATTTAACTGAACCAAATTAAGCATGAATAACCCTAATTTAGTTTAAAAATGTGTTTGTTTGAGTAAAATGTTTGAACTAACATTCACAGGTTTTGGGGTCAGAATTTTCTTTGAAAGAAATTTATACTTCTAGGCATCAAGAATCCATTTAACCAATCAAAAGTGTAAAGAAAAAAGTCATTTATGTTACAAAAGATTAAAAAAATAAATAAATAAATTCTTTTGAATTTTATATTTATCAAAGAAAAGCACCAAATCATGTGTCACTAAAGAAAATATATTAAAATAGGAAATAATTATTATATTACATTGCACATGTACATTACGTACCTTGTAATAAAATGTCTAGTGCTCTCAAATGATTAATCATTATTAATCCCCTCCAAAATAAAAGCTTTTTTACATTTTACATATATACAGTATATATATATACTGTATATGTAATGTGTATACTTATTATGAATATATAAATGCACAAACGTGAAGTGTATATATTTTGAAAATATTTTACTTTAGTTTATACATTTATATATTCATATTCTATGTTTCCTATGTTTTGTATTAAATATATTTAACAGTGCTGTCAAATTATTAATTACAAATAATTGCATCCAAAATAAGTTTTTGTTTACATAATATGTGTGTGTAATGTACGAAAGAGGATTAGGGCCAAGCAATAATAAAAAAAAAATGTACACAATTTCTAGATTAAAGTCATTAAATTACGAGAAAAAGGTTGTTAAATTTCGAGGAAAAATACCCCTCGTATTTCGAGAAGTAAAAGTGCAGACCACAAAACTTGTTTTGAAAAAGATCTGCTACTTTTACATAATGTTGCCTAAATTAAATGATGATTTCATTTACACTGTAAATAGCATCTAATCTTTAATCAGTTTTTATTATTGCTTGGGCCTAATCCTCTTCCGTAGTAATGTGTATATTTATTACGTATATATAAGGAAACACACATACAGCATAAATTTTAAAAACATTTCAGTGTTTCTGAACCCCCGGGGGGTAGATTTTTATTTATAGTACCAGTGAGAAAAGAAACAACAAGTTGGTGAGGTCCGAAGAAGGGTCCTGGCGCTAAGTGTAACTGCTTTAATGAAGGTAGCTACAGTTGGTTACGGTGTCTTCAAGTTCCATACTGTACATCATCGGAATGAGTTGTCTGATTGGTTGTAAATTCGTCCAGTAGTATACAGAGGCATCTAATGGTCGCAGGTAAAGCCTGCCTCCCAGAAGGCGGGTAGTAAGGTAGCTTGGCCAGACTAAGCTCCTATGAGCTTTATAGTCGTGGAAGCCAGGCTAGGGCATGAGTTTTATTTAAAATATTTTCAAAATTCTTATGGCACCTCAGATTTTGTGTAGCTTTTATGCTATTAAAAATACACATGGATATGTATGAATGAATAAATGTAAATATGAAAAAATGCTTCATCTACTTTTGTGCTTTATATTTCAAACCAAGATTCTGCATTTAAGTTAACATGGCACTAACTGTACAGATAAAATGCTGAATCGCAAGTTTTATAAGTTAAGTCATTCACATCAGCATAAAAAACATCTCTATTTTATGTAAATAGCCTTATTTCAATATATTTATAATTTATAATAAGCGGAATTTGCAAAACTCAGCACTTTTGAATGGAATTACATTAAAAAGGAGACATTTGTATACATTGTCTGTGATAGAAGTACTGTATTTATTTACCAGATCATAGATCAGCAGCCTTTCTACTTCTAAAGTGGTAATTGAAGTGTCAATTGCAGGGATAGGGCAAAAGTCAAACAGCAATCTCAAAAAATACATTTACAGAAGGGGTTTTTCACAGACTTGGGCAGTGGTTTTCAGACCTTGTCCCTTGTCAGACACACCCAATTTAGGTCTTGCAGTCACTACTTACAAGCTGATGAGTTGAATCAGTTGTGTCTGATAAGGGAGACGTGCAAAATGTACAGGGCAGGGGTACTTGTAGGACAGGTTTGAAAACCACTGGACTAGGGGTATCTAAACCTGTTCCTGGAGAGCCACTGCTTCGGAAAATTTTAGCTACAGCCCAAATGAAATACACCTGAACCAGCTAATCAAGGTCTTGATTCACTAGAAACAACCAGGCAAGTGTTTTGGAGCTGGCTGGAGTTTAAATGTAGAGGTTTTTAAATCTTTTCAATGAAGAAAGGTTCTTTTGGATTTACAAGCAAACAAAATATATAACCTAAACTAATGTAAACAAGCCTTTTAACTCTTAAAATACCTTACCCTAGTGCATTTAAAAGCCAAAAGCATTTGACATAAGTTTACATTGATATTTAAGGTTCTTCATGAAACCATTGATGCCAATAAAGAACCTGTATATTTAAGAGTGTACTCTCAAGACAATGCATAACAATTTGCTCAAGCTTGGGTGGTTAGATGAGATTTTCCCCTATAATAGTTATGTCAATAAAAAGGTTTAGAGTTTCATATCTTGCACATTCTACAACATACAGCAGGACTTTGTGAATGTATTTTCGCCATTACCTCACTTTCATAATTACTTTAGTGAATTGGCTGCAAAAACAAGTCCAATAACAGCAGGTTTAATTAATTATTAGTGATTTTTACCCTCAAGAATGTGTGACACACACACATTATTAAAACTCTATATAAGACTATAAGAAGCACTGAATTTGTCCTTTGCCTTCAAATTTCTTGTCAAGCTAAATTCCCAGGTAGATATAGAGGAGAGAGAGAGAGGGAGGAAAGGGTAAGAGATGGAGGAGACGGGAAGGAGAGGCAGTGGAGTGGATGTGCATGGGGGGAGCAGGACGGTGGACCCGCTGGGATATCATTAGCACCTCTGGGGTCTTCCGCACTGCCAGGGGGAGGCGAGGAATGTTCTCCTGAATCCATTTACCACAATAACCTCCCCACCCCCAGCTCTCCTTCACTCCCTTCAGAGGCAGGATATTAATGGGAAATGGGTAGAGCGGGCATAGGGCATAAATGAAGAGCTGTGAGAGATATGGCCATACACTGAGGGTTTAAAAAGCATACTTGCCTTGAGGCTGTTTAGATGAAGAAGTCTTCAGCAGTATCTGTGACACATTTAAAGACTTTTCTGTGGTGGATTGTTGCTAATGTGTCTTGCTGCATTAGATCACCTTGTTGCCCTTGTGGGAGTAAATCACCTTTGAGTCAGTGTGGACCTCAGGCAAAAATGTGTGTGTGTGTAAACTCTGCTTGTGGCTCTTTTAATTTTGGCACAGGTACATGTCCACGAGCCGCCCCCTATCGAACTTCCCCTTTCTCACAAACTCTGGCCATATGGAGCTTGTGTCCCTCACATGTCCGCCACATGTAGGAACTCGACCTCCCTTGATCCTTCACTTCCACTTCCTCACCTCCCTCTGAGTCTGTCGGGCTACGCCTGTGCAGCTATGACCCTTTTCTTCTCTTTTGCACTTTCTCCCTCAATATAACAATAATCGTGTGTATGAGGGCTGCGACTTATAGCTGATTTAACGATTTATCTAGCATTTATGATTTTATTTAACACTGTAAAAAACAATTTGTAAAATTTACGGTAAAAAAACATTAGTTGTGGTTGCCAGAATTTTACTGTAAAAAAAAAAATGGTAGCAACATTTTACATTGATATGGTTTTAACTTAAAATTACATTTAAATAGCATACTTTCATTAACTGATATACCAACCTGTTGGAAGTACTGAAATCTGGAACCATCACAAGCAGCTTTAAAATATAAGAAGGTGCACAGTGTCATTCACAAAAACACTAAACACAATAATGGTGACCATTCAACAACATTACATGTGACATACAACCCTAATGACAAAACTGATAAGAAAAAAACTAAGAACTAACAAAAAAAAAATGCTGTGACTTTTGGGAATGTCAATTTACGGTTATTGACTAAAAATGGTATACTACTGTAAAAGTACATGTAGAATCCAATACAGTTTTTCAATGTTTATAGTTGGGGAACTTACCAATAACTGTTTATACAATATAAATAGTTAATGGTAAGGTTTTTAGTATAGCTTTACAACAGTCTTTTGTCGTGTTTTTACAGCGTTAAGCAATCTGCAAATTCAGTACAATAATTAATATCTAATAATACCACTTTACATTTTGCACCAAAACATTATCAGCCCTAAAATAATATGCTGTTCAAAATTTTGCAGTACAATTTGTTTTAAGTTGATTAAATATTTTATTTAGCCAGGATACATTCAATTTATCAAAAGTGACTGTATATGCTGTTCTTATGCTGTTAACTTTATATTTGTTAAAGAAGAATCTTAAAAATAAAATTTATCAATGTTTCAACAAAAATATTATGTAGCTCAACTGTTTTGAACATTGCTAATAATAATAAATGTTTTTTTGAGTAATGGCTGAAAATTCAGCTTTCGTTTTTATGAAAATAACTTTATTGTGTATTTTAGTGTGGTTTTAAATCAAATAATTGCTGCCTTGGTGGGCATTAAAGACTTTTTTTTCAAAAAAATCTTACTCACCCAAACTTTTAAATGGTACATTTTCATAATATAAAGATTCAGCAAGAGCGCATTATCTAGGCCCAGGTCATGAATTTGATTTCAGGAAATGGCCAAACTAAAAAAAAAAAAACTATTTCTTTGGAATATAAAACATTTTGGAAGAAACATGCATAAATGTAAAACCTAAATTTGTTGTTTAAATAAATATTGTTTTGATCCAAATAAAAGCTCTATTAAATATTTGAACTTGCTTGCTTTATGGAAGCTCTGCTTTGCCAACTGAAAATTCTTGCCTTTCAAGAATAAAGCAGTAAACCATAATCAAATTAGTTTTTTTTCCTTCTTCCATG
Source organism: Enteromius thamalakanensis (assembly GCA_032357475.1). NCBI lineage: Eukaryota > Metazoa > Chordata > Actinopteri > Cypriniformes > Cyprinidae > Enteromius > Enteromius thamalakanensis. The sequence continues at coordinate 11,208,293 of JAUCMT010000056.1, forward strand.
TAAATGCATTTTTCACTATTCTTAAAAGTGGCGTCACTGACGTAGTCTTGCAAGCAGGGCCCACAGACTCTACTAATCAATAATGAAATTCATTGTCGATTATTTCTATTATTGATTTGTTGTTGCAGCCCTAATTTATTCCATCTATTCTGACCCATTTTCTTGCTCCTAACTATTTATCACGAAGTTCTTCTCATTTCCTGTGCTCTGAGTGAACCATTAACCATTTAAAGATGTTGTGCTGTAAAGTGCTGTGATTCCACCGGGCATCTTTGTGTTTGTGCACATAGATGCCTGAGCACTTGAGAGTTTGCCATGCTGATGAAGTATTTGTTTATCCAATTTTCCACTCAGTGGGCCCAAAAGTGTGTGTGAATTTAGACACACTTAAAGGTCACCGTCTCAGGAGAGAGGCCATGCAAAAAAATCTAGCAAAAACCTTGTATAGAATAATAGGGAAATGTGCACAATGACTTCAGTTTAATAAGTTTGATAAAGAGAATTAAAGGCATTATGTTTTTATTGCAGCTTTTGGATCTATGTGCATGATTTGTATTATGAGTGAAATTATTTGATAAGTTTCTATTGTACTATTTATAAAATTCATTTGGCACATTGAATTGAATATTTTGAATGGTGCCTGCTCACATTACTCAAGCAGGCAAAATTAAAATGTCAACAGCCATACAGTATTCATTTTAAGCTTCAATTACTACAGCTGAAATATACTTAGGGCAACATCAAGCAGACAGCCATTGTTATTCAAACAAGCTCCGCTAAAAACGCGAACTTGACGAGGTCACGAATCTGCTAACAACTACTTGGCATGTAATTAGACAAATTTAATCTCATAATGTTGGGCTTTCAAACCCATGTCAGAAGCAGAAGTGGTGTAGTCTGAGCTCATTTTGTAGTTGGTGTAGTCATATTTTGTGCTCCCTTTCCTTTGTGGGATTGTTCTAAACTGCATTAGGTGTTTGAGAGTGGATGTTAATTTGTGAGGTTCAGTCATTAGAAAGGTGCTCTTCAGAGTCTGCTGTAGATTAGCCCGGAGCTTTTGAAGAATAGAGTAAGAATGGAGTGCCAAAATAAAAAAAGCTCAACTCCTACAGAATGCTATTTGTGTTGTTCTTTTGTGTTCACGCAGGGGCCAGAATAACTACTGCTACACCTGCCAGTGATGAGCAAACCGAGAAAGTGTGCCACACTAAATACTTTTAATTACTGTCTATTAAACTCTGCATTATTTAGTTGTTTAAAACTGCAAATATATAACAATTACTTTATGTAAGATATCACACCAGATCATGCTATGATATATATTATTGTTACTACCTCTAGGAGTTGATCATAACAGAAAAATTAGAGTTTTGAACAAGCAAAGTGATGGATAGAGATTTACTACCAGACAGATATCAATTTGTGCTATTTTATTGATTAAGAAGGGACAAATCTTCAGGGGAAGACAAAATAACAAACAACAACACTTCTTTGTTTGAACCTCTATCTTCCCTGTAATGGGAGAAAAAAAACAAATAAATAAATACAACTTCTATAACTCCCTGAAGAAAGAGAGTGAAAAGATGTACAAGAACAAAAATGGATTCTAAACTCCTATTTATATTTAGGTTAAGTGAATCAATAATATACAAGAAATATTTACACTCATTTACAATGATAATAGCAAAAGCCACACAAACAGATGGTAAGAAGGAAATCGAATATCTAAAGTATAACCACAATACTAATCAATGTCACTGAACATTAAGCAATCTAAAACTCTCTGTTACGAAACTGCAAATACAAACAAGTTAGCAAATTCTGTGACACAATATAATGTACAAAAAGTACTAGTCGAAATGAAGTAACAAGAAGAACACGGTAGTAAGCCTGCACGACGAACAATGGCACAAGATGGCGCCTTTGGAGCGTTCAGGGTGTGGCCTATAACTAGGGCTGGTATCGTTCAAAAAATTTTGATAGACACCTTAAGTACGATGCTGGTTCCTGAACGAGACCTTTTTCGATACCAATTTCATGAAATCAGTTTTACATTATTTCAAAAAACTGTTTTTTCAGCTTGTTGACATTTATACAGACTCAAAACCTCATCTCCTGAGCCACTGCATGGGAGAAAAAAGTCCAACACAATGAATCAGTGCAAATTAGTTTGAATAAAGTTTAAATACTTTTCAGCTTTCACATCTGTTATCCAACTTTACACTTGTAACGATCAGCTGGATGTGCAAGCAAGACTTTGGATGGCACTCCAGCTCCCCATAAATTGTGTGTGTCATTGATGCGACTCTCACTCGTTTGTTGTCTAGGTGCTTCATTGCTAGTCTCCACCCCCTGACCTAGTTTTTACTGTATAAAGCCTCCCTTTGTTTGAGTGTGGTTCATAGATCATTGTCGATGTTTGTCCAATGTATTGCCGTCAACCCAGTGTATTCATTCCTTGTGTTGTCTGTTGGATTACCTGTTGCCGAACTTCTGCCTGTGTCTGGATATTCTTGCTGTCTCTTCCCCTGGACTGATTCAGGGTATTTGAACATTGCCTTGTATATGTTTCTGCCTCTGGATATGCCTCCATTGTATCTGTTTGCCAGCGATCTACTTTGCATGTTATGACTCTGAGCCTGAATAAATCACTTGAATTTGATCTCCCACGCCTCACGTCCCTTTCGTGACAACAGAAGTGCTTTATCATTTATTCTTACAATAGCCTTATAATTTTTACCCTCTAACAAATGTGTGTATTTAATTTTATTTAAGGCATAAAATATATGTCTTTTAATTAATGAAGATTTCATTTTATTGTTGGACCGGAAGCGTTACGCGCAGGTCAGTATGCTAGTAAACAAAACCGCATCAGCGCCATACATTAACACAGAGAAACGTTTTTTGCGGTTAAATATTGACAAATACTATAGAAGTGGGAGTGTGTGGCGTGCGCACGTTTACGTGTGTGTGTGTGGCGGAACTGTCGACGACACGTTGGTGATTCTCTCAGATCGCGTCTTTGATAGTTTACACTGTGTGATTGTCACTCGCGTGAAAGAGCACCGATTTGCCTGTGATTTTGGGCATTTGTCGGCGAGTCGAAATCGGTGCAGATGTGAGCCTGATTGTGAGCAGATGTGGTCACCAATCTGGGCCGGTCATACAAAAAATCATCCGATTATGATCACTAGCCGGTCAACCGGTGCATCTCTAAAACTATATATATATATCAGTATTATTAAAATTAATATCAAAGTTCAAAAAGTTTAGCCAGGGGGGCTTCTTTGAATAATTTAATATTTCGATTTAATGACCTGATTCACCAAATGTTTATATTTATTTCCCATAATAGCATATAGTCTGATACATCATCACCCTGCACATGCCAAGCTTATATCTAAATAGGTTACTTTTTAAAAATAAATGTACATTGTTCTTAAGCAGGGCATCATCCCCCATCTTCCCCTATATAGTGCAAGTGTAATAAATAATACAGTTCACATAAAAATAAAACTACTTTCACAGTTTTCCTCATGCTCTTGCAAACCTGTATGGCTTTCTTTCCTCCATCAATGTACTTCCCCAAAAAGGCCAGTAATTCTGTTTTCTTTAGTTGACAGCCAGGTTTTACTCACATTTGGCACTTGCCGAGTATTTTTAGACATGACGTCTACATCTATGAACTTGACTGTCTATCTGCCTGTCCCTCTGTCACTTCTATATGTCTGTCACTACACCCCTTTGTGTTTGACTCTTGGCTGCTTAGTTTTAAGCATTCAACATATTTTTAGAAAATGAGAAGTGGTCGATGACTAGAAAAAATAGCAAATCGCTTTTGCATTAAAGTGCTAAATTTGTAAATGTGTTTTTCTCCTGCTTGTTGCCATCTCTTCAGCAGCTGCTACTGTATGTTTGCATATAAAAATGCTTCTATGGATGTGTGTGTCCACAGAGCTGGAGGCCGAGGAGTGGTGGAAGTTATTGTGTTTGGAGTGTCTGGGCAGCAGACTTAATGACATCAGCCTGGGAGAACCGGACTTGTTAGCAGCAGGGGTGCAGAGGGAACAGAACGGTCAGTATCCAATTAGAGTCTGACTTTTGCGTGATTTTTTATTTTTTTTCTCTTGTACTCCCTAAATGATTCTATTACAGGTTCCAAATGTGTTTGTTAAACACAGTCCCTCCAGGTCTGTTCTCATGTTTATAAATGATCTGCTCAGGCCAAGGTTCTTTACTAAGCGCTAATGGGCACCGCCGTGCATCAGAGCATCGGCCCATAATGAAGCATGTCATAGAGATGGATGAGATTATGGCGCAGAAGAAAAGCAGGATGAATGCGCATGGCACCTCTGCTAGAAAACGCTTAAGAGAATGAGCGAGAATCTTTAGCGAATGCAATCCGTTTCTTTCTGGAATGAATGAGGCAATATGTGGCCAAGCGGTTAAAGTAAAGCCCTCGGTCTAAAAGGGTTTCACTTCAGGACACTGAACATCAGGTGACAATCCAAAACAGTACCAGGATTGTTCCCTGTACAATAAACAACAACGGAGAAAAAAAAAATATATATTAGTATTAATAGTATTCATTAGCATTTCGTATTGGTGTATGCCGCCTTTGGGTGGTGACAAGTGAATTTGCATCAAAATCAAAATTTGCATTTGCTCAAAAAGAAAAAAATATATGAGGAATGATTTGTAATTTATTTATTTTTATTTATTTTTTTTAATCGTTTTATATTTATATATATATATATATATATATATATAT
>JAUCMT010000056.1:11223671-11239977 GCA_032357475.1 Enteromius thamalakanensis
TATAAACTACTTTAAAGTTTCTAGCTAGGCTTTTTCAAGCCAACTTAAAGTTTGCCTCCAAACTTTACTATCTAGTTACATCTGCTATACATTCCTGTAATTTCATTTATAATTACACTATTGACCCATCCATTACACCTTAAACAACCCTTAACCTATTTTTTAAAGCATAAAGCTAATATTTTAAAATGTAATCAAATGAAGGCAATTCCTTTTATTACATTAGCTTTTAAATTAACAAAACCCACAGAGGTTTACTGTTTAGAAAAATGATTGTGTGAAAGCTTTCTTCCGTTGGTTAATATTGGCAGACAGTAAGTTTCTACTGTGATTTGATTTATTGTACAGCCCTACTTTTGATTTACTCATCCGAAATTTGGCAAATTCTGTCACAGACAAGTTCTGTAGTTGAATTTAAAAACATTATTGTAACATTATTATTTCACCTTCTCTCAGGCGGTTGAAAAAAGTAATATACCATGAGGCTATTTGTAACATTAAGTATTTATTAATCGTGCTACATGTCTTGGAGGTGGAATAAGGCAATCCATTTTTTACCAGAACATACAGTATGACTCATGTTATGCAAGTCAGCAAATCCATACATGCTGAAAACAAATTTATCTTGTGACCAAATGTACGCTGCCAGTTTGGCCCCTGTTTTCTATCTTTCACCTGAGCTGTGACTGAACGAGCATCAGCATAACACTTTCCAGGCATTATTTCTCATTCACAAAGTCATGTTCTTTCCTGCTAGATGTGGATATTAGCTTATGAAATCAACAACGGCCGAACATACTGTAAACTATTAAAGAGTAGATATTTAATATGGTGGTTCATATATCAATATGAGAAAATGCATTCTTTGACTACCTGAATAATGCATCACTTAATGATAATCATTAATATGTTATGTTTTGAAATCATCTACATATGTTGTTTCAAATTTTAAAAATAAAAGGTTATGCGGGTGAGTAAAGATTAATACAATTAATCCAGCTTTGCTAAAATAAATAAATAAAAAATGACTCCAAACTATGGTGTACATTTTATATTTTATTATTTATTACTAAATTACTTAAAAAATACCAACTTAATATTGCATACTTGCATTTACATTTTATTAAAACATTTGACTTTTATATTAAAACCATTCAAATGTACACACACTAATGAGCAGTTAAACTAATATGTACTGAACATTACCTGCTGTTTGTTAATGATCAGCTGTCGCCAATTCATCTCTGCTCACTGATTTATTAATGTAATATCCTTTCTTCGAGTGGGAATTATTAGATTTATGCCATGAACTGTATATTATCGCACGCAGCAGTGCGGTGGGTTGTGCATATGCCTGCTGATTGATTAAAAAAAAGCATCTTATGCTGTATATGCCATCTTACGCAGGTGGCCAAGTCCTCTATTCAGCACAATTCGTAAAGAGTGTGCTGGTACACAGCAGAGATCTTTGTAATATTTTCCATTTTCCTCTCACGGAAGGCGCATGCTCTCATTGACTCTTCAACCTAAACACCGTCCTTCAACACGGTGATGCACTCAATTTATTCATTGAAGAAAAAAAAAAACAGCATTCTGCTGAATTTGTATTTCTGGGGGAAGCTGATGAGGAGGGGGGGAACATTCACTATATCAGGCTAACATCTCAACAATGGGAATGCCACTATGATGAATGAGACAGAGGTTTTAAGGCTGGCTGCTTCAGAGGCAGATACATCAGCAGCTGGAGCTGCCTCAAAACATTGTTTCACTGATTTGGGACCCAAATATCATGTCATTATAGCCAATAATCTTTTTGTGCTCTCCCACTGATGCCGTCATATGTCCATATTCCCTTGTGAAATTGCGTAGCAGTAAAAGCACAGGTTATTCACACGTGACAAAGGATGGGTTCGACAGCTTGATAAAAAGCGAGGCACCAAACCTATGTGGTGTCCAGTTATCTCTCAACAGGCAGATTAACTCATCTCTCTCCCAGCAGATGGACATATCATTTCCATAATGCTATGTGTCTCCGGACCACATGGACACCTCAGTTAACACACTATTCCAGTCCAACACTCAAAAGCATTAGCTACAAATCCATGAGAAATAGGGAAAAAAAAGAAAGAAATCAATGGTGCACAAATAGAGGCAGTATGTATTTTTTTGTAACATGGATATGCCGTTTAAATGTGCATCAGTGAGGGTTTATATTTATAAATATATAAAACTAAATCATGTAAATGCCCCTATTATGGATTTTTGAAAATAACCTTTTATAGTCAATTTAAATCATTGAAACGGCCTGTTACTGTAACTGTAATTACAGGCTGTTCCATAACTGCATTCCATAAGTAGATTTTATTTAATGTAAGTACAACAGATACTACCAAGTATTTTACAACTAAAGTACTTTACTTTACTAATTAGGTAATTACTGTATTATTACACATTAAAATAGTGTTACCCAGAAGTAATATACAGATAGGATGGTTTGAGGATGAATAAATCATAGGGTAAATTTCTTTTTTTTGGATGAACTACCCCTTTAAATAAAAATGCATTGGGTATATATTGTTTTGAACAATATTGTTTTCAATTTGTCATTCTGTAGAGCCACTAACAACTCAAACATAATGTATATAATTAGAAAGTCTGTCATTTAAAACATGAACAATAGGCAACCATTACCACAGCTCATAAATATTTCATTCCCATGTGAGGCTGTTTATATGTGGTAACTAAGTTTAACAGTATAATGCACACATTGTTAGTGGTGTGTTGGTTGCAGCTTAGTGCCCATTTAAGCCACAACCAGACTGAGCTGATGCAACCGGCCCATGATGCAATGGCAGAGATGTCATACTGTAAATACAGGAGCTACATTTATCTGCCTGTCTGACTGAACATTATATATTGATGTTTGTGAGGGATTAGAATTGTTCAAAGCATTAAAATAATGAAATGTACACTATAAAAACAACAGGTTAAAGCAAGCACAGTACTCTTACAATACTGTACCGTAGTTTTTGTAGAACTGCTGTGTTAAGTCAGACCGCCTTGCTTTAATGTCAGGCCAATGACAAATCGTCTGTGTCCCACCTGGTTAGATCAGTGTACTGCAGCCTCTTGTGCGTGTGTATGTACACGTGTGTGTGTGTGTGTGTGTGTGTGTGTGTGCACAGACAGCTGTGGTGTAACCCATTGCCCCGGCGCAGCAGGAGCTGTCTTGCACACAGCAAATATGCTTGTTTACCATCCCTGCAGATAATTCCTTTTTTTGTCCTACTCGATTGAAACCGGGCCAGAACTTTGAGCAACAGATCTGCAGCATAATGACTTCTTTTATTTATTTGTTTTTAGAAAGACTTGGCTTGTTTCAAGTGAGGATATATGAAAAGCTTGTTTGGCTTCTGTCATTCCATAGGAACTAATGAAGAAGAATGGAGAGGTTGTCACTTGTTTTCTTATCTGGTCGTTGTTAGTTGGAGCCCCTGCGGTGGGAACTGATGGTGTTGGCCAACTGGCTGTTTGCAGTCAAAATTGGGGAGTCAAACACAGCAGCACTTCTGTCAATGTTATTAGTTAGAATTAATGTAACACGGTGCCAGTATTAGAAAATAAATCAATACACATTTTCTTTGCATGTTTCTTCTTTAATGACAAAGATTAAAGAAGATTGACCGTTTAACAAGTTGGCTTTGCATATATATATATTCAGACACCAGATTTGGTGATATTTTATACTAGTGGGTTAATTTATGTACTTAAACTGAGAATAGCAAAATAAAGTAAACTGTCACATATACGCAAATTCTTACTACACACAAAAAATAGGAGCAAATATTTTATTTGACATTGACATTATTAAAATGAATTTGTTCTGACACAGTTTAATATAAATAAAATAAAAAAATGTGATGATGTAAGTAATGTCTGAATACATTTTGGTTTGACTGTATATATATATATATATATAGAATACATCTTTTTTTAAGACAATAGAATAAAAAAAAAAAAAACTAAGAATAAAAAGTATTCATTTGTCAAATAAGATACCAATACATTCTTTTGATTTTGTTTATTAATTTAATATTAAATAATTTTCTGTTACTGTCTCATTGTTACAATGGCAAGTATCTTTGCAGTGCTATTATAGTATTGTCTCTCTCTATATAGTTTTGTATCATACAAGATTTTAAGTATTTATAACGTAGACTACAGCCAGTGGCGGTTTTAGGCATGGACGAATGGGGCAGCACATGACACGTGGGGGGCGGCACAAGCACTTGGGGTAAAAAAAATCATCTGCACCCCTAAACGGTTTTCTATGATCTATCATACCTGTGACTATGGAGTTTAAATGGTTTCAAATCTAGCATACAAAAAAAAGACGTGTGAGGGTTCAAAATGCACGTGCAAAAGTGCGCTCTCACGAGAATGGCACTAGCGACGACTCTCTGCTCGACCCTGCTCTCTCGTCAAGTACACTTTTGAGACTTTGGAGGCCGGGATCAAATGTCAGATCTCTCCGCTCTTGTGATTTGGTCATTTTCAACACACACCGCTAGTCATGACTTTACGAATGCTGTGTGTGCGCGGGTGTTTTTATTAAATTAATAATTAATCATGTATGAACAACAATGCAAGACCAATACATATTTGCGGTAGAATATAAAAATCAGCTATAAAGCATGAAACATAATCAAATTGTCTAGTCATTTTAAAAATTGAGAATCAATTTAGAATACTATAAATCCGTTTTTGACATTATTTCTTCATATCACCCATTTAAGCCTATCTTTAAAAAAAATATAACTGCATGCACTATCCGCCTTCACCACGTCAAACATCAATTATTGCTACATAATTTTCATATCTGACAATTTCTTATGTATAATTCTTTTATTATAGTTAACGAAAACAAACTAAAAACTAAAACTAGAATTGAAAAAGCATTTTCGTTAACTGAAATGAAAATAACAACAAGAGTAAAAAACACTACTAAAAACAACTAAAACTAACGGAAAGTGTTTCGTGTGTATACAAAACTAACTTAAACTAATATTATAGCAAAAACGTCGTTTTCATCTTTGTAATAATAATCTGTTCTGTTCAGCGAGAGAGCAGAGCTTTTGGTTAAAATAGATATTATGTTGCTTCAAACTCGATTACATGCAAATATAGCCAAGATCACAGCATAGCCATTGTCTATATCTAATGTGTATTTGACTTCATCAGACAACGGCTTGATTATAAATCAGGATTTTAATCCAGATTATCATCTTGTAAAATAGAGCTAGTTTAGAAGGACTAATAATGGGGTGCATTTCAGTCACTATTTCATATTCATTCCATGTTTCTGACAACAGAAAGCATTAAATATATCGGTGAAAACAGTTATGTTATAGTTTTTATTATACAATACTTATTCTGGTGATTTTGATTCATGCACTTGACATATATCCTAATTTACAAAAGAAAAAAACAACAATGAAAACCAACACTGTAACTAATAAAAACTAAACTAAAACTATTTTAAATTATTAAAAAAATAATACAATCTAGCAAATCTGCCTCTAAAATCTAATTAAAACTAACTGAATTTGAAAACAAAAAATCAAAGTGAAATAAAAACTAAAACTAATGAAAACTATTATAACCTTGCTTCCAACTTTTTGATTATTTCTCAGTATTTGATAAAGACAGTTTCCTGGCTGCACAGGTACACTGTATTGCCTTTATAAGAAAGTGATACAGCTTGTAACCTCCAGACATTGCAAATATTGTGAGAGTGCCCGTGTGTGTGTGTGTGTGTGCGTTATCATCCAAGTTCTGTTTATCTGGCCGTTGCTTCATTTCCTCTATCCTGTAGAGCTCACTGCCAGCTCAGATCATCTGTTGCACGGTACCCTGACTGCAATTTCCTAAGGTGATGGAAACACACATGTGGATGGTGTCTGTTGGCCACAGAGGCATAACATGTTTACCAAGCATGCAGGACAAGTGGCGCTCCGACTGCCCTTGGGTTCATACAGGCTCCCACAAATCCGCTTACATCAAAAGTGTGACATCTGGATGAGAGGACACCTTCTGTGCCGCCTGAATCATGTAGCAGAGCTGGAGCGCTCAGTTCTGCCACGTTCAACCCTCCTCCAACACACCTGCCTGGAATTTTCAGGAAAACACAAGAGAGATCAGACTTTCGGATGAGGGGGGGTTGGAACTAAACTCTATTTGATCTTCACTAGCTGACACAATTAAAGATGCTGACGCTTTAGGCTCAAGTCATGTCGGTGATGTTTTAATGATTGCTAAGCAAAGCATTACGCTTGGACAAGTAAGGTCAAGGTCTCCAAAATTAAATAGAATATACATAAAATCGATACCTGAATCATTCAGATATCTGTATCAGCGCGTGCATTAACATATCTGCTGAATGTCTGCTTTGTATATTAACAAACTCTTAGTAGTCAGTAATGTATTATAGTAAGTTATAAACAAATGAAATTAGCTGTAGTGCACATAGTACATATACACAAATGAATATGCCACTCTCATACTACATTTTTTGCACAAAGCGTAGTGTGATTGACTGTTTTTGTTACACATTAAGTGTGTATACAGGACTGTACTCTAGTGGTTGGAAAGTAGATGCTTTCACATTAATACTGGGACACTACCACTAAGTCCATACTGTGCACTTAAAGTTGCGATAAAATGTAAGTAAAAGCAGATCTTTGCTTCCATATTGAGCCAAATGTCTCAGCATAACATATTGGGGTCAACTGTAAAAAAACTAATAATATATATATATAATAGGGCTGTCAAATTATACAATTTTTAATCAAATTAATCAAAATTTTCAGTGGATTAATCATGATTAATCACTATTTGCAACTACACCTGGATCCTAACCATTTTTGTTTTTTTTTTCTGAAATGCATATATTGAAATTAAATATTAATATTGGAATATTGGAATCATTGCAGAATATTTGGTGATGTCCACTTCGAAGTGTGCATACGTTCGAACAGAACAAATGACAAGAGAAACATACGAAATGCGCAGAGCGAGGGGGCGCAAGGAGAGGACGAGGATTGAGAACCGCTGATCTAGCACAGTGTGCACGAGTGTGCGAGACGTAATTTAAATCGTATTCACTTATTTAAAGCGCAAATCTGTGAATGAATGTTCCGAAGTAAACTTGAACGGACACTGTGTAGTGATAAAATTTTGTATATATATATATATATATATATATGGAAATTATCAAAACAATGGAATAAAAAGAATGAGTTACCAATCAAATAAAATCAGTATTAACAAAATTCACTTGCACTACAAAGGTAGAGGAAAACAAAAGTGGCTTGTAGGATAGGCTCAGCGGTGGCATGAGTGCAGTTCATTTCATAAATTCATGTTGAGATTCATGTTTTACATATAACATTATGAATATAGAAAAATTCAATGATATAAATAACTGAAATTCTACTTAATGAACTTAAATCTGCCATTGGGCAGCAGTAAGTTACTGATTTTATTATGGAATCATTTAATTGATTCATTCTAACGGCTGATTCATTCAGAAACAAAGCTAGTCCCTGCATCCCAGTTTGTATAAACCCATCCATTGTGCCCTAAACAGTTCTGAAAATTACTAATATATTTACATCAAATTTAGGATGGGCACATTGGGACTCAGGCAGTGGCTGTCTTTATGAATGGGTGATTCAATTGATTTAATAGATTACTTTAAAAATGCAGATTTGTTGATAAACGAAACAAGCTGTGTTAATGGAGATTTGTAGCTGATCAGTTGTGAGCTTGTTTTAAACCATTTTAGTTGACAAAATCAAGATCAAAATTAAAAGGGTAAGTAATATACACGCAATATTAATTTTTGGTTTATAGAAATCACTTACTGTTGTGTTCTTACAAGCCAAAAATCCCCAGCTGTTTTGATGGTCCACGTATCATAGTATCAGGCTTGTCTGGCTCATTTTCTGTATCAGTTTGGACAGTTTCATTCCTGTCAACTCTTTCACCCAAAGCAGCAGCAGCTTCAGGGGCAGGCTTACTAAAACACTGAAAGGGTGTAGTTATTCCTTTTAGTGACTCGTTCATTTCAAGCTTGCACAATCGCAATACTCGTCAAGAGAAATAGAGTGATTATCAAAAAGTCAGTGCTTCGCAATACAGACAGGGTAAATTTATGAATGAGCAGAAGGTCTTTGACAATTGTTACGTAGCCGCGTTATTTTTGAAGTGGGTATACGCAAATCCTCTATGGGGTTATTTTTGTGTCTTTATTATTCAAACTAAAAAACTTTGAGAGTAAAACTAATTATTTTGTAATTAAAAAATACAACTTTGCAAAAAAAGTCTTCTTAAATCTCAAAAATAAAGAAATTGATAACAAAAGTATTTGCAGCGCATGTACTTTTCTTTACCATATTTATTTTTCTTTGCGCACTTCAAACACTTTTCATCGTGAAACCATAAGTTTTGCTCTCCTCTGCTTTCTTTTTTTGCGAGTCTAAAATTTTTGTTTGCGAGTTAAAAAGTTTAACTTGCGAGTAAGCTGCATCTCAGTGGGCGGTCTCTACCTACCAGGATTAAAAGGCCTTTTTCTATTGGTCACTCTCGGTTGAAGTGACCTTGCCCACTACGTATTTAAATCAGCACAGTCTGAGAAAGAACCAGACGCAACTGTTTTGTTTGAAGAAATGCACCTTTTTGCATTAACAAAAAATGACTGTTTCGTGGTCTATTAAGGAAGTATACACGTTCCTCTCATTGATAGCCGAGGAGCGGATCCAGCAAGAGCTTGATGGAGCGATGCGGAATGAAAAATGCTCCATTGTTGTGTGTTTGTTTGTGGCGCGTTTACGATGATGTCACAGCAGTAGAGGCGGCGCAGCTATAACGACACGTGAATTATCCCGCCCACTCTAAATTGGTCCTAAACTGCAGTGGAAGCGCAAACCAAACCGAACTGAGCCGTTCCGTGCCGTAACGAGCCGTGCCGAGCCGAGTCGTACCACGCAGTGGAAAAGGGCCATATGAGTCTTGCATGTCATAATGGTCTTTACCTTGAATACAATCGTCATCCGAGTCATCTCTTGCCCCTCTATTCAACGGTATCGCTGAACTACACTGTTGTTCGCTATAGCTGAACCTCGCTCGCTCACTCCTCAGGTTCCCCTATTCAAAGGGGAACACTAAGGAAAGCACATGGATCCTGTGGGAATGGCGCAGCAAGCCGACACCAGCTGGCCTCCTGCTCACTTGCTGTTTTCAGCAGGGTCGTAAAACCTTGCAAAGGTATTCGGTGTCGCCCAGCCTGCAGCCCTAAAGATACCCGCTAGAGAGTCGCTGTGAGCCAACGCATAAGATGAAGAGACACTCCTTGTTGAATGAGCTCTCAGTCCTAAGGGGCACGGCTCTCCCTGCTATAGATAAGCCAGGGAGATGGCTTCAACCACCCAATGGGCCAACCTCTGTTTGGAGACAGCATTCCCTTTCTGCTGACCACCATAGCAGAGAAAAAGCTGCTGGGAGTGTCTGAAGCTCCAGGTGCGGTCTACATAAAGGCGCAACCACTCTAAGGCTGTATCTGCCTCCTCCTGGGGCAGAGCTTGCAGGTTCACTACCTGATCACAGAAGGGTGTAGTAGGAACCTTTAGCACGTAGCTGGGCCGGGGTCCTTTTTTTTACAGGAAAGAAAGCACTTCTGCAACTGTAGTGCCTCCAAATCAGCTGGACTACCTGGGGGCGGAGCCACCATTCTCCAGAATGGGTAAACTGCCATGAGAGCTCAGCCACGATTGACGCAGATGGCTGCGAGTCATGACATGTGACCGGAGCGTAGACCACCTTGTTGGTTGATGTACGCTACGGCTGCAGTATTGCCCTTTGATCAGGACCTCTCTCGTGCAGCTGTTTTATCGCCTTATGCCTGGTAGACTTGCAGCGTCGTCATAGCGTGCAAGGCGGTTGCAACCTGTCCATAGTAGGTCCGGCCTGCGAGCGGATGAGAACTTACACGCCTTTGAATGGAAGATGTGGCTGGCCCTGCCTAACCCTAACCCGCGCTCAACCAGAGAGACTTTCACGTACCCCCTGGCTACACCGCCGTTGAGAGTGACGGGGGTAGAAGATCCTGGGCACAAGCGTGATGAGTACAGGGCCCGTCACGACCTGGTTAGCTCCTCTACATCTCGGGGAAGAAAGGCACTGGGGGAAACGCGGCTGGGCCGTGGTCCAAGACCCCAGGAACCAATCCAGCCTCGAAAAATTGGATGGTGGCTCCAACCCAATCCCCTCGGCGGCTCAGAGGAGCAAAGCTGACAGTTCGGTGTCTGCCGAAAGGGTCCAGGCAGGCAGTGAAAAATCCCAGAGTCAGAGAACAGAGCAAGGTCAAAAACAACAGAAACAAAAATGAAACTAGAACGCTTAGAAATTGCCTATGGACGCCAATACTTTGCGGTAAACTTGTAAGACTGTGATATTTAAACGCTGCTAATGACTGAGTGGGTGTGGTGATGAGCAGGAGCTGGTGGTGATAATAACTGAATGAGAACCTGGGAAATTGAGAACATGATAGAATATAAGTCCAAGGGAGGTGAGGTGATGGATGTAGTGTGATGATATAGTGCAGCTTCGAGGGCACTCATAACATAGCCTCCCCTCTAAGGAGCCGCTTTCAGGCTCAGTGCATTGCAGAGGAGGGATGGAGGGTTGAGTCCTTGGGGATATGAACAGGGTGACCTCCAGGGTGGAGCGGGTGAATAGAATGCCCTCCAGGGCGGAACAGGAGCCAAAGATGCCCTCCAGGGCGGCTTCGATTATAGTGATGCCCTCCCAGGGCGGTTTGTGTCATAGTGATGCCCTTCAGGGCGGAACAGGAACCAAAGATGCCCTCCAGGGTGGAACAGGAACCAAAGATGCCCTCCAGGGTGGCTTGGGCGACTGGAATGCCCTCCAGGGTGGAACAGGAGCCAAAGATGCCCTCCAGGGTGGCTTAGGTTACAGGAACACCCTCCTGGGCAGAACAGAAGCCAAAGACTCCGTCCAGGGCGGACCAGGTGACAGAGACAGAGAGAGGTTAGATTTGGCCTCTATGGCCCAGACAGTAACTGCTTAATGGGACAGGGTGGATCAGGCGGGTTAGAAATCTCCGGGGAGAAGCCAGCAGTGGCTCAAGGGTGGGACTGGAGACAGTGATACTCCAGGCCGTGACTCGGGAACTGGACCGGACAGCGGCTATCCTGGCTGTGACTCGGGAACTGGACCGGACAACAGCTCTCCTGGCTGTGATTCGGGGCTTAGACCCAACAACGTTTCTCTTGGTCGTGACTCGGACACGGGACCTGGCAACGGCTCTCCTGGCTGTGATTCTGAAACCAGACATGACAATGGTTCTCCTGATCCTGATTTGGAGCTGGGACTCGACAACTACGGTCCGGAATCCACGGGTAACTGGATCAGCACTCGACACTCGGACACCGGACCTGACAACAGTTCTCCTGACTTGGCCAGAGGCAGGGCAGCCATCTTGTCTGCAGACTAGGGCTGAGCCAGGGTGGCCATCTTGTCTGCTGACTTGGGCTGAGGCAGGGCGGCCATCTTGAGCAGTGACTCAGATGTGGCAGCCATATTGTGCAGCGACTCGAGTATGGCACCAATCTTTTGCACTGATTTGGATATAGCAGCCATCTTGTGCAGCGGCTCTGGAGTGGCAGCCATCTTAAGTGGTGGTTGTGGCCCCGGAGTGACAAACTTGGGGTGGTAGTCTCTCTGGCAATCACTCTAATAGGAAGTTTCTTCCTCTACCTCTCCTACTGTGAATGTGTAACCACATTGAAAGAGGACAAAGTCCAAGGATTCGGCCAGAGACCACTTTGGATCGTCCCATGGCAGATAGTGACTTATCTCGGGATCTAGTCCACATAAAAACATTCTTTTACCAGATTTTCATCCTGGGGAAACAGATGGCTGTAGCTAAAAAGCTCCTTCACATAGTCCTTAATGTCTCTACACTCTTGATTACTACCGAGTAGTAGAGACCATGGATTCTGATTTTTCTCTTGTTGTGGTGAATCGAAGAGCTCTGCTGGATCCCGGGAGGCGAAGTATTCTGTGACGAATGCGGCATGAGCATTCGGATCCATTCGCAAGAGCTTTATTTTCAAAAGTTAACAGACAGGGTCAAAATCACAGGCAGAGAGGTACAACGGAGGAAGAGCAAAATTGTGGTCAAAAATACAAAGCAAAGGGTCGAGGCAGATGGTGAACAATCAGAGAACAGAGTCAGAGAACAGAGCAAGGTCAAAAACAACAGAAACAAACATGAAACTAGAATGCTTAGAAATTGCCTATGCAGGTCAATATTTTATTTATTAATTACTTTAATTTATTAATATTAGACTGTGATATTTAAGCAGTGTGCTAATGACTGAGTGGGTATGGTGATGAGCAGCAGCTGGTGGTGATAATTACCTAATGAGAACCTGGGAAATTGAGTCCATTATAGAATATGATGATATTTGATATTTGGCTCTCTTTTCCCTTATATACAGTGGGGATGGAAAGTATTCAGACCCCCTTAATTTTTTTTATTCTTTGTTATATTGCAGCTATTTGCTTAAATCATTGAAGTATTTTTTCCCTCATTACTGTACACACAGCACCCTATATTGAAAGAAAAATACAGAATTGTTGACTTTTTGGCAGCTGTATTGAAAAAGAAAAACTGAATCTCATCACATAGTCCTTGTAACAAAGCGGACAGACTCCAGAGGTAAAATGTAAAGAATATTATTTATTCAACAGGTTAAGAACGAAACAAAGGTAAGCAAACTTAAATTCATCCAAATCTGGGAATAGTAAACACACTGAATAGTCTCTATTTGGTTTCTTGCAGGAGAACAGACAGACGATCACAGCCACACACCACTTGAGATGAAGGAGAAGACACAATGGAGCTTGGAGACAACTGGGAGATTCACGGAGCCTTCTGTAAAGAAACAGGTAAGGAACAAGGTAAGAATAACGGAGCAGGATAGAGTCCACTTTCGTAGAACGAGCTTAGATTGTCCACTTTGACTGTTTAAGAGCTCGGACGCTGAATGAACTGTGGTGTGAGTTTTTAAGGAGTGTTGAATGAGTGTTGAATGAAGGAGTGTTGAATAATTGGGTTCAGGTGACGGTGACAGGTGCTAGTAATACAGGTGATTGTGACTGAAGTTTAGCGCGTCTTTGAGGGTGGAGCCTGGTGTTGATATTACAGTCCTTATTATTCAAAATTGAAGATGCAACAAGTTTTCACACCTTGATTTGGGGATCCTCTGCCATTCCTCCTTGCAGATCCTCTCCATTTCTGTCAGGTTGGATGGTAAATGTTGGTGGATAGCCATTTTTAGGTCTCTCCAGATATGCTCAATTGGATTGGGTCAAGGTTTAAGGTTCAAGGTTCAATTGGGTTTAAGTCAAGGCTCTGGCTAGGTCATTCAAGAACAGCAAAAGAGTTGTTTTGAAGCCACTCCTTCATTATTTTAGCTGTGGGTCATTGTCTTGTTGGAAGGTAAACCTTCAGCCCAGTCTGAGGTCCTGAGCACTCTGGGGAAGGTTTTGGTCCAGGATATCCCTATACTTGGCCACATTCATCTTTCCCACTATTGCAACCAGCCGTCCTGTCCCTGCAGCTGAAAAAGTCCCTGCAGCAAAAATGATGCTTCCACCACCGTGCTTCACTGTTAGGACTGTATTGGACAGGTGATGAGCAGTGCCTGGTTTTCTCCACATATACTGCTTAGAATTAAGGCCAAAAAGTTCTATCTTGGTCTTATCAGACCAGAGAATCTAATTTTTCATCAAGAAGTCCTTCAGGTGTTTTTTTTAGCAAACACCATGGGGGCTTTCATGGGTCTTGCACTGAGGAGAGGCTTTCGTCGGGCAACTCTGCCATAAAGCCCAGACTGGTGGAGGGTTGTGGCTAAAAGGGATATAGCTACAGCGTGAAACAAACAGTAATTGTTACATTCTGTTCCTGTCTTGTCTCGTGCTCCCCCGTGTCATTGTGTATTTTGGTTCAGTCCTGTCCATTTGGTTTCTCCCGTATTTAGTTAAATTGTATCACCTGTGAATTTGTCCTGTGGTCTTGGCATTGACATATGATGTCAGAAGTCAGAAATCATGACACATCAAAGCAAATAGCCCGCAATAATTATGGACCCTGTGTAATCTTGATAGACTATGTTTCTCAGTATGTGTCCCCTGGAAGACAAATCAGAAGAAATGTTTGTTTGTAGCATTTGACTGCAGATTGTTTTGTAAACAAGGCACAGTGTAAATGAGAATTCATAAAGATAATGAAGCCAGCAGTTATGGATCTGACAGCAGCTGCATCTCAAACAGCAAGTAAACAATTTTACAATGCTTTATCTGATAATGAAAAATACTTTCAAAACACGTGATGTTATTTGACATACCATAGTGAGGGACTGTTAATATTATTTCCTATACATTGATGCAAGCCAACAGTGCCTTTATATTTATGTGTGTTGAAGCGGTACTATTTGGATTGATATATTGATATTTGCACATATATTGCATTATGCTACAGGAGGTTTTAGTCCCTGACATTGCTGTTTTGGAAAAGCAAAGTTTCATTCATAGGAGTCAAAGAAAGTGAAGTACAACCACATTCACTAATAATTGTGTATATTTTTTCGTTTTAAACTTCTCACAAAAACGTTCTGCCTAATTCACAACACGTGCATATGCACTTGAGCTTTTTCTTAAATTTGTTCTTTTGTTTGTGAATTTGGAGTCTTCTAAATGAGCATGCACATGCAAAAGGTTAGTAATTTGCATAGTACATGCCCAAAACAGCTCCATATAAGGACTTTCTGCAAATCAGTACTCGTCCAGAGAAAGACAATTATGTCATTGAAACAAAAGACAAAGAAAAATAACTTTAACAATAATAAATGTGAGGTTTTGCTGTTGGAAGTAGAAGCCAGAATTTTTTTTTTTTGCTATTTCTGTTTGTCTTAGCAGACATATCTTTGCTCTCTCTAAAGACACGTTCTCTCCTTAAACTGTATTATCAATTTTTTATATTTGTTACTTTTCAACCACTCTTTAAATAACATATCTAATTATATGAGACTGTCCTCCAAACCAAAAAATTACCCTATATGTTGTTTGTGCCTTATTACAACCTATATAATTAGAATAACTTCATATATACTTCATATACATTCATTTTACACAGATATATTTCAAGTGTTTATTTCTTTTAATTTTGAGGATTATAGTAAAAACCCCAAATTCAGTATCTCAGAAAAGAACATTGTGAAAAGGTTCAGTATTGAAGACACCTGGTGCCACACTCTAATGCTAGCTAATTAACTCAAAACACCCACAAAGGCCTTTAAATTGTCTCTCAGTCTAGTTCTGTAAAGCCGAGTTCAGACTGCACGATGTTCAAAGTAGTTAAGTCACAGATGTTTTTATACTGTGTGACTATCTGGGGTAGCATTCAGTTGCTGTTGTGTTCACACGGCATGATTCTGAATGGCCGACAGCTATATATCAAGCCAAATATCTCACTCCCTCACAGCACTCATTCTCACCAGAATTCTGAACCACGTGCACCTGTCACCACCACCTGAGGACAATCACCACTCCTATTGCACACAGTATAAAACCACACAGCACTATCTGTCTGAGCTCGTTCCTGACAAGTGGACTCTAATCTTTCAAGCTATATCCTTGAAACGCTACTTACCTTACTAATTACTCAGTATCTTACTTTGTGTTCTCTGTCTCATCCTCAGGCTCCTTGGACCCCTTCTTGTGTCTCCAGCATCTCTGAATTGTGGTGTATGGTCGTGGTCCTTCGTCTCTGTGTTCTTCGTCACTCCTATATTCCTGCAAGATAAAGACAGCAAGTTCTTCCCATTGCTTAAGACTGTTAAACTGACTGCTACAAAGTTACTTACCATTTCCAATAGTCTGTCGTCATGAAATGACGTATGACTTTCATTACCAATCAAAATGCTTGTTTTGTTCAAATGCAGTGTGTGGATTTTTTACACTGATGTCACTGTGATAAAAACATTTTAGTAGGTGTAATTCATATTAATGACCACACCTAAAGCCGAGTTCAGACTGCACGATGTTCAAAGTAGTCACGTCACAGATGTTTTCACACTGCGTGACTATCTGGGGTATCATTCAGTCGCTGCGGTGTTCACACTGTATGATAGATCCGTGACAGGGGGTTTCACAATGC
>JAUCMT010000056.1:11259549-11293218 GCA_032357475.1 Enteromius thamalakanensis
T
Organism: Enteromius thamalakanensis; assembly: GCA_032357475.1. Lineage (NCBI taxonomy): Eukaryota > Metazoa > Chordata > Actinopteri > Cypriniformes > Cyprinidae > Enteromius > Enteromius thamalakanensis. The sequence continues at coordinate 11,259,551 of JAUCMT010000056.1, forward strand.
ATTTAGATATAATATCAAATATAATAAAATAAAATGTATAAATGCATTTATATGTAATACTATCAAAATATATACTATTCGAGTGTGTTTTAATATAAACATAATAAATTAACTTAGCATAAACAAATATATTATGTAAAAAAAAACTTTTATTTTGGATGCGATTAACCGCGATTAATCATTTGACAGCACTAAATATATATATTTACAGGAATAAAATGTAGATACAGCAAAATAGAAAACAGCCGTTTTACATAAAAACATTTCACAATATTATATGATCTAACAAATGCAGCCTTGGTGAACGCAAGTGACTTAATTTCTACGGAAATCTTACTGAAACTTATGAATGGTTCTTTCTTTCTTTTTTCCCCATGGTGCTGCAACAGTGCTACAGGAAGCATTGCCAGTGATATAAAACCACACATGCCTTTTCTTTTTTGGTAATCTATTCATCTTGTCTCAAAATATCACTGCACAGTTGTGTAACAATGAGTGTGGAAACTCAATGGAAACAGAATCGTTCCACTGTGTTTAACTCTATTAAAAAAACATTTCCTCTCTGTCTAACAATGCCGCATTTAGTCAAGTGTCCAAACCACTAAATGTCTTGCTTCTGTTTAAGTGGACAGACATATTTTGAAGAACAGCAAGACTCTCAGGTGAATCATTTAACGTGAGGCTGGATTATTATTGAGACACCTCAGCAGGGCTTTGCTTGCTGAAGAAATCCAATATTAATCGGCCAGATGATAGAATGAGGGTTGTGTGTTGGAGGTTAATGAATTATATAATAAAAGGTGACACAGGACAGAATATGATGGTGAGGAAAATGTGCTGGAGGGCTGATTCCATAATTGAAGAACCAGCCTCATGAACTTTTTCAACATCACCTGCTGTTAACAGAGACCTTGAGAAACACCACACATGACAGCAGGCTATTGTAGCCTAGTGCTGTTAAACCATAATGCCAGCCCAAACGCACACACAGGCACAAATGCGCACCCACACACGCACAGAGATATACATGCAGACTGATATACGCCCATGCACTGCTGGCTCTTAACAGGTGTAAAGCCACATCCTGTCTCAAAGCACAGCTTTCCATGAGCTCAGATATGACAGAGCAATCATTGTGTTTTTGTTAACACTCTCACTAACAAACTCTTTCATGTAGAACTCTCTGTCTCTCACAAACACACACGGATGCTTTCATGAGTAACCGTCTCCCTCAAACAAACGTGCACACACACAAACACACACACACACACACGCACACACACATACAAACCAGTTGAGCAAGAAAATCTGACTTTTTAAATCGTTTTTCTGTAATATGTATAAGTGATGTCTTGGATTTCAAAAATCTATTAGATAATTAGGTCCATTTTAACTTCAAGTCCCCATGAAATAATATTTTTTATTAAATCCTGCGTTCATTTTTTATTTATCTGTGCACAGAATTATTATTTTTTATTTATGTGCACTGGTGCGCTGGCAGGACAATAATTCCTCCCCTCCAGCAACCTGTCACTTACAGAAGGTTGCAGCAAACCGCAGCGCACCAATAATTTCCCGATAGCAAACAAAATCAACTCCGACCATACGTTTTTCTCATTCTAGAAGCAAGGAAGGCCTTTCAACTTTAAGAATCATTTAAAAAGTATACATTTAATATATTTTGTATTAAAATGTTTATAGATCGCTTGCTTGAATGTCTGGAAATGACAAGATATTTCCAGTATTACCACGACAAAAAGTGCATTACCATCTACTCCGTAGTTTCAGGACAGTCAGGGTAGCCATAATGACTTCTGTCCACCACACAATAACACACACCGCACATGTACACGTGTACGCACATGGCCATCAGAAGTACAACCTATTTAAACATTGTTGCCATGAAGTCTTTGGTCTGCAACAGTGTTCCCCATTGACAATACTCTTTCAGCATGTATTATGAACCTTGACATACTGCAGAAATGGTTCAGGAATGGTTTGAGGAACATGTTGCCTTGGCCCCCAGCCTGCCCAGAACTCAATCCGATTAAGCATCTATGTGATGTGCTGGACAAATAAATCAGACTTATAGGATCTGTTGCTTATGTCTTGGTGCTAGATACCAAACATTCAGAAGTCATGCCTCGGTGCTCCAGAGCTGTTTTTGCAGTGCGAGGATGGGACCTACAGAATATTAGGCAGGTAGTTCACCCAAAAATGAAAATTCTGTCATTAATTACTAATTGACCTTTAAAATGTACAGATTCATATAGATCTTTTGCATTATGAAATGTATCAATATTATTTTTCATATTATTATCAATCTAACATATATTATTATGCTATGATTTGAAGTCATTACTTTATGATTCCTGCCAATATTAGTTGTTTGAAATAAGCCAAGCAATATCTTATTTGACCTAATTCTGCTTCCTAAAGCCCTGTTCACACCAAGCACGATAATGATAAGGATATAGTTTAAAAAAAATTTAATATAAAAAAAAGCACACCACAATAATAACAATAAAGGCACAGAGAAATGATATGGTTGGAATAATTTTTTTTCAGCTGATGAAATACAAACATTGACAGCCAATCAGAATCCATCCTGTTCTTACAAGTTTTTGAATTTAAAGCCACACGCTTATGCTTAAAATAAAAAGACGATATTGTTTGCTGGTGTGGACGCTAATATTGTTACTTTTATAGTTATCGTGCTTGGTGTGAGCGGGTTTTAACACTGTCTACACCGGACTTGAGCAGCGCAGCATGATGCAACAAAATAGAATAGAACTTATTTTGCTGTCTATACTGTACAAATTCCAGAGAGAAAACTAATGCTGCTTTCTATTTGTGATGTATTGACACATGTTCCAAATGATGTTTAATGGAATCCTAATTGCTTATTTGCATTTTGGAAACCTGAAAACCTTTGAATTAATTTACATCTTCTTGCAACCCCACCGTCTGACATGGATTGGATTTTGCATCAATTACTCATCCTAATGTCATTCCAAACCCATAAGAATTGTATTTTTTAAACACAAACCCTCCATATAATACAATGCAACTGATACATTAAAGACCCCTAAAGACAACCCAATTCTGGAAAAGAAGGTGGGAAGCAGCAGCTCATTTGCATTTAAAGAGACTAAATGCTTTTCTGCTTCCACTCAACCATAGCAAACCAAGTTACATTAAATACTTTTTAAAAAAAGGGTCTCCTAACAGGTCTCCTTTAGTCGGTGTTCCAAAGAGGAATAAAAATCTTATGGGTTCGGAACATCATTAAGGTGAATATTTAATGACTTAAATTGAATTTTTATTTTTGGGATTAAATATCCCTTTAATGTTGTGGCTGATCACTGATCAGTATATATTCTCTCACTCTCTCTCTCTCTCTATATATATATAAGCTGCAAAATGCCATAATTGCTAAGTAATAATTAGCACCTTAAGTAATCTGGCAGCACACTTTGACTATGAAACAATCCCTTCTGTAGCTGTCAAGCTCATGTCAGCCTTGCATTTAGTACACAAAGGCACTTACTGTACCATCACATGACTCATAAGACTGTTACAGTGAGCACAAAGCTCATACATTATCTCAACACCCTGTCTCTTGCTTTCTAATCCTCTTTTACTCTGTCATTTCTCTTTTCTCGCTCTTGTTCTTCCACCGCTCATAAGACTGACCCACTGTGCAGTTAGCCGTGTAGACACAGAGCAGTTCCAGGGCTGCTGTCATGGTGAGATCGTCGAGCAGGAACCAGGGCCACAGAGCCATCAGCACAGCTGCCAGACGCAGCTCTGTAGCCACAGCCTGTAGAGACAAAACTTGGCAGTATCAGTCAATCCTGCATATTTAAGTGCTACCCGCTTACATTTGCCAACATCTGAATATAATCTAGAAAATCTTAAAATTATTTATATTTCTACATTCATTTCATTTCATTTTATACACATAAATAATATAAATAAGAATGAGAATATAAATACTTATTATATATATATATAAAAATATATGTGTGTGTGTGTGTGTGTGTTTGTATTTTTTTTTTCACATACTAGCTCAGTGATAAATAATGATAATTAAACATATATTATTACTATTATTTAAAAATTTATAGACATTATTTTAAATTGTATAAATAACAACTATAATTTCTAAAATATTACATAAAACAAATTTACGTATTACACATCTCTTGCTGATGATTAAGTACATCCAAAGTAAAAGTTTTTTCTTTACATAATATGTTTGTACTGTTTATTTATTATGTATAAAATAAATAAAATTCACAAGTACAGTATGTATTTTAAAAAGTATTTACATCTTTTTATATATTTATTTCCGTATATTTTATATTATATATAAATATAATTTAATATATAAAGGATATATAAAAACATATACATGCATACACATGCATGTGTTTGTATTTATATATACATAATAAATATAAACAGTATACAGAAATATATCATTTAAAGAAAAACTATGTTGGATGTGATTAACTGCGATTAATTGTTTTAGACAGACATATAGATATTGAATTCTAGCATTTGAATCTATTGAATTTTAGTATCAGCCATAACATGAAAATAATATTTAGCATACCTAATCATGTCTAAAAAGGGAAAATAAAAAGGGAAATTAAATGGTGACAAAATGTTCCTTCTTGAGGAAGTTTCTTCAAAACCTGAAGTTAAAAAACAATTCGTTTTTAACATTAATCGACAGGCAGTAAATTAGGCCATTTAATTGGTCAAGTATTCATACAACAATACCAGGTTGATTAACTTCCTCTGTTGTTCAAAGAAATGATCACATGACTGATTATATGAACACATTTTCTTGTAAAGACTGCACCTCAGCAAACCCGCAGTGCTTCACACCCACGAGACCCCCTGTGAAAGCATCTGCGGATACTGTGCGATGAATGTAACTCTCAAATAATCAGCACAAAGATTATTTGAAATGACGTACTTTGCATTCATTATGTTGATACAGGCAATTTCGTAGTATCTCTAGAATCATCTCAAGTTCTCGCATGCTGTTCTCCACCTGCTGGCAATGAACAAAGATGGAGCAGTTAGAAGGAGATATCATGCTGAGAGAAGTAATTTTGATACCATCATGTTTATATATGCATACATTTGTGCCACATTTCCCTGTTTGTAATAATTATAACTGTAACACTTCATATTAAGTTTTATTAATAGGTCTTAACAAAAATGACATGTTTTCTAACAAAAACACGTAGTGCAACAATTTACTGACATAGTGAATGTTCCTGGATCAAAATCCCTTGTCATTCTTAGAAATAGATTCATTATAACCATCACAGGCCTACAGCTAAATTAAGACTGCATATTTAGTTAACAGTCATTTCAGGACCAATAAAGTATTCTGATACAAAACATTCTTCAAAAAATCCTGATTGTAATAAAGTAAATTTAAATAAATATATATTTAATAAAAAAAGAATATAATATAACGATATATAATAATATATCATAGTAGTCTAGTTTTTAAATATGACTAATTATATAAATCAAATAAAAGTCAGTATGATTAACCAGCATGTAGGAAGCCATTCTGACATCATGTGACAGGACATTATATTACAAAGAAGAACCTCATGTCCTCACATCACCCTCAAATTATATTACTACAGGGTTTCTTCTGGAAATAAAATATAATAAAAATATGTTTGAAAATAATTATGTGAACACTGACACGTATTAAAGATAAAGAATGTTTAAATTTTGACTATAAAAAATAAAATAAAATAATAATAATATATATATATATATATATTAATAAAAACATTAAAAATCATAATATTTAGATTTTTAAAAAGACCATTAAGGACAATTATTTTTATTTTTTTTTACAATTGGTAAATATATGAATCAGCTTTTCATTTATTTCTAGCTATTCCACTAATAACCTGCATTGTATACGTAATAATGATTGTCGCATTATTAATTAAAGTTAATATAAAGCAGTACAAACGTTAGGAAATGAACAAGTTAAAGCAACTGAACCAGAGGATCGTTCAGTTTTGTCATTTTTTGTCACAGTTGTCTTTCTCCCTTCACCGGCCTCCACCCCTCCCCTCCCTCTCAACAGCTTTTCAGTGTTTCTGATGTTGAAGCTGTCTGTCATGTTGCTGGAACCCTTCGTACCTTCCTCCTGTGAGCACTCTTGCCCGTTTTCACAGACTCCAGGTGAAGCTCTGCGTAAATGTGCTTCACGCGTTCCACACAGCTGTCAATCACACCAGCTGAAGAGGGTGAAGAGACATGTATCTGTCTATGTACTCATCAATCAGACAGCGACATCAGGCATAAGACACAAATATAGCAGCACCTGGGACTAAAATTAATCTGTATGGGAGATTTCCTCCCAGTTGAGAGAATAGCAGCTTTTTAACTGCTACCTTTTAAGAGGGACATATTCTACACTTCTAGGATTTTTACTCAAATGTTATTCAAGCTGTTTGCACCAAAAAGTAATTTATTTATAGAAGAAGTTTCTTTAACCTGTTAAGAACTAACTTAAGAAAAAACAGGATGCTTATGATAGTATATCTATAAGATGCTGAATATTCAATATGTAGCTGTGCTAATCGTCATTGATTTCCATAAAGGTTTGGGTGGAATGAGGAGGAAGGCATGTGTTGTGAATGCTACATGTCATATGTTAGCTCCTTGTGTGTTTGGTGTTGAAGCTCAGTGATGTTATCTTTACCTTTACATGCATAACTCTGAGCGCTGGAGCTACAGGCGAACAGAGAAATGAGCGTTTTGGCCGTCACCTTTTTCAAGGGGTCCTGGAATGGAATCTTCTCATATTGCTGTAAATTGAACAGGAAGCACAAAATGCATCTTTTCCTGAATAAACTGAATAAGCTTTGTAACGATCATTTCTTCAAATATAAAAAAAATGTAAGAATGCACATGTAAGCATAGTGAGGCGGTTTAGTTTTAAAATTCTACTAAATAAATTAAATCAAAGTCAGTGTGGTATATGACCAAAAGTCTTTTATTAAAGGAAGGAATTAACTTTTTTCACCTCCCTAGAGTTAAACAGTTGAGTTTTACCATTTTTGAATCCATTCAGCTGATCGGCGGGTCTAGCGGTAGCACTTTTAGCTGTAGCTTAGCATGGATCATTAAATCTGATTAGATCTTTGGACCACAGAGTTTTAATATTTTTCCTGTTTAAAAATTGACTCTTCTATAGTTACATTGTATACGAAGACAGACGGAAAATTAAAAGTTACGATTTTCTAGACTGATATAACTAGGAACTACACTCTCATTTCGGCGTTTAAAGTGGCATGTTCCTTTAAGGATGATTTTATGTTATGGTGAAAGTATACATCAATATACATTGTTTTTGCGTTAAAAAGGGCTTTATGATATCAAATTGTTTGATGCCATAGATATTGCACATTGCTTGTCACCAGTGTAGATTAAATTAAAAAAAAAAGCTAAACACAAGTAAATGGTTAGCGTTATATAAGAATATGAAACCAATTTCAAGCAATATTAGGAAAAAATGCAAAAAAAATGCTACATTGTGTACCAAGCATATTTTAAATTAAATAAATAACAAATTAATGAATTTATTCTTTTTAAAGTTACAAAAATGATTCAGTCAAGAGAAGTGAGACTGCTGTCACTTTAAGAGCTGCCCATATCCAATATACTGTCACACGTGTTTTCTTTTCTCTGTTTTTCCATCACTTCAGACCTAAATTGCTGTGTTAACGAGGATGCTTGCAAATACCCGCATTTTGACACATGTATGTTCAAGATCTATGAAGTAGAACAAAAAAAAACCCAATAATTTTTGTCATTATGCAACAAGAAATCAATTAAAAAGAATCCTCATTTTTAACGTTCAAGTTTATTTTTTCTGTCATAATAGGGTTTGGAGAGTAGACTGATCTGAAAAATAAGCATGATTTTAGAAAAGATCTGATTTTTAAATCCTGCTTTTAGATCATACTTTTCCTGCTTAGAAGGAAGTAGCCAACTAAGGGATGTGAGGGAACTGCGATTGCCATTTTAAGACATTTGGTGTGATATGCGTCCACAAAACTGAATCTATTACCTCAAGTAATAGCTCACAAATGACCTCCCCAGGCTCAGAAGAAAGGACCGTAGTTAGCAAGGAGCTGGCCTGATCCTCCATGTGGCCTCCTGATCTCTTCTTAGCCTCCTCTGTGAACAGCACACACAGAAAGTGCAGGGTCGACATGCAGAGAGAAGACTCGGCGCCCGATTGGTCCAAGCACACACTGAGAGTGTCTGTCACGAGAGAGGGAGAGAGCAAAGACTAAACATAAAGAATGCTAATATTTAGTTTTCCGAGCTTTTCTCAAACTCAAACTCTGAGACGAGAAGATGCAAAAGATGCAAAACTTCACAACAAACAATCTTCACCACAAGGGAACATCTGACGAAAAAGTCTCCAAACTCGCAGGCTTTTAAAAACAGCTTCCAAAGCCTGGGTACCTGCAGGCAAGTCAGCGAGTCTACTGCCCACCCACCTGTTTTAGGATTTTCTACCACATCCATCAGATCTAAAGCAGGCTGATTGTTCTCCCTGTCTCTGTCCCAGTCTGTCATATGCAGCAGGGACACACATCCAGGCATAATGAGCTGGCCTCCCACCGCACCTGTCTCCATCTATATCTCCTCAGCTGTCTCCTTCCTTCTCAACATCTATCTAGCACATCCTCCTCCATCTAAACTCCTCAATCTTTCCTTTCCCTCCATCCCTTTGCGCTTTCATCATGTTTGCCCCCATTTTCTCCTTGTACTCTTCTTTTTCTTTCTGGCTTCCATTTCCATTTGCTTGTCTCCACCCTTTGTAATTCTTTGGTTTGGGTGTATGTGTGTGTCACCTGAGAAGCGCTGCCAGTGTTTCCCCAGTGCCACACCGACAGATGGGCCGACCGCAGCTTGGTTCCTGCGTAGCAAAGTAGCCAGGAGCATCAACACATCCGCCCAGGTGTTGAGCACTGCACCCTGGGCCTGCGCATCTGAGGACCAAAACAAGCAAACACTCATCAAAAAAGACTTTCAAATCACTTTTCTTTCATTTGAAGGTTTTGTTTGGAAGATTTTGGAGGGGGATTGTGGATTTGCTGAACACTACCCAAGTCAGCGACAGACAGCGTGAGGATGGAAATGAGGTTGTTCAGCAGGGGTTTGAAGATCTCTCGATGGAACGGCATGTCCTCGCTGTGTATTGCTGCTGACTGAAGGAGCTTACACAAACTTTGCACATAATACACACTACTCAGCACCTGGGGGGGAAACAGGAGGGTGATGGGAAATCAGTGTCAAGTCAGTGTTGAGTTAGTTGCCTATCGAAAAAACGCACATACAGCATTTTGGTTTCATTACCCTAGATCACAACAAATAGGTGACTAACTGGAACTGTGTAATCCAGAGAAAGTGGAATCAGAAACCATGAAATGTTATGGGTTAAAAAGGGTCTGTTTACCCAAAAACGAAATCCTGTCATTAATTACTCAAATGCATAAAAAATGCTACATTGTGTAAAAGCAACCAAGTGTATAAAAACACAGCATATTTTAAATTAAATAAATAAAAAATAAATGACTTTATTCTTATTTAAGTTGCAAAAATTATTTAGTCAAGAAGTGAGACTTTTAAAAAACCTGAATCACAGACAGTAGGAATATTAGACTGCTGTCACTTTAAGAGCTCCCCATATTCAATATACTGTCACACGTGTGTTTTCTTTTCTCAGTTTTTCCTTCACTTCAGACCTTAATTGCCGTATTAATGAGGATACTGTACTGTACCCGCATTTTGACACATATGTGTATGTACCTAAGACCTATGAAGTAGAACAAAAACACTGTTCATTACCAATATTTTTTGTCATTATGCAACAAGAAATCAATAAAAAAAGAATCCTTATGTCCTCAGCCTCATTTTTAACATAACATGTTATATTTGTTCTTTGTCATAATAGGGTTTGGAGTGTAGACTGATCTTAAAAATAAGAATAATTTTAGAAAAGATTAGATTTTTAAACCCAGCTTTTAGATCATGCTTTTCCTGCTTAGAAGGAAGTAGCCAACTGAGGGATCACCACAAATAAGTGATTAACTGGAACTGTGTTCATGAGAAAGTGGAATCAGAAACCATGATTCCCCTGTTTTTGTCAAGTATGACTGTGTGTGCATCAACAAAATATTATGGGTTAAAAAGGGTCTGTTCACCCAAAAACTAAATTCTGTCATTAATTACTCAACCTCATGTCATTCCAAACCCATTAAGACCTTCGTTTAGTGAAATCCGAGAACTTTCTGACTTTGCCTCACGTTTAAGGACCAGAAAGGTAGTAAGGGCTTCATTAAAATAGTCCATGTGACATTAATAGTTCAACCGTAATTTTATGAAACTACAAAAATACGTAAGAAAACAAAAATAACTTGAATAGTGATAAACGTTTTTTGTACAGAGGAACAGAAAGGTTGAATAAAGTCTTTACTTTTACAGGTTTGGAATGACATGAAGGTAAGCAATTAATGACAGAATTTTCATTTTTGGGTGAACAATCCCTTTAAAACATGACTGCTTTTATGATGAGCGGATTTAATTCAGGCTTTCAAACAATGATCAACACACACAGAGCACATCAAATATGGTAAATTAAAAGCTCAAATGTGTAGAAACCACTAAGCTTTATTTTAGTATGTGAGTGTGTGCTTCTGTTTACTATATCTGATTTGCTTTTTTGTATGTTTTTATGTAAATGAAAGCCTATAGTAGTAAGCCTATATAAGTGTCTCTTCAAAAGACTTGGGTTAAACTACTTGATTCACTGATGCCTTTTTAGGACCTGAACTTTCAGTGGAGGAACAGAAATCTCTCAGGTTTCTTTAAAATAGCATTGACTGACTTGAGGGTGAGTAAATGACAGAATATTTTTAGGGGGTGCACCGTAGATCGTAACTAGGTAAACAAATCAACTTTTTTTAATCAATCAAAAAGTTAGTCAAGAAATAAAGTAGATATTGGACAAAGATGAATCTGTGTTGTCTATCTGTGTTCGAGCTTGATATCAAACAGTTTACTTTGAAAGGCTGCATGTTTAGTTATTTGCATGCGCTAAGAGTTGTGTGCAAACTCTTTTTAATTTATAATTGAATATGTTGCATATTATTTATGTGCAGAATTTGGAGGGACTAGGTTGATTCATAGTAAAATGTGTTTAATACTGCTAACAGTACTATATTTTAAATAAATGATCAAATGCATGCGATTAAGCATCGATAAAAGTTTGTGAACGATTTCACGGAAATCTGTCAAGCTTTATGTAACGTTCTGCAGACGTCCCTGTATGACAGACTGATGTTTAAGCGGAGGTGGAAAATGATAGCTGAACTCCCATAAGGCACCTGGTTTCTGGCATCTTCCATAGCAGCTGGCAGGAGAGGTGTCCTTAACTCACTGACACACTGAGATATGGCCACCGCATCAACAACACTGAAACAGACAGCACAAAACCAACAGGAAGTCACGCAGGTTAGTTCAAAGTCTAAACGGATGAGCACAACAAACACATACATAGAATCTCGCTTCAAACGTGTTTTGTGTCATTTTTGACGTTTCTTGGGTTTTGCTGTCAACCAGCAGAGACAAAACAACCACAATTTGGCATTTAAAAAGAGTGGGCAGATGGCAGGCAGGATGTGGTTGTGTTACGGTGTTGTCACGCACCAAGAGAATATATTTATATATGGGCACGAGTGTGAAAATGAGGTAAGAGTTTTGCTCAAGGATACAGTGTGTCATACATCCACATGTCAAGTGTATATCAAGTGTCATTATCAGCTTTGGAAATCTCATTTTTTCTGTCATTTACTAATATAAAGTCAGTGTGATGCTTTATAAAAATATATAAATAATGGCTTTGCTTCACACGTTTCTCTCTAACCTGGCCATGTTTTCAAGTATTTGGTTCTGTTTGAGCGCAGACAGACTAAACTCAGGAAGCACAGCCAGCAGGTTGTCCAGTAAACCGCACACTGCTAGCAATAGGTGAGGGGTTACTACAGCAACAGGCTCGGTCCTCCCCACTGGTTGGGTCTCTTCAGTGAGGGCGGAGTCTGAGCTGTCCATGTCACTCTGACCTATAGCACATGGAAATAACCACAGCCTCAAATCAGTAACACAGGGAAAACATTCTAGTCAAGGCCAAACTGTCAATTCTTGGCCTTTTTCCTCTCAAGCTCATACCTTGAGCAGTGAGTCTGTTGACTGGAGTACGCTGGACAGCAACAGCTGAGGACGGAACTGGAGAATGAGTCCCACTAGAGCTACCTGATGGAATCTAAAGAACACAAAGACATACATAACAGTCTGAGAATAATTCAGTTTAATTTGGGCTAGTCTGATGTTGCTCGCAGTTACCTGAGCAGATCTTTTCGACAGTTATTAAAACATTACATAATTTTCATAGGTTTTCAACCAACAACAGCACAGAAAATCATCCGATTCTTTCTGATTTGTTTTTAATGTAATGTTATTGATTTTTGAGATCTGCATCATTAATTAATTATCTTAATTATAATAATAATAATAATAATTATAATTATATTAATTACTAATTAACTATTTTGGCAATTAAAAGCAATTTGGTAGCAGTTGTACTTAATAATTCAATTATAATTTGTGCAGTGTAGTGACAGACCAACATGTATAAACCAGGCTGATTAATCACTCAGTCATACATGTAAACATGTAAATGTTATGTAAACAATTTTTTTATATGAGATGCCATTACTCATAATTGATTGTTTGACAACACTAATTAAATTAAATTATATTATATTATATTATTTTATATTATCAAAAACAATATTTTACTTTACATTACATTATAATATATTTAACACATTAAAATATAAATTACTATTTAAAAGCTTTTAATGTTGTTAAAAATATATTGCTGGTCAAAAATACAGTATTATATAATTCTAATATATTGATTTGGTACTTATTATGTTTTATAACTTTTTATCATATTAGTTTTATTTTACTATTAATTGTATTTCATTATATTATTATTATTATTATTATTATTATTTTCATGATTCAATGCATCCTTGGTTGCCTTGATATAACTATTAATACCTTTAAAAAGAAAACTCTTACTGGACTTTATGTTCACTAAACAGCATTTCTGGAGGTTAATTTAAGACTTAGACCAACTAAATTGAATTTAAAGAATAATTAAAGGCAACACAATACATCAATACACTCTGTAAGTGTATATGTCTAGAGAGAACACGATTAGCTGCATTAGCATACTTTCAAATCAATATTTATTTTTTATATTTATTCTAAAAAAAAAAATAAAAAAACTTAACTAGAACATGGAAATAACTTTTACTGCTGTTCATTCTTGCTATATATGTTTTGTGCCATTTTCTTTTTTTTTTTTTATTGACATTTGCAAAATGGAAGACATATCATCATTTTGCATCTCAAGTATTTGAGGTACTTGATTTAATCATGTTTAGATATTTGCATTACTGAGAAACATAATTTGAATGCAAGGCTTTCTGCTCTGATTAAGGTCTTTTAAGGCCTTCATTTATGAAACATGAATTAAGACTTTTCAAAACGTGCAGAAACCCTCCTAGAAGAAAACCCTTAGTTAACCACAAATGTATGTCTACTGACCAGAGTACTGGAGGTGGACATGGATCCTGAGCCCTGAGTTTGGTTTAGAGGAGCAAGCATCTCTCTCCAGTGCTTCAAAGAATCATTCAGATCGGTCTCTACAGAAAGAAACACACACTGCTTCATTTACAAACAAAACAGCAAAATGTACTACTAAATTATATGCAATAGAATCATTACCTCTAACAGCTTACTAATAATTTAAATTCTGTTACAACAAGCAAATGATAAATGTAAACACCATCATCTAAAATATGCAGCACACCGGCCATGATCTCTAGTACAGAACAGTATTAATAATGTGTGTAAGCATATGGATGTCACCGAGTCAGACATCCACTAATAGCTGGCAGTGCTCAGAGCGTGTGGACGCCGTACCCTGGGTGACATTGGCTGGTGGTGGAGGGGGGCTGAGGGTGAAGGCATGTCTGCCCGTGTAACAGCTCTTCACCATCTGGCCCACGCTCTCAAAAAACTGGCAGTGGTACAACAGAGCCTGCAGGGCAGGAAGCCCGACCAGACACAGGCCTGAATCCTCATCATGCACACAGGGGCTCTGGGAGACACAAGAAAGAGTAGAACAGAAGAAAATACAGGAAATATAATACTGAGGACAGATCTGTTATGTCTACAGACCTTTTAAGAGTGTCTGTGTTATTGATATTTAGTTCTGGAAGTTTATTCTCATGTAAACATACCTGCCAGGCACACTCTTTGGCCTCTTCTGCATTAGCAGGCATTGGCATCACAAGGAGGTTTTGCAAAATAAATGCTGCCTATAGGGAAGGGGAACATAAAAGTCAGCAACACTGCCATCTTCTTGTAAATGAATGGAAATGCATGCTCCTTGAATTCTCAATGGAATCGCACAAAGCAAGTGGCAAGTCCCTCGAAAAGAAAGGAAGTGTGACTGTTTATGCTGGTTTAACCTCTTTTTCTCTTTCTGTGTATGTCTTTGTGCTAAACCTATTCTAATAACCAAACATAGAAATAGATCATCGATCTGAAGGATTATGACTTGCAGCATAAATTCATAATTCATAATTGCAGCTCATTCTAGCACTTCGACAGGAAGTGGTCAACTGACTACTTTGTAAAGCTACTGAGCACTTTTTATTTCTTTGTACATTATCAGTAAAAAGTTTGAAATAATCAAGAAATTAAACTTTTTAATGTAAAACTGTAATATTGTAAAGACTGTAAACGTTGTATAACTGTTTTATTGTGAAACATTGCATTACAATTTTAAATATTTCCATTTGAAAACATTGACCATAAAGCTAAATATTCAGTGGAACGTACTCCAGTCTTCAGTGTCGCATGATTTTCCAGAAATTAAAATAGGTTTATATAGTGCTCAAATATTATTGGTAGCCAATGATTAGAATAAATAGAAAGACTTTGTATCATTCTGCTACATTTCAATTTTTTGAGTCCAACATGCATAGATGGTACATGAACGGACTGAGCAGTTTTTGTGTTGTTTTCAAGTTGAAGCTGGATGGACTCACCTCTCGGCGCACTATACTGCACTCCTGTCTTTCCAGCAGGATGTTGAGTACCGTGGCCCACAGGCCTCCTGAAATGTTCTGGCAACTCTCGGACAACACCACACACCCTCTCTCCAGCGAACTCAGAGCCGCACCCACAGCCAGGCTGGCACAACGGACCTAGAGCCAGACAAAAACACACACACACACACACACACTTATGTTCAGACCCAGCACATGTGCTTGGCAGTGCTAACTGCCATGGGCTCTTTGGCGTGATGCACTGGCACAAATTTGTGTTTGTCATGCCCATTATTTTCAGTGCTCAGCATCTGCTGAGCTGAGGGAGGCCTGGACACGCACGGGTACTTGGGAAAACTATCCAAATAGAAGGCCAAGGTGCTCAAATTGCTAAATAAGGTTTTAATCTAAATTATGGACACGTACACTTAATAAATTGACATTGCCTACGTATTCACTGCCAATGTACAGAGAATGCTAATTTAAGAAACATTGTGTATTAGTATTTGGTGGAGCTTTGATGTAAAACATTTTCAATTGTTTCAGATCTTGTTTTGATCTATTTAAGACCATGTCAGGACGTTATTTTGAATTATTTTTTGACAAAACTTAATTTAAGAAACTCTGTCAAAATGTACTATATAAACAGTGCCCTAATATTGGCACCCTTGGTAAATCTAAGCAAAGGTGGCTGTGGAAATAAATCTGGATTGTTTATCCTTTGGATCTCTCATTCAAAAAATTTACACAATTCTAACCCATCATTGAAGTAAAACAATTGAAAATAGGTTAAATTCTTGTGATTAAATAAATGTTTTTCTCCGATACTTGCTGACCACATTTATTCGCACCCCTAGAATTTTTTAAATATCTCTAAAGTATATTCCCATTCATATTCACAATTTTGAGCAGTACAGAGTGATTATGGACATTAAATTATCCAGCCATGGTTTCTTGTTTCACAGAAATATATATAGGAGGGAAAACAAAGCCCAAATTCCCTTAATCATCATCACAATGAGAAAAAACAAATAATGTATTTATGTTGTGCAGCAAAAGATAATTGAGCTTCACCAATTAGTGAAGTGGCTTTAAGAAAAAAGCTAGAGCAGTGAAAATTACCATTTCCATCATCAGGGAAATAATTAAGAATTTCCAATCAACATACAATGTTACGAAGCTGCTTGTAAAAGGATGTGTGTATCCATCCAAATCATTCATCAATAAAAAGCTTATTTATTCAGCTTTCAGGTCATGTATAAATCCTAATTTCGGAAAATTTACACTTACGACTGGTTTTGTTGTCCAGGGTCACATATTTGAAAAACTTGAAAATTAAATATTAGATGAAACTAATAAATAACAAAATTTTGCTTTGCAACTAACTGGAAATAAGTCAGGGCTCTAACTGGTTGCACTGGTGCGCCGTAAAAGTTAGGTGCACCCAAATTTTCAAATAGGCAATATTGACATGTAAATGATTAACTAACACTGTGTTTAC
This sequence comes from Enteromius thamalakanensis, assembly GCA_032357475.1. Lineage (NCBI taxonomy): Eukaryota > Metazoa > Chordata > Actinopteri > Cypriniformes > Cyprinidae > Enteromius > Enteromius thamalakanensis. Next base: position 11,276,315 of record JAUCMT010000056.1, read on the forward strand.
ACTGAACGAGACAGTTGTTGTGCCAGGCTGCAACAAACTACAGACTGCATTCACACAGCAGCAGAATACGGTTGTCAATCCTGTTTTGAGTTTTTAATACACGCAGTTTGGTTATTTACGGGTGCAACAACCGCATTCTGTAACCAAACGTGCTCTGCTCTCCGCTCAAATTTAAAAGCTGCTGACGGTTAATAAAGGTTTGAATAAAGAACTCACAGCCAAATTGGACTCTTATACCGGTGTGACCACAGATATTTTTAGTAGCACCACTGAGAAATTAGGTCGCATGCACTGTAGAGCCCTGTAAGTGCATACTACATTATTTAAACTTTAAATGGAAAGAAAAAATATAATTTATAAAAAAATATATAATTTATTTTAATTGCAAATGCAAAATATATTTATATATTTATATAAAATGCGTACAATTTATTGTACCAAAACACGGTCAACTATTTACAATTATTTATTTTTTACAATTTTTATAATAATCAACTTTTGCCATCAATATTTAATTATAACTGATCCTATGGTGTAAAACTAAATTAATAAATAATAAAAAAAAAAAATCTAATTATCATGCATACACCAAACTGCATACATAGTCATTTAAATATAATTAGCAAATGTTATTTAAAACAGTTCTCAATTACCTTTAGCATTGCACACCAAAGGACATGTACGCTTCCAAAAAGTATTCAAAACAGCACTTTATGTTAACTGCCTACTGTATAGCCATAATGTGCATTTTACATGAAGGTCTCACCTCAGAGTCTCGGTCCACCCACAGGGGAATTAACCAAGCCAAGCCAAGCTGGGCAGCACTTTGCCCATCAGAGCTCTGCTCACGGCCCAGAGACCACAAGGATATCCAGTCCTTAAACAACACACAAACAATTTAAATATGGAGTACTGCTCTACTGAACCATTCAACTTAATATTACACCGATTTCTGGTGACAAACTGATATAATTGACCAAAAACATAAAAGTAGTTTTAGCACCCCCTAGTGTCATACTCAAAGCCTAGTGATGTCAGTGTCAATTGCAGCGGGATTTCTGACCTCATTTTTATTTTCCTTCATCATCTCATGTGACAGATGAAGCAGGCAGATAACGGCATTTTTTGTCACTCCTTTGCCCATAAAGGACATCGAGTTTCCTCCCAAATCCACGTAGAATGAAGAGATGACCTGTGAAGAGCAGTCAAACAGGAACACGGTCAGAATTAACAGTCTGGAGACAGGCATAATGCGAAATGAGATGCAGCGGAGACACATTTTGATCGGTATGAAGTGATTCATGCTGAAGTGTTTGGAAACATTGTGCACCCTGAGTGCGAGCGTGTGTTTAATGTGTTCTGTCTGGATGAGTGTATATAATGCGTGCAAAATATATTCTAGTGTTTAACCAAGGCACTTGAGAACATGTGTGTATGCATACTTCCAAGAGGCCACTGAGGTACTTGAGACAGAGTGTGTTTGGCTCCATGCTGGGTGTGTGTGTGCTCCAGCCGGGAAGAGCGGTCACATGGGCCATGGTCCTGAGAGTGCGCTCTAGAGATGGAAGGCCGTAGAAGCATGAAGCATCTGACAAACGCAGGCACTGTAGCAGGCGCAGAGACAGTTCAGAGGCAAACGGTCCAGACAGAACCTCACACATCCTTAAATACAAAGATGACAAACACAAACAAGTCATCATAATCTGGATCTTTGTCTTAGCATACAATACTCTTCAAACGTATGGGATCAATAAGATAAAGTAGTACTTTAATTTGGATATTTTCCATTATTCAAACATGACAACATTACAAAATTTCTATTTTAAATAAAAGTTCCTTTCAAAGAATCTTGAAGAATAGAACGCATCATGGTTTCTGCAGAAATTGCAGCACAGCTTTTTGCTAAAAAAAAATATCTAAATTATTTCTGAAGGATCGTGTGTTTAGTTGAGCGCTGTCAAATGCTTAACTGTGATTAATCACATCCAAAATGAGTTTTAGTTCTATAATATATGTGTGTACACTGTGTAAATGTATTATAATTATAAATATAAAACATGCATTTACATATTCAAGAAAATATAGGTTGCTTATATTAAACGTATATAATATAAAATATATGAATATAAATATATAGATGTATATTTTGCAAATATATACTGCATGTGTGTATTTACATATAAATAAAATATATTCAGTACATATATTAAATAAAATGTCACAGATTTGAAAGTAAAAAAATATATATATAAATAAAATAATAACAAAATAAAACGTGTGAATTTAATTAATCTAAATTTTCACTTTACTCAAATTATTTACCCTTTTTATTTTTCTTGCAGCATTAAACCACTCTATCTTTGTGTTTTTTTCCCCTATTTTTCTTTTATAATGGATTACAAACAATTATAATATAGCAGCACCATAATAAGCGCCCCAAATAAATGATACCTGTTAAATTGCTGCTCATAAACTGAAAATGTATGCAGGGAAATGTCTTGGTAGATCAGATTTGCATCACAGGGCCTTGATACATCAACAACTAACAGTGGGAGTTTCCAAATTACGGATCCTTAAGGAGTTTTCAGAAGAGTTATTCCATAAATAACAAAATTAAATCAAAAGCATCATTAGATTTGTATTTCCCCCCAGATGGCAGGTAGAAGGAGAAGACTCCTAATGAGGATAGTAAAACATTTTATGCATGTACAGCAGAAAGAAAAGGAGGAGTGTTTTTGGAATAACAAATCTGCCTTGTCGGACTAAATGGTTTCAGTGAGTGTTTTTTGGGGAGCAAACAGATGTGACAGAGTGTTTTCACACCCTTGCTAACCACAGGTGCGCACTAAGCTCAATAGTAGCTACGGCTCTTGAATACACTAGAAGATTTCATTAAAATGCACAGCGGTCTCCAAACTACTCATCCTGTTAGAAAAAAGACTCAGAACTAAGAACGATATTATTCTTTTATGCAAAAAAAATTGGAGCTGTGACACAGGGGTTAGTGCATGACCTAATCATTACTGAACTTATTTTTCAACAGCTTTAAAATAACCTTTGGATTTTGCTCCAAGAGACTTTTTTGTAGGTATTGTTGTGTTGCATGTGTGTGCCAATTTTCATACATGTATATGAACCATGTTCAAAAGCGCCAGGCACACTGCGTTAAAAGTTTATAGGTGGCGCTATTGAGCCATTTTGCCACACACACTTCTGAAACCTATATCAGATGCAAGTTTTTACCAGTTCTGATGTTCTGAAGTTTCATGTGCTTTCAAGCCTGTTTAGGACCACGATTCTTTAGTGAGCCGTCCAAAATTACATGATATGTAACACCTAGAGCTGGTGGTGGTGATCATGTGGCGATTGTCATTGTATCAGCTTAAAAAAGGTTTTGAGAGTAGCTGAAAGTGTGTCTTTGCTATGAAGAATGCTCAATGCACTGTGCTCACTATAAAGCCTGTGGGACAGATGTTCCAAGTAGCAAGGTGTTCGCTACCAAATTCACACATTTTAAGTGCGAGAGCTTGATTAAACACAGGGTCGAGCACAAGAAACGCAGTGTGTGGTGAAGCAGGCCTGTTGAAGCTTTTAATCTTTAATCATAGCTTTTCATTTTTTGTTTTAATTATACACATAATACACACACACACTATACTTATACACGTTACTTTTATTCTCACTGTAGTGTTTCTGCAGGTTGCCGGACGCACTGTCATTGTGAAATTGAAACTATGTTTGTGCTTCTAAAAGAGTCCACAATTCTACCTCTGCAAGGACAGTCTGGCGCTTCTGACTCACAACCTTTAAGCGAGTTACGTTTTCTTGTTTAAAGAACCTTCTACTTACTATTCAAATGTGAGTTTTGAGCAGTGAAGGAAAACATTAGTGCCTCTCATTAGCAGAAAGTATCAAAGGCTAAGATCACCTTTGCTGAGGAGCATGTTGTGTGGAGAGAGTTTAGTGATGAGAACAAGCTTAATTTAATTGGGTCTGATGGGAAACATTATGTTGCTCGTCAAATTAGAAAAAGACTGAACCCAAAGTGTGTAAAGAAGTTAGTGAAAGGTGGAGGAGTAAGTCTCATGTTTTAGGGGATGTTTTGTGCAGTGGAAGTTGGGCCTCTTATATAGCTATATGGCGAAGTAAATGCAAATGTTTATCAGAACCTCCTGCAGCTATATGCGATTCCTTCCCTGCAAGCATCTCCCAATTTCATGTAGGACAATGCCCACTGTCTCATCACAAAACGGGTTAAGCTGTTTCTTAATATATAAACTGTAGTTGTGGTTTTTGTAATTATTGTTAATTTTTTGAAGTTGGGAGCACCAATGCCAATTGTAAAAGAAAAAATTATTTCAAAAAGTTAATTTCAAGCCAAGCTACAATTACTGAAGTAGCCTGGTAGCTTCTTTATTATTTAGCAAGTAATGAAAATGAAGTGAAATTTTAAAAGAACAGCATTTAAGATTCCTAAAAATGTTCCACAAAAATATTAAGCAGCTGTTGTCAAAGTCATTTTTATTGACCTTGGAACAACAGTATGATTAGCCAATCAGATTTGAAGATGATTATATTAGTATAACAGTTAAATGAAATGGAGAGAAATCAAATAATTTTTAGTCTTCATACAGGACTCAGGTGCCACAGTGTGTGTGGGTCTGTTCTATAGATAGAGCAGTCCGATGGTTCGCTGCATGTGAGTCAGTAAGTGTGAGTCTGGCGCTAAATGAGTCAAGTGAGTCATTTTGTGTGAAAGTGACTCATTCAGTTTGTGAGTCATTTTCCTGCGTCCTGCAGTGTGTGTGTGTGTGTGTGTGTGTTACCTGTCAGAAGTGTGTGTCATTCGAAGCAGAAGAGTGTTGAAGAGGCCAGTCAGTTCTCTCTGTATCCTGTGACTGAGGTGGGCCTGGAGCTTGTCCATTTCCCCCTGTGACTGGATCCGTGTGTGGGTCTGGGCTTCACCACTCAGTAACAAGTTCAGCAGGGTGTGCGATTCCTACACACACAAACACACAGGTACTTAACAATGCGATCTGTCAATTAGGGCTCTCGGATACCTCAGAATCCGGCCGAACACAATTTTATCACACCAACCTCATCCTCATCTGCCATAGGAATGACATTAAAAACAGCAGCTTTATTACAAATTCCTCAGACAGCGTCACTAGGAATCAAAATTCTGTACATTTATTCAGATACAAATTTACATTTACTGATTAGATTTTACACTTTCTGAAGAAATCATGAAACTATTTAATAGCAGTGCATTAAAAGTTTAACTTAAATTACATTGCCCTATGAAATATGTTTTTCTCTCTTTCACATTTAGGCATACGTTACCCAAATTCAGTTTTTCCATTCATTTCTGGATTACATTTTAATGGTTTCATTAAATGTTAATAAATCAACATCATCTTTAAATAACTAATTGTATATACGTCTTTTTTATATTTAAAAATATTTGTTAATTATTATTATAATTTTTTTTAATATATAAATCTAGTAATTTTTTTAATTAGTTTTTTATTAGTAGTAGTAGTAGTAGTAGTAATAATATCATTACGTTAAATAATATATTTCTGTCAAGTTAAATCCAACTTTTATTTTGACAGGATGCTGTAAAGACCTTTCTTTGTTTATATGATATGACAATAGTTTTTCTCAAAAGAAATGGTGAACTGCTCATGAAGTGACTCAAAGCGGTTCTAGAGACTCATGTTCATGTACTCATATTTAAGACAGGAGATCCTGAAAACACTCTGAGCTTCACAAAGACACAGAATATGCAGGACTACATTAGTAGTTTTTGTCTTAATAGTCACTGACACAGTCTATATCAATTTTTGATTTAAGTATACAGACCCACCTTTGATTTATTTATCCAAAATTTGTCAAATTGCAATGATTCCATCCACGTTTTTCACAACCGGAAATCATAAGGCTAGCATGTTCTAGTTGTTAGGATGGTGATATCTTTGCTGTTATAAATAGCACTGCAATCATGTTGTAGCTGCTTGACAAGGCACTGGTATGTGGTTTCTCGGTTTTGTTTTTTTCTAGAATTAATTTTATGCTATTATAGTATTTATTATTATTTTAGCCTGCCTTTTGGTATATTTAAAATACTTAGGTTTTAGTAAATGTATGCGATGTTCTTTTTTCACTTTTTATCAGTTTAATTGTTCTGTTGTTTAGCTTTAATTTATTTGCAATTTTATTAGTCCAGCTTATTTTGGTTAGCTGAAAAAGCAACATTTTCAAATTTTCTTTAAGTTCCTTCAAGTCATATTTGTATTTTATCTCAGCTTTATTATATTTCAATTAACAAAAATCATTTTAACAGTTTAATTATGAATAACATCACTTGCAGGTGTGTGCTGGAACATTTGAAAGTAATAGCATACTGCTGCTCATTAAGCTGCACGATTTGAGCAATCATTCATGTCCAAAGCTCTTAATGATGCAGGATGGGTTGCATTTTAAAAATTTGGTGCAAAAGAATAATTATAAGCATGCGCTTGCTTTAGCAGGCACCATAAAAAAAGCACTGTAGTGCCTGTGTTTCATTTAGACAGCACAGATGTTTGAGAAACACTCCAGCGACTGTAGATGCTCTCTGCATTTCACCACCTCCCCCACCAGGCGTTTCATCAAACCCAGCGTTCTCTGTCGGGCGTCAAGGCAGGTTTGTTTGCATACATACACATTAATGCGAGGCAAAGCAGAAAGAGACTTTTAAGAAATAAAGCCATTCATCCCCAGTGTGAGAAACAAAAACACTGACAGCTGATGAACGGCTCTCCGTTACAAGTGTTAATACAATATTAATGTATTTTTATTGCTCCGCAGTGTGATTTATTTCAGCTCTTCTTAATAAATACCCCACACTGTGTTCATCTGAGGCAGGAGGGCAAACTAATTTAATTACCAAGGTACAATAAGTCTCTTTATTGTTTTACGAGGTCTCCAAAGTAATCTCGGAGAAATGCAGGCACTCATCCATAACAGATTCAAGACAGCCATGGTTTGTTCAGGAATACCTGGTTTAGGAGTAATTCTAAGAGCCATTTTAGGTCCTGGTGGTCCAGTTCAGACTGGTTCTGCTTGAAGAAGGTGTTAAGGAATGATACAACGTCCACCAACAGCCTCACATCTTGACAGCAGGCTGGACGTACCATCAGAAATCTGTCAGATTAATTGAAAGAGTTTGTTCACAATATTTGTTTTTGAATGAAGTCTCTTATTAAAGTTGATCAGAAATAACAGTAACATTGTAATATATTTTGTTTATATATTTCTCAATATAGTAGCTTCTTACTGTTAAAGTCTGACAAAACAGAGGTGTTAATTATCGGATCTAAAAAAAACCAACATGTAATAATCTAGAACACTGTTTAACACTTGATGGCTGCTGTGTCAGTTTTTCTTTATCAGTTAGGAAACTAGGTGTGCTGTTTGATAGCAATCTTTTATTTGAAAGCCATGTGTCTAGTACTGTATCTGTAAAACTACATTTTTCCATCTTAAGAACATATCTAAATTGCGTCCTATGCTTTCAACCTCAAATGCAGAAATGTTAATTCATGCGTTAATGACCTCAAGGTTAGATTATTGTACACCTAGATGAGCTACGTGGACAGATCGCCGGATCCGGATGCACACACACACATTACTGGAAATCAGGTGCTGGGCATCCGGCCAGAGAAGAACTGGACCCAACTAAGTCTGGTTCTCTCAAGGTTTTTTCCCCCATTTCCCCATTTGGTAGCTTTGCTACAGTCTGTTTTATTAAAAGCGCTATATAAATAAAAGTGACACTAGCTAACTAATGCTAATTAATGAACCTTATTGTTAAGTGCTACCCTTCATATAAATGTATACAATAAAGTTACAATATGTTTTCTGGCCAACAGCAAAAATTAATATTGCAGATGGAACAATATGAGGTAAATCCAGCCCTGTAAAACTGTCACAGATCTGCCAGGCTCTGAACCAAGCTAATCCCAATGCTCATTCTCCTCCGAGTTCTGATCACCATCTGCAACTCATCATCACCGCAAACATGAGGACTATAAATCCACACCCCACTGCAAAGTTAGTGTCCGGCCTCGTTTCAACAAAGTGTACTAACTCCTTCGCTCACAGCTCTAGGATATTGGAAAATAATTACCCTGTACTTACCTCATTGTTCTCCTTTGTTTTAGTGTTTCAGTCCCATGGCTCAACCAAAGCCCTACTCCAGCTCACCGGTGGAGTGCAGGGGATTCTTGCTGCAGTGCTCCATCATGTTTGCTATGCAAATCTCCTAGATCCCACCGATCAGTCAAAAATTGCAGTGGGCAGAAGCGTTGATCACACGGATGGAGAAGTATCAGCGGGAGAAGGCAAGATATATTCCCTCTCAATGCCAGAGCGGAAAGCTTTGATGGAGTACATTGATGAGACCCTGAAACAAGGATACAGCCGCACTTCCATGACCCCTGCTGCTTCGAGCTTCTTCGTTGTGGCCAAGAAGGACAGAGGCTTGCAGCCGAGTATTGATAAAAGGTCCCTTAACAAAGCTACTGTACAATTTTGTTATCCCCTTCCCCAGCGGCCCTAGAGATGTTAAGGGGAGCTACCATATTCACAAAATTAGACCTCCGCAGTGCCTACAAAATGATCAGAATCTGAAAGGGCGATGAATTGAAGACCGCAAATATCTGGTCATGCCCTATGGACTTGTCAATGCCCCATCCATATTCTAAAACTTCATGCACAAAATTTTCAGGGTCTTTCTCTATAAATTTGTAATCATTTATATCGACGACATCTTCATCTATTTCCCTAACATGTGGAAACATCGTAGGCACATCGCGGAGGTCCTTACCCGTCTCCGGGAATACCAGCTCTACCTCAAAGCTGAGAAGTGTTCATTCTACCAATCATCCGTCCAGTTCCTAGGGTATGTCATCAACAAGACTGGGACTCACATGGACAAGGGGAAAGTAGACAGTGGTGACACTGTCTGAAGGGGCAGCGCATCCATTCACAGTACCACAGACCACAAGAACTTGCAATACCTCAGAGATGTCAAGAGGTTAACTCCCTGTCAGGCCCGATGGGCTTTATTCTTCACTCGTTTCCACTTCACCATATTCTACCATCCAGGTCCTAAAAATGTGCGCACAGATGAGCTCTCCAGTATTCATGCAAAGGAAGAGGAGCTGGAAGCTCTGGAGACATGTCAAAAAGTCCCTGCCAGTTGCCACCAGGAAAACTGTTCCCACTTCCCATTCCGCACTGCCCCTGGTCACACCTAGGAGTGGATTTTATTACCAACCTGCCCCCATCATACAGTAACACCTGTTTCCTGGTAATAGTCAATCGCTTCCCTAAGTTCTGTCATCTTATACCTTATAGGGTTTATCAACAGCCATGGAAACCGAAATCCATATCAACAGCCATGGAAACCCGCCGAAATCCTATCCAACCAGGTGTTTTGCGTTCCTGAGGATATCGTATCTGATCGGGGGCCACAGTTTATCTCACGGGTTTTGGAAAGCCTTCTTCAAGCTCCTCGGTGTGACTGTCAGTCTCACATCTGGGTACCACCCTCAAGCCAACAGCTAGATGGAATGCAAAATTCAAGAGGTGGTTGCTCCGTACTTTGTGCCATGGTCACCAAGACTCCTGAAACCAGTTTCTGGGCTGGGCCAAGTACGCCCAGAACTCCCTCTGTCAGGTTTCCACTGGTCTCACTCTCTTCCAGTGCGTATTCGGTTTTCAGCCCCCTGTATTCTCAAGGTGAGGTGAGCCCTCAGATGTTCCTGCAGTTGATTACTGGTTCCGGGAGAGTCTGGGACGAAGCACATCACCATCTGCAATGGGCAGTGCACAGGCAGAAGACGACAGTGGATCAAAGGAGATCCGAGGCACCAGCTTACAAACACAGTCAGAAGGTTTGGTTTTTAACCAGGGGCATTTGCCTGCACCTGTCCTGTAAAAAACTAAGTCCCAGGTTTGTTGGCCCCTTCGTAATCTTGGAACAGATTAACTTTGTCACCTACAAACTCCAGCTCTCTCCACAGTACAGGATTCACCCCACATTCCACGTCACACTGTTGAAACCTTATCATGACCCTGTCTCTCTCCCCTGAGAGCCTGTCCCAGCTGAGGAACGCCCTCTTCCTCTAGTTGTGGATGAAGGAACTATCTACAAGGTCAAGGAGACCCTGGGGGCCAAGCAGGCCCCACAATGTCCACACTCCAGTCATTCACCATTCATTTTAAAGAGGTGTTTGATCGCAGGGATGGAGAAGTGTCAGGAATATTCACTGAAATTTCACTGTGAAGGACAAGGTCAAGGAGATAGTGATTTCTCAATGTCACAATGGTATGTTAGAATGTTTGGTGGATTGGGAAGGTTATAGACCTGAAGAGAGATCTTGGGTCCCAAGAAATGATGTATTAGATCCTGTTCTTTTAGAAGAATCCATGCTGCCCAACCTGACCAGACTGCACCCAGGGGAAGAGTAAGACCACTGCGACGTCAGAGAGGTTGGCCTTCTGGAGAGGGCCGTGCAGTAGTGATGCGTTAGTTGGGTATTTTTCCAACCCAATCCCGCTTTTATGAAATTATTTGGCCCGCCCCAGCCTGCCCTGCACAACTATTTTTACAACCCGCACCACACCCTAACATTTAAAGATCTGCCAGGCTCTGAACCCAGATAATCACAATCCTCACTCTCCCCCGAGTTCTGATCAACGCCACATGCAACTCATCATCAACACAACCACGAGCCCTATAAATCCACACACCACTCCACAGTCAGCATCCGGGCTTGTTTCAGTGAAGTGGACTAACTCCTTCACTCTCAGCTCTACGATATTGAAAAATACTTACCCTGTACTTACCTCATTGTTCAGGAGAACTGTTCCCAACTAAGCCTGGTTTCTCCCAAGGTTTTTTTTTTCTTTTCCATTCTCTCATGGATGGGGTTTTGGTTCCCTGCCGCTGTCGCATATGAACTCACACTGAATGTTTGCTAAACAAATAGATTAGTTGATGGCAATGTAATTCTGCTACAGTTACTACTGGCAGCTGATATAAATAATTGCAATTAATCACAATTAATTGTAATTATTTATATACATTTTCCTTAATGAGCTGATTTGCAACAATGTATATCTAAATACACAAATATACAGTATACTGTATACACTACAAATATTTAAATGTATATATTTATATTCATATATGAAATATAAATACATGATATTGCATTTACATAACAGATATACACAGTACTTAAACAAAAACCTTGTAAACCTAACCTATATCAGGTGCTTTAATCACAATTGATTATTTTACAGCACTAGTGTGAGCCCTTTGTCTAATGTTTTGAATCATGCTATACTACACTACACTACTACCACTACAGCCATACATACACAGATATTAAGTTCTTTGAAAAGACATGTTGTTTGCAAGCTTTTTCCTATACATTTCAGTAAGCTGCAGTGTGTCTTCAGCATATATTTTCATTCCAGTATTGTTTGTGCTTGTATAGCAAGTTTTAAAGAAGAAGACCAGCAGGTATAACAATCTGTAATGCCTCATTAAAGAGCATCAAAATTACATTTACCTTTGTAATAAAGATGACATAATTTAAAAGCGGACATTTGTTGTTATTAAAAATGGCATAAAACAATAACTTTTTAAAGAAATTTTGTTTGTACACAAATGGCACTTAAAGCTTATGACACAATACTAAATCAGTTGTACCTGGGCTTGTCTTTATGTGCAAGGTCTTTCTTTCTCCATTCTCTTGTTTTAGCGTCAAATTCCCATCCATCACCTACACAAAATAAATATGGAATGTTTGCAAAAACAAATATGATGGTTATAATTATAGGTATGACTGGTTCAATGGAAGGAAAATAATGACAAATGTCTTTGAAACAAAAAAGCATGTTAAATTGCTGAAAAAATAATAAATTGCACTACATTATACATTAACAGTGCTTGCATTTTAATGTTTTTTTATGCTTGCATTTTTAGGGGCTGAAATTAAACATAGTTATTTAAGGTGTTAATTTTTCAATTCAAAACATTTCACACACATTAAAAATTCAATAATCTACATTCACCTCCCAGAGTTCACTTCCAAAATACTCAGTCTGTTTAAAAATACATGTAATATTGGACAGTAAATTTTAAGTCAGGAAATTCAGTATTACAAATCTGGAAACTGCAGGAATAGCAGAAAATTTCCAGATGCATGATCTGTATCTGCTGTTAGTTGCTCACCCGCAGATACATTGATGATGACCAAAGCAACTGCCTCACGTTCCAGAAAAAAAATCTACATCATTATACACCTTATTGATCTGTTACAAAGAAAACCCAGTCGGTGGAATTGTCGAAACAGACACTTGAGCTTCAAGCACCTCGGAACAGTTTTGAATTATTGTTATGTTGGCCAATATAAAGTGGTTGCATGTTGTTAAATCTAAGGTTACACTTTATTTTAACAGTCCATATTATAGACATTCTACTAACTATAAAGAACTATGTAATGTCAACTAATTCTCAAAAGTTTGCAAATACATGTCTACTAACTCTGTCACATTCAGTGTCTGTTTATTGTTACGTTTATGGTCTGTTTAGTTTCATTTTCATGTCTTCCTGTTTCATTTTGTTAGTTCCTTAGTTTGGTTTTTCCTGTGTTAAAGTGATTATTAGTTAATTATGTTCCACCTGTGTCTCCCCAGCTGTCCTCCCTTTATTCGTTAGTCCTTTGTGTATAAATCCCCTGTACTTTTGAGTTCTCATTTGTGGATCAATGTTGTATGTTAGATTTGGTTGTCTACATGAATACTCTTCGTTTTTGGTTTATTAAAAGACTTTATGTTATTTGAAGTTTTCGTCTCCTGTGCTCTTCTTCGCCCACTGCACCAACCGTGACACTCTCAGAGTAGACTTTTAGTGTAGGGGTTAGGGTCAGGGCCTGGCTGCGTGAAAATGCTTACGATAATAAAATCGTAATTATAATTATAATAACCTTAATTATAAGGTTAAGTCAAGTCACTTTTATTTATATAGTGCTTTCAACAATACAGATCGTAGCAAAGCACTGAACATTATCAAACAGGAGAACAGAGTAATGGTAATGTATAATGATGAGAATTAAACTTTATTTATCAAATGCAGAGATGGTCTCTGTAGTCAAGACGACGATAATCACTGGAAATCAGGTGTCCCCAACTAAGCAATCCAGAGGCGACAGCGACAAGGAACCAAAACCCCATCCATAAGAGAATAGGGAAAAAAAACTTTGGAAGAAACAGACTTAGTTGGGTCCAGTTCCGGATGCCCAGCACCTAATTTCCAGTTCAATTTTAAACACGTTGGATTGTGTAAGGACTTAGTATATAGTAACAACACAGAGAGGGTTGCATAATTACTATATCCTCATTGTTGAATCCTGGTTTTGTATTTTTAAATGTTGGTTTGTTGAGCCAAAGGAAGGAAATCAGTCAGATACAGTGAGAGTAACTTTCGAAAGCTTCATCTTCTTCTCAGACTTCTTTAGTTGATGATTTTTCATGTCACATAAAGAATTCATAAACGATGCACCTTTAATTAGTACATTTATGCTGCAGATTTAGAGGCGTCCTTGATTAAATTAATTTGCACTTGCAAATTTCAGCTCTGTTAACAATTATTAAACAGCACAACCTAACAGTTTTTTTTTTTGCTCTTGCAGAACATCTATGCTTCTTGATATGCTAAAAAGGGATAGTTCAGACTATTCTGTCATCCTTTAGGCATCTTAGTGTTGATCTAAAGCATGATGTTCTTTCTTCTGTGAATGATAAATTCTAAATAATTTACTGCTTGTGTTTTATGCATTGCATTCTTTTATAAATCCTCACATCTGCATTTGTTGCAATTGATTAGGTTTTAAAAGTGATAACCCGATATACTGTATATGATCAAAGCATTGATGCACCTCTATTTTCACGCATTGAGAGAAAAAAATGTGATGAACAAAATCAGTTGCACGTGAACTCACAGACTCACATGCTATTGATGTCAAAGAAGAGTAAACAGAGCCCAAAGAGGCATCTGCTACCATCTGTGACCATAGTAATTATGCTCACATTTGGCACTGAAGCCAAGAGGAAAGTTCCAAGCCCAGGTGTTCCACATTCTGTACCCTGGCATCCACACTCCTCTCAGGAAAATGTATATTTAACCTCTTTTCCTGAAATGTTAATCTACAGACAGCTTTTTCCCATTTTTCTCTAGTACTTGTCATTGTGATTAATGGCTGTAATGCATCAACATATGCTGCATGTACTCCTGTTTCACTGGAACGCTTCACTGGAACGCTGTGTTTAAAAAGCTCAGAATGTAGGAATATCGTTAGGTGTATCAAAACATTTTTTTTCATGCATAATACAAATTCTTACCCACATGCTTAGTTCATCTTAGTTCATCGATTCTGTTTTGCTCAACCTTGTGCTCTTCCAAACATGAATGGAAGTTATGGAACCCAAACGCAGATATTTAGCAGAATGTTCATTTTTCATTTTTCAATGATTAAAGATGTCCAGCTCTAAAACTTCATTTTGTTGGCATTTATTTTTTAATTTTTTTATCCAAGACCTTAAGAACTTATCAATCAATAAATCAATCAATCAATCAATCAATCAATCAATCAATCAATCGCCTTTATTTATATAGCACTTTACATATTGTGTCAAAAAACTGAACAGAAAAAAATGTGGAGAAAGTGTCAGTAATGTATAGTGACAATATTAAACACTTCAGTCGGTTGAGTTTCAATAGGAGCTTTGTAATCAAATTGACGATAATCGCTGGAAATGAAGTGTCCCCAACTAAGCAAGTCAGAGGCTACAGCAGCAAGGAACCAAATAGTCTTCTGCGACACAATGAAGAAAAAAAAAAATCCACATTCAAATATTTTGGTTTTTGTTCCTGGACAAATACATCTGCTTTCACACCATAATCCATTTTTCTGATATTTAGATGTAAATGTGAGACATTGTGCAAACTGAATCATAGTGTCTGTCAATTTCTATGCAGTCTGCTGTTGTCTTGCATGTACACACAAAACAACATCATCACCAATGATATACATTCGGTAAGTCATTTACATACATACTAAACAATTATGGGCCCAAAATATTACCTTGTGGAACTCCAGTATTATAATCCAAGTTATGTAATGCTGCAACCTGTACACATTGTGGTCCACAAACTAAAGTGGCCCACATGTCTTGGACACAGTTTTGCATGAGGAATAGAATGAAATTTGCCATATATTTTCCATTTATCAATCATGACTTGTTATTTGCATGAAATGCACAGCAAACAATGACATTTGATGTTACTGATGTCAAACCTGTCATAACCAGTGTTGGGGAAGTAATGCATCAGATTACAGCTTACTTTTTAATGGAAAGTAATGTATTAAATTATTTATGCATTAATTAACCATTAATTGTGTTTTAAATAACGAAAACCTCAAAAGTTGTTTTTGACAAATTTAAAGCTCTTTCACACCAATCATGAATAATTTTTCCTAACAAATAAATGCAATTCAATAAATTACATTTAGAAATGTTAGATTGTATTTTATCTTATTAAACCATTGCACTTTATACCTGCCTACCAACCAAGTATAAATCACACCCGAGACTAATTAAACTAAATCAAAATGCTGAAACCTGAAATCATTTTACAGTGTTTGATTTCTAGTGATTATCGTCGTCTTGACTAAAGAGACCGCACTTGATAAAAATGTTCACTGCTTTGCTACTGTTCAATCTGCAGTTCTATTGTTAAAAGCGCTATATACATAAAAGTGACTTGACTTGTTTTTTTCAGTCAGTACTTTTGTGCATTAACTGCCAGGTGTTTTTTCTTCTCCACTTCTTATGAAGTGATGTGTTGATGTACTCCCCCCCCCCATATTGTGTTAAAAAATAAATAATTTAGATTTCTGATTTATTAAAAAAGAAAAAATTAAATATCTCTTAGTCCTAAGTATTCAGACCCTTTGCTGTGACATATATTTAACTCAGGTGCTGTCAATTTCTTCTGATCATCCTTGAGCTGGTTCTATTAATTTGAGTCCAGCTGTGTTTGATTATACTGATAGGACTTGATTAGGAAAGCCACACACCTGTCCTGTCTATATAAGACTTTACAGCTCACAATGCATGTCATAGCAAATGAGAATCATGAGGTCAAATGAACTGCTTGAAGAGTTCAGAGACAGAATTCTGGCAAGGTAGAGTACAGATTTGGCCATGGTTACAAAAAAAAGCACAGTGGCCTCCATAAAAGTAATGTAAAAAGAAATGCTATAATTAATTTTCATTGGTATTTGTTACTTTTATAATGATGTCAGTTACTAATTCAGTTACTTTTTGTGTGAAGTAACTATAACTAATTAAATTTAAGTACATTACAAGTAACATGCCTAATAGTGAGTAAATGAACAACACATTTTAAATGAGCTGTCCCTATAAAGGTGACCCTGTTGCCCAAGGCATCAGATGTTTCTCCTGAGGCAAACCTGCACCATCGATCCTTAACCTCCTCTACACATAATGACGAATCCTAAAGATGGGAGGATATTATGAGAGGCGACAGCTGACGATGGGCCAGCAGCATGCTCAGTAGGAGTTGACATCCAAAAAAGAAAAGAAAATGAAGGACATGGGAAAGAGAATGGCTAAAAACAAGAGCATGAGCATGAAAAGCATGAACGGTAACACTTTATAATAATGTTAAGTTGCAAGGCATTCATAAGTGCTTAGTTAATTATCAACTAATCATTTACAAAATATTCATAAGCAGTTAATAGGTGATATGCTAGAAA
>JAUCMT010000056.1:11299842-11316306 GCA_032357475.1 Enteromius thamalakanensis
TTCGTCGGTCACCGACGTGACGTCTCCGTTCCCTTCTTCAGGGAACGAGGGTTACATACGTAACCGAGACGTTACGTTGTTTACACTTTGATCTGAACATAAACGTAATTGTGTACATTCGTACGCATGTATGCGATACTCTCCAAAATGGCGCTATAGGGTGAAGCAAAGGACACAAATTGTTAATTTCTCTCGCCCTTCTGAAAGTATTCTCATAGCTTCATAAATTTATGGTAGAAGCATTGATGTCACTTGGGATTATTTCAGCAATCTCCTTTGCTGTGTTTCTGAGCCTTGATAGTGTTAGGATCTTTGCTGTCTATGAGAGGGACAACAAGTTCTTGGAACGCATCAGAAACACCTTAATTTGTGTTTTCGAAAACCTTACATGTTTGGAACGACATGAGGGTGAGACAGAATTTTCATTTTTGGATGAATTATCTGTACTAGTTAATAAGCCAATGTTACAAAAATCTAAAAAAAGATTTCCTAATATAAGTAAACCTCCACAGAAGAAGTTAACATATTTATAATAGATGGTGTTTGGTACCTTGCTTGGCTGAGCAGAAGCTCGGATCTCTGTAGAAACGTAGGCGGCTCCTCAAGTTCCTGCAAAGCTGTTCCAGACAGGCCAATGCCTGAAACGTCAGGTAGCTGACATCACCATCAACATTCAGATCAAGAAGTGACAGCAGACTCTAGAGGGCAAAACAGCAATATATAAAAACAGAAGTTGATGTTGTCTTGTAAACCTGCAAGAACAGGTCTCGAATTGTTATAACATCACATCACAACCATGCTGATCTAAATCCTGCAAGTGTTTAAAGAAAAATTATTCTACATTCAATTAAGCACTAAATAAAAGGCCATCTGATACTGACTTTTAACTTGTGTAATTTGTACCAATTTAAACTGCACTACCCCTCCAGTGATACCAAAGCAATGCCAATGAATCAGGGTTAATTTAATAAACCTAATTGAACTGATCACCAGAGTCAGAATCAGTGGCAACTTCAATATTTAAACAACTAGCCAAGAGCATTATGTATAAAAGAGAATGCTTCCAAAACAGATTTAAACTCTTTATTCTAGCACAACAGAACAATAAATCATTTTTATCCAGGCTATTGAGACCACATATATCAAAAAGAGGATCTTGCCAACACATTTCTGAAAGAAATACAGCAATGCTTGTTGCTCGGTTTTAAATGCTTGTGCTAAAACGGCTAGCGTCGGCTTGCCAGATAATCACCACGGTACAGTCCTACACATAAAACACGATGTGCCGCTGTCATTCCAATCCTTTCCGGACTTGAATGCATTGTACAGCCAATCAGATTCTGTGGCATTCAATTATAGAATAGAACGGGGATTACGGAGCCCACGATATCACTTTCATCACTGTCACTCAACTTATGAAGCTCCCATCAGGAGTTAAAACAACAGACAGATATGAAATTTAAATCTTACTTGAACTGTACTTGGCCTTTGAAGGAATATTTCGGCAGGGAAGTCTTGCATGATGACATCATGAAGCAGCTCGCAGGTGGTTCGTACTAAATTGTGATTGTCGCTTCTGAGGGAACTAAACATTGAACAAGCTTCCGCAATAAGATATATATTATATATATAGTATATTAGATAGCAAATGTGGTAAAATTACACCAGTACCTTTCATTTGAAGACAATATATGTCGATCAGTTGTGTTCAAGGACAGCCATGGAAAAACAGAGAATTTCAAGCATCTTACAGAAGTACTGACTGCAGGGTAAAGAAGTAAAAGAGTCAGTCTCAAGATGTTTAACAAAGACAACAATTTAAAAAATATGTTCATGTGCTAATTCTGTTGATATTTCAGGAACAATAGGGTTGTGCCGATAGACGATAGTATCGTGTATCGACGATAGTCAGAGATACTGACGATAGCAGATGTCTTTGTCGATAGTCAAGACGATATTGGGCTCATTCTCCTATTAATGTATAAAACTATTATTATTATTAAGCGGCCTATTATTATTGGGCTATTACTGAATTGCCCGCTATTTCACTCAGCGCCGCACATACACGCAAATGAGGCTCCTCCTCTAAAATTAAACCCACAACCAATTTGAACTGCAGAACGGTAAACCTTTATTTACAAATTATTTAAGCTAAAAGAGACATCTATTAGAGATCTTTAACAGCTATAAATGAGTATGAAACAGCATCATCACCAGCATTTCGTTTTCTTTTACATTAACTAAAAACATTGTTCTTCATCATCGTTATAATAAAAAAATATGCAGTTAATAAGTAATTAGTCTAAAACAGGGCTCGTCGTGGGACGTGCTGTCCGGAACGCTGCGTTTTTAAATCACCACATAGCCTGTGATAAGTACAAGTCTCTCTCTTGACCCCACCCACCCATACACAGTAATATCGTGTATCGGCGATCTCACAGTCTGATGATATGAAAAATTACCATATCGCGCAACCCTAAGGAACAACAGGATTCTTTTTTTTATCTTTGGGTGAAATACTGTACTTCGAGTCTGTTAATTATTATATTTGGACTGAATTGTAAGATTAATTTGGAACAAGCATCACATCACATGGAAGAAATATACAATTGAATTGCTTTAACTTCTTCCTTTTTGTAAATAAAACTTAAGGTTAGTAAGATTTATTTAGAAAGATGATAATACTTTTCTTCAGTGAGGTTGCATAGAATAATTATTTTATAAAATTATTCAATAAGGATTTATTAAATAAATGCTGTTCTTGTGAACTTTTCCATTCATCAAAGAAACCTAAAAAACATATAATGACTTTATATTAAAACATTAAGCAACACTGTTATGAATGTTTCATCAACATATTAAAATGGGAAACACTTTACAATAAGGTGTCATTTGTTAGTATTAGATTACTAACATGAACAAACGATGAACAATACATTTATTACAATATTTATTCATCTTTGTCAACGATAGTTCATAAAAATACAATAGTTCCTTGTTGGTTCACAGTGCATTAACTAATGTTAACAAAAACAACTTGTGATTTTAATAATGCATTAGTAAATGCTGTAGAATTATTGTTAGTTCATGTAGTTAATTACTAATGAACCTTACAAGGATTCTAAAGGATTATGTGACTCTAAAATACATTTTATTGTAATTATATATAATAATAATAATATTACTATTTCTAACTCTATTTTGGATCAAATACATGCAGTCCTGTGGTGAGAATAAGATGTCAAGACTTTTTTTGTTATATAAATGTATGTTTATTTATATAAATGCTAAAATGTTAATCATTTTTTCAATAAAAATAAATATATTTTATTAGCATGCAAATCTGCACAATTGTCCCAACCTTTCCAGGATAAAGTCGAGTACTGACAATTCTTATCAGTGCTGATATTAGATTATTTAACACATGCATTCCACACTGATCCATGTTACTGACTTAATGAGTTTAAGTTCTCTCTGAAAGTTAGTTAACAAAAAGTAATTTGATGTTGATGTCACCTACATGATACTCTGGGGGTGGGAGCATCTGTCTGCTTGGGTTTACTGCACTGGAAATATCCCCTAGCCGAGGAGTCGTCTTCTGAGAACACAAAAGCAGCTGCAGTTGAAAAGCGGATCAGGCCCAGCACTTTCATGCTCTCCTCTACCTTGAATCAGACAGTCTACTCATGTTCATTCCAGAGCTGCTGTCAGACAGCTATTCAAACAGGACTATGTGGCAACCTTGACATTGGTTATAACGACATCGATATCTACAGTAATCTGCAGAACAGAAAGATATAAAATCAATGTAATGTTTTTATACCTGTCTGTAGCAAGGGAACAGAGTGTGGCTCGTAGGAGGTTGTGGGTGGACAACTAGGCAGGGCCTCTGGGAGGTGGAAGAGCTGATCCAAGATGCCGTCTACGATTGTTCGGAGGCGAGGATCCACATTAGGCGAGAGCTGTGTTAGGAATTCGACAGCCCCTACCTCCTGTAGCATTTGGGTCCCAGTTGGGTGCTTTGACATGGAACGGAAACCAAAATTAGATCCTACTCAAAACATGCCATCTTGTAGAATAATCTGCCCGGATCTTTCTGCAGATGCTGCTGACACCCACTTGCACTTTTTTCCCTTCGTGATCTGATTGGTAATGAATAGTGCCACTGCAGTGAGACCCATTAAAACATCACTTCCTGTCATTGAGAACATCTCACTAAATGCAGCCTGGCAATATAAAGACACTCACATCATTTTGCACTGTTTCTGTGCATTATAATTACCTTAGACAGCGTGCCAATCAACTCCAGAGCTTCCTCCTGCATTGGAACCTCTGGAAAATTAAACCATTCCAGAAGGAAGACAAACAGCATCCTTTCTTGGACCAGATCGGAAACGGCAATGAGACCATGATCCAGTTTGCTTCTAATATTTTTAAGAGCCCGAACTCTGATTTCCACTAAGGAGTGTCCTTATGGAGAAAAATAATGATGTATGAATACAGTATACTGCAACAATTTATACTCTTTGCACTGCAAAAATTAAAAATTAAAAATTTTCTCACTAGGTATATAATATATTTCAATACTTAAACTTCCTTAAAAGAAAAGTTCACCTAAGAATGAAAATTCTGTCATCGCCCTCCATGTGTTTTTTTTTTTATAATTTTGAAGAATGTTGGCAACCAATCAGTTGACGCTAGCTTCTGATTAACCATAGTATTTTTTTAGATACTGTGGAAGCCAAATGTTATCCTTGGTTCAGTTTCCAAAATCATTTAAAATATCTTATTTTGTGTTCAGTAACTGATACATACAGGTTTGGAACAACTTGAAGGTGACTAAACAACAGAATATATTTTTTTTTTTTTGTGATAAACAATCCTTTTAAATCAAGATAAATTTGCTTGAGAAGCATAATGAAGTCTTGTTTTCTGAAAAATGTACCAATTTAAAGATTTTTTAAAAGGTTTTATGCCTAAAACAAGACAAAATCGAGAGTGGCGTCATAAAAATAAACTTTCTTTCTTGTTTTGATCATAAACACACACATAAACTTTGAAAACATTCTCAGAAAACAACAGTAACGTTAACAGTAAAACAAAACTTAACTAACGTTACTAAGCAAGAAATTGATGTTAGCAGCGTATGCAAAGCGGGCAGATGCATTTCCCTGATACTACAACACAGATTGCAAAACAAGTTTACCCAAAAAGTTAATTAAACTAACGTTAAATACGACAAAGACAACTTTGACAGATCTTTTGTGAGTGAGCTGCTATGAAAACGCAAGCGCAACAACGTTACATTAGCCTTTGTGCGAGTTCAGAAAACTAAAGAAAGACTCTTCTGCGAGATACAACAACAATATTAGCATGACTGGTAATTAATTATGCATACATGTTTATGCCAAATAACAGTTAACTGATCAAAACATACATCTTCACTTCTGTTTAGCTAATCAGGCTACTTCAGTATCAGCAGTTTGTTGTTTAACGCCCAAAAAGCCGTCTCTCTTATAAAACATCTTACCGATTTTCTTTATGAGTGACGATAACTCCATAGTTGTTTATCTCACAGGTGGAAAACAAAACGGACTACATTTACTGTACATCAACGGCGGTTTTCAGGTAAACGTCACATCCTCGTCACTACTGGCAGCGTCGCGGGTCTGTTTTCAACTAGCGCGCCACTGTCAGGCACTTCCGGTATATGCCAGATCAGTTGTAAGAGAGAGGCCGTGCAAATTTGTTTGGGCTTTACAACCATAGACATATATGTCTGTTTACAACAGCTTGTATAAAACGTATAAATCAATAATTGTATTATCTGAATGCGTAATAAAGTTTTCCCCCCGTATAAAGACCGTTTTAGATCACTAAATAATATTTGTTTTAGTTTTTATTAAATTAACAATTTTATAGAAACGAATTATTATACATGTCTACAAATAGGCCTAAATAAAACCAATACTAACACAAATAAATAATACTCAGTGACTCACAAGACTTAACCTTCACATGGTGAGCCTCAGGACGTCAAACTCAATATTATATGTATTTGTATATATGTAGTATTGTATTTTCTATTCATTTTTATGCGACTTGCAACAATGTTACTTAAACTTGCATTCAACAGAACAACTTCTTTTGTGTTTAACAGTTTTAAAGCAAATGTCTTAGCGGTTTGAAAAGAAGAAGCAGGGGTGAGTAAGTGATTTCATTTCTGGAACTGACATTTAAATCTAGCTTTGTTTTATGTTAAAGCTTGCGTTTTATGTTCGAAAACAGTGTATAGCGTTTCTAATATTTCTCACAGCAGTACACTATAGCCTTTCTTCATACTATGAAAAAGTCATAGACACCAAAGAGTACCTTATTTGTTGAATGTGCATGTTGATCTCCAGTTTTAGAGGACTTGTTGACCTACAAGGTATATTCTATGGATTTCCTGGCTGGCATTTGTACTGTGACTCTTTTCATTTGCTAGAAATGTCACTGTTCGTTACAACACTGATACCTTTATAAACAACACTGTTTACCCATAATAAGTACAGTGAGATGAGTACAAGGATGTGTTTTACTTTCCAAACATGATTAGTGTACTTCACCTTTTTTTAGGCAATCGCATCAACTTTCTAGAAACCTCAAAAATATTATAGCTATATAGATATATTTTAATGTGTGCAAAGACTCTAAAGCTTTATATGATTTTAAAGCTTATATTTATTTGGTGACTAAGATTTTCACACTCCGGACGGTGGCATATGACAACACAGTAGGACCCTTAAAAGTGATAATTAAAAGACTTCTAGGTTTTGATAGACGGCTCAGCAGGCACACATTTTTTTTTACTTGAAAATATGGATTATAACAGAGGACAAAGCTGTGATATTGTATGATTTTAGATTTTAAAACAAATGCAGGCCCATATATGTATTTTTTTTTATTAAAACAAGCAGTTGCATCACAAACAGAGCGTAACTGGTATTAAAGTAGGTTTAAGACATTATAAACTATTTAAATTATATACAAGAGATAAAAAAACATTACACATTTAAATGTTCCTGTTGAAGGTTCACCACAAAATTACAATTAAAGGACATTATTCCAAGATGTAGAGTTTGTTTCTATAATTGGATTTATCACAACACCACTTGATCCTCTGCAGTGAATGGGTGCCGTCAAAACGAGAGCTCAAACAACTGATAAAAAAACATCCCATGAACATACACACAAATCTAGCAATTAACATCTGTTTAAGTTGTGTGGTTGTAAAATTAAGAAAGTATTCCTTTAATAATGCTTTCTCCAGTGAAAAAGCCATCTGGTCTTAATAAGGAGAGAAATATATGCACAGGTCAAGCAACATTCACAAGCAAAAACTGTCCCTAAACTAATATGTTGATAGATTTTGATAGGAGAGGACAATAGTGGATGGAAATTTTATCTACTGGAAGAATTGGTATTATGTTGGCCAGAAGTGAGGAAGTGTTTAAAGTTAAAGCTACTATTTTTATTTTTTATTTTTTAAACACACATATTTTCACTTTACACAATGTTGATTGTGTCATCTGAATTGCCTGTGGATTATTGGGATGCTTCATAAGCTGTTTGGACTCTTGTTTGGGACCCATTCACTGCAGAGGATGCATTGGTAAACAAGTGAAGAAACAAACACATCTGCTTCTTGAATGGCCTGTACATTTTAATATAAGTACATCGTATATTTGTTATGACATGTTTTATTATTTGGTTTTGTTGTCCTTGATAAATCCCAAGATCTTCAACAACAAATTGTGTATCTGTGTTTCTTTATTAATAACAATCTTGAATCAATAACAGCACACAGACCATACACTTTCTACAGTGCAGTCTAATTAGCTTACAATTTACCAAGATTGATTACACAACATTTTGGGCTGATTTCATAAGACAGGTCTTTTGGATCGCATCGGATGAGTTTTTCACCTCTCTTCCATCCGTCTTTATATCAGAACTAAAGGCCTGTATGTGGCGGATGAAATATGATTTAAACACCTAAATGTTCACCATGTGCTCACTGTGATAGACCCTGCTGGTAATCAGCCTAGATCTGAGATCAGTCATTCAAAGCATTGCAGCCTGAGGAAACAGACTGCACCTTCAGATGAATGTGTCCTGGGTTTGGTATGATTCATCACCTCCTCTGGTACACCGAAGCCTCACTGTCCAAATCACTCTATTTGTCTAAAAAAACCCCAGTGCTGCGGTCTCCTCCCTGAGCGGTCTGACTGGTTGATATGACTCTCAGCACATCCCTGACCTGAAGACCTTTGGACTGATTTCCCTGTTTTATTTTCCACATGGCTGTCTCTTTCTGATATGCGAACCTGCGATACGGAGAGGATCGCTCTGCGTCTTTTCCCACTGTGAGATAAAGTGCTTGGCTGATGAACCAAATCTATCGCCCTGGCTTGCACCCATGCTCCTGCCTGGACTCATCATGAATATTCCACACTAAGAGTCCAATATGGAACATAACCCAAACACATTTGATATCGCAAAGACCAGGTCGACACTCCGATTTCTTATTTGGTTATTTTGAAACTCTTTAGACTTTGTACACGTCAGTAAGCGGGTTCTAGGTTGACTTCGCTTTGTTCAAGTCACCATAAAATTGGACATATTTTTTCATGGAATATTATGAGGTTTGTTATAAATAATATATTGATGTACATCATTATTTTTTTTATTCAAAAACCTTAACTTCTCCTTCCCCTCTGATGACATGTGCTCTAACTCAATGGCAGGACAATTACTTCTCTCCAGCATCCTGTCACTCACGTGAGATTACATCAATCAGCAAATAACAATCAGATAAAACTTAATCAATATAGGGTGGTGTGGGTATGACGTCAGAACCCGGAAAACTACTTCACAGCTGATTCCTTCAAGATTTTCTTATGGGCTTTTTTTAATTTATAAGTAAAATAAAGCTTGTGGTAAAAATAACAGTAAAATGCTGTACTTTGATTATTTTGTTCTACAACCTTAACTACACACATTCACACCCCACACTGTCTTATCTTGTTAGAAACAGTCTATCAATTAACAATTGTGTAATACTGTGCTTGTAATAAACAATGTTTTAAATCATTGCTTCTGGTTAAAATATAAGTCCTCTGTCTCCAGTGAAAAAAAAATAATACAAAAATAAATATTATTTAAAAAAAAATATATATATTTAAAAAAAAAAATCTCACCTGAATCAGGAGAGAAATATGCAGTGTCAAGCACTGTTTACTAGTGAAAACAGCCAACAACATGTATTAAACAAATGTGGCTTTTGATGTACGAGGACAACAGGGGATGGACACTGGAGGAAGCATTTTTATGGATTACAGGTGGTGGTTGCGGAGAGACCCCCCCCCACATGATTGTGAAGCGCTTTGGGTGTATGAACATACATGATAAAGCGCTATATAAATGCATCATTCATACAGAGGCATATTATGCATGAAAATATTTTAATCATGGTGTTTCTTACAAGCATGCAGCTTTTTATTTCACAAAACAGTAACTGATCAACAGAAGTTGCATGCATTACTTGGGGATTATTGTAATATTTTGCATCATATATGCATGGGAAAAATATGCCCACCAAAAACGTGCATGTCATATATATGCTAAAGTCCATTTTGGAGTTTTAATACCACAAGTTGTCATTTACTAATTATATGCATTTTCCTGAGACTTTATCAGCTGTAGACACTTGTTTTGAGGACACCAATGCTTTACAGTGGATTCACTGATGATCAACGGATGTACAGTAATGCAATATTTCTCCAAATTTGTTACTATATAGAAAGTATTTTAATGGAATATAGCAGTGTTTAATTAGTCTATGTACATCATAATTTTTTTTTTTTTTAACAAACCCTTGCAAATATATCCCTTCTCTGAAGATGTGTTCATTGGAACGGAGGCAGGAAAATAAATACCCTCTTCCCTCCAGCAACCTGTCACTCACATAAGATGGCAGCAATTAAAAAACAACAAAAAATCAAAAATTCATCAATTCCTAATCGATAAAATCAGTTCCTGGCTTTATTATCTTTTTTTTTCATTATAGAGAAGCTGTTTGACTGGATATGTCACAATAGAGAAGAAAAGAGAAAGATTAACAGAAACTATGATTCATTCATTACCATTTTTATATATCTACTTTGTACAGCTGTTTTATTGTTCTGTATTTCTTCATATTCTTCTTATATTGTGTATTTTGTACTGTACAGTTATTCATTTTAATGTTGTATTTTAAATTTACCCTCTATTTTATTTTTCATATTTGTTTCCTATTCATAGTCTTTTTTTTTTAAAGTATGTGACAAATAAAATTTGAAATTTGAAATTGTTTGTTTGTAGTTAGTGGCATAACACATCCAGTTAAGAATTTTTTGTGTAATGTGTAATGTTGATATGCGTGCATGAAATTATGCAACAGCTTTGTTTCATTCACATTACAAAATCATTGCAATTAGAGGCTTACAAATATTTATACATAATATCTAGTACAATATAAATTCAAAACACAAACATTTCTAATGTGGCCAAAAAAAAACACTAGCATTTTTAGTTCATAAATGGTGGCAAAAAAGCTGTAAGTATGTGTAAAGAGCTCAAGTAAAACCAGAAGGTGAAATAACATGCCTTATGCTTTTACAACGCATATTTTAACATTACACAACCAGGCCATAATGGCACTAATTCAAACCGTTTTCACAGCACATTTACACCAAAATAACCCAAAAAGCATAAGCTCAGTTTAAAGACAGTAAGCAAATCATGTTTTACATACATGAGTAAATATCAATGCTGTTTTCTTTGCATACGTTAATTGCATTCAGCTCGAGTCGTATATGGCTGACTCATTACATTCTGAGCCGCTCCAGCTGTTCCAGGTGTAATTAATGCAAACTCTCTCAAACCCTTTAAGGACTCTCCATGTGGAGCGAGCAGAGGTTTTGAAGGACTAGCTCGCGGATCGCCTTTCCTGCATACTAATGCATCCAGAGCATGCACTTGTTGACTTGAAAGAAAAAGAGGGCATACGCTAAAGAGGTAAACATGATCAATCCAATAAATGACCCCCGACCGGAGAGAACAAGAGCCGCTCCAGCCAAGTAATCTCAGACAACAAAAACCCAAGTGGTCCCACCGGTACCATCACTGTCTGACATGTCTGTAATACACGTCTTCCGCTCCACTGCAAGTGTTGAAGATATTAGGGTGGGCACCGAGGGACCTCTGTCAACCGCCCCCCTAGCGAAAACAGTCAAGCTGAAGGACTAAATCAATGTGAGAGATGCTGCAGACATATTGAGCAAATAATTTCTGGCTCATGCAGCTTTCATACAAAATAGGAAGAATCATATGAGATATGACAAATGATAATCTCCTGCTTTAAAAGACCCAAAAAGCATGGGATGCAAAGAAACCCTGTTTATCTTTATATAAAGATTCTGGTTTGTCTTCTGAAACCCCTTTATAAGCATGACTGTGCTCTTTTAACGAATCAGGTCCTCTCCTCCTCTCTGGATATAATGTGGCATAGCTTGATAAGCTCTAATAGGGGCATGTAATTAGACTCTTTGCAAAGAGGCTGTCTCTGCACAAAGAGCTCCGGCAGGTTCACTACCGCATTTTATTAACTTGACAGTTTAACTTTAAGGGTAAGGGGAAAAAACTGCATCTCAGAGTGAGGCTCAAATTAGCCCAACAGCAGTAAACACAATTACCCACTTTAAAACAATACTGACACTAATTAGGCCACCAATGAATTACTTTAAAGTTCATGCTTTATCTCAAATAACACAGCAATGCTTAGAGAAAAAAAAGGAAGATAGCGATCTGACAAAATATTCATAAATTAAATTTGTTTAAAGAAATGGTATAATTATATGTGCGTCTTTATCTGTGTTTGGTTTTATTATTAATTATTATTATAATTCAACCCACATTACAAGACTGTGCTGATCTGAGAGTTTAATCACTTTAAATAATAATAATGATATAATATTATCAGGTTTAACTGCAACTAAAGATAACACAACACAATTTAATCACATTTGTCAGTGGTTTTGTTAATTCAAGCTGCAACCTTGTATCCATCTTGTATCTATCTATCTATCTATCTATCTATCTATCTATCTATCTATCTATCTATCTATCTATCTATCTATCTATCTATCTATTTATCTACCTATCTATCTCTATGCATGGGTATGTATTTGATTTAAAATGAATAAATTATAGATCAAGCAGATGTCTACAATGAATGAATGAATGTAAACACTATGACACCCACCTCTTGCATATTTTAAATAATGGATTAATAATAGACTTAACGTTTCAAATAAAACTTTTTTATAAACACTTTAATATAAGGTATAACATTCTCTTATATTCAAAGTCTCAAGCCAGTCATTTTATGTGACGGCTTAAACACCAAATGTAAATTTACGTGTATAAAATTAAACATAAAATAAAATAAAAACAACCAACCTTCATACTCTTTTCCATAATACATAAATAATGTTTATCACATTTCTAACAATACGGTACAATGGTATATAGTATATAATAAATAAATAAATCCCAGCCCAGACGTCCTCCTCCCTCTTGTTATCCTTTCAGAGTCTTTTCCCATAATGCAACAGTCAACAAAGGAAGAGGGAGAGATCCTACGGACTGTAGCCGAAGTGGCTAGCTAGCACAAAAAAGGAAGAGAGAACTGGGGCTGTAATAAGGAATGTTTCTGTCATCAAACAGGCAAATACAGCTGAGGAAAAGACTGCCTCGGCTCTTCGCGTGCATGAGATGATGACAGACCACGAGCAGTGTGTGTTTATGTCGTGAAGCAGCTCTTATTCGTTCGAGGGAGCTGTTACTTGATTAACTTACCAGCTAGCAGTCTATTATTAGCACGCTAATGCTAAATGCAACCCTCGTCGTCTTATTTACAAACACGTTCGACCCAGATCCATCCTTCTGAAGCAGGGGAGGGGGATTAAACTCTACTTAAAATGGTAAGTGAATATGACTTGCTGTATGTACGTCAATATTTACACTCTCTAACGTTAGTTGTGTCGGACACGATGAAGGTCCAGTAGCCTGCTAGCTAACGTAAGTCAGCTCATTTCAGGCCTGTTCATTTTGTGAGACAAAGTTACAGATTTTATCTGACTGTCCATATTGTAATTTAGTAATCTTTGTATTTCTTTTAGTTCTGTGTTGCTAATATTTGTTGAGTTGGATACAGTCGTATCATATTTAAAATAATGTTGATAAAGGCCAGCCTCAGTTCAGCAATGAACCTTGTGAACGTTTATAAGTAAATGCATTCAAAACAAAACTATTTGGTTTTTAATTTTGCGAAGGACGTGTTTGTAGACTGATATGTTGGTTTTATGTCAACACATTATTTATAACTGCCTGGTTAACGTAGCCTTCCAGGTTGTTGATTTAAGCATAATGTTAGTAAAATTTAAGTAAAAAAATAAACATGTCTGATGTGACAGTTTTGTAAAACCTGTGTCACTAATATATTAGGTTACACATGTTTGTGGAATTGCCATTGCAAACGTGATACATTAAAAACTAGGTAATGGTTATCTAGTTAAATGTAGGTATATTTAGCTTTGTTTACTTCTCTTGGTCATGGGAATTCTACAATTATCAGTCATTTTATATTGCCTTGTAGGATAAAAAGACACAGAAAATATAAAGATGTGAAATAAAAGCAACTGAACACTAATCAACCTTGCGCTTAATAATCTGGTATGGCATAAATATGTCCGCAGGAAACTGGATATAGCTTAGCATATTGTAAAGTTGCTCACTCTAACAAGTTTAGTGTCAGTCAGTCTCTTCTGTCCACAATTATTTGACACAGTGTGAATCATTCACACAGACAAACTGTCATACACATATGCATTTTTATACAGAGTGCAATACTCTTTAGTTGGATCTGACCAAATTTGCAAGGTTTATGGAACTAATGCAGATTTTCTGATTGTCGGCTGTTTTAAAAATGTCAAAAATCATTGTAGCATTTGCTTGTGACCTTACGAAGATGGTAGATCGGAGTCCTGAGCATCTGCACTTTGGCTGTGGTCAAAATACAAAAATCATGTCAAATCTTGATAAATGGTTATTATATGATGTCTTCTCTCACCTTTTTCAGATGATGAAGGCTTTGGAGTTCACATGGTTGACATTTCCGAGTCACATGGCCCGACTCTGTGGTTAGCATCCTTCGGTCAGCTGATAGGGACCGTCCCATGCCCTCACCTGACTGGGTGCACAAGGATGAAGAAGATCAGTCTGAAGACCATCAGAAAGTCACTTAACATAAAGGGCAAAGAAGATGGGGATTTTGTCATGCTCCAGCAGCCATCTTTAGCGGCCGAGTTCACAAAGGATGACTCTCTCTTCGGAGGCTGTTACACCAAAGGGCTGGTAGGTTGCGATCTTAATGGGGAGGATGAGAAGGGTCATAAGAACCGATCGAAGAGTGAAAGTCTTATGGGCACTCTAAAGAGGAGACTGTCTACCAAACAGAAAGCAAAAGTTAAAGGAGGCTCCACCACTGTGGGCTCTGGAGATGATGACGACACCTTCTCTTCCTCGTCAGTCCCGATAAGCTTTAATGAAGTCAAAGCCCAGCGGCCCTTAAGATCCTCGTCCCTCCGAAGCCATCATTACAGCCCTTCTCCGTGGCCTTTCCGGCCAGTTGTCTCTGAAGAGGCTTGCATCAAAATGGAGGTGAAAGTCAAAGCTATTGTCCACTCCCCCAATCCCAGTCCCTCCCTCAATGGCATCAGAAAGGAGTTCCATGATATCCAATTAGAAGGTCTGTTCCAGGATCAGAGTGAGTCTCTGAAAGACATGGATACTCAGAGTGGCAACTTGCATTTGAACATTGAGGATCACGTGCCTATTGGACTCACACCTCAGGACTACATCCAGTACACAATGCCTTTAGATGAGGGAATGTACCCAGATTCATCACAGTCCTTCTGCTTGGATGGTCCCTCGCCAATGGAAGTGGTCGATCCGGTCGAATCTGGCTCGTTGCACGTGGATCAGGGCCCGGATGACCACGATCTCATGCCATCGGACATTCTCATGGAGCAGGTGGTGAACGGACACCTTCCTGGTACTCTGGCGATGGTCCTTTCCAACTCCAGAGCCGACACGCCGTTATTTTCTCCCTCCCTGTCACCTCTTTCCAACAATGATATTCCAAGGACCCTCTCCGGGTTCAGTGGTGCAGACTCTCATGTTGTCGAGAGAGTGAGGCACCACCTGAACTTTGACCCCAATTCCGCTCCCGGTGTTAGCAGGGTGTACGATTCTTTCCAAAGCAGCGGACCCATGGTTGTAACAAGCCTTACGGAGGAACTTAAAAAACTGGCCAAGCAGGGTTGGTACTGGGGACCTATCACTCGATGGGAGGCTGAGGAGAAGCTCATCAACCTTCCAGATGGCTCTTTTTTGGTGAGGGACAGTTCGGATGATCGCTATCTCCTCAGCCTGAGCTTTCGGTCACAGGGAAAGACGCTTCACACCAGGATCGAACATTCAAACGGCAGATTCAGCTTTTACGAGCAGCCAGACGTAGAAGGTCACACTTCCATCGTAGATCTTATCGAGCTTTCTATAAAAGACTCTGAAAACGGCGCATTCTGTTACTCCAGATCCCGTCTGCCGGGGTCAGCCACGTACCCCGTTCGCTTGACCAATCCTGTCTCGCGGTTCATGCAAGTCCGTTCCCTGCAATATCTTTGCCGCTTTGTTATCCGACAGTACACGCGGATAGATTTGATTCAGAAACTGCCTTTACCAAACAAAATGAAAGATTATTTGCAGGAGAAACACTACTGAACGGACTGAAGTGGGGACATGGTAGTAAATTGCACTTTTTGTTGAGTGGCGCGTTCTTAAAACAGTTTACATATATGAAGGTCAGGTGATCAGATGCGTAGGTTGACTATCCGATCTTCCCACAGATATATGCGGTTAATTTGTTGTTGCTCAGATTCAGTGTTTTACATATCGCAGGTCTTTTCGGAGCAACGTGGTAAGTCTAGAAACCTTTTAGGATTGGGATGCCATGCCTAATATTCATATTGATTAAATGAATATGTTTTGCAGTAATGTTAATACTCTTATCGAAGCTTGGATATGAGGATTGGATGTTGCATTAATGTGCTTCATTCATCAATAGTTTTGCTGTAGTGTAAAGCTGTGGTCAAAATTTCGTGAGCAAAAAAGGTCTGTTTTCAAAAGTGAAGCACAGTTAACATAGAAATCACTTTCAAACAAGCATCTCTCTGATGGTCAGTGGGTGTTTCTCAATGTCAAGGAAGGATCCTCGGAAGCCAGAATTTCGAGGATGCTACGTCATCGACATCCGTCGAA
>JAUCMT010000056.1:11332154-11351908 GCA_032357475.1 Enteromius thamalakanensis
GTGAAGAAATGCAGACCCAGCTCCCAACCCAACTTTGTGAATAGATTAACGGCGATATTTTTTTTATCGCGCGATAAACGCAGCGCGTTAACGCCGATAACGGCCCACCACTAATATTTATACATATATTTATATATATTTATATATTTATATATATATTAGTGGTGCTGTTATCACCGTTAACTTGCTATGTTAACTCTGCAGAGTTTTGCTCCGGCCCTAATCAAACAAACCTGATCCAGCTCATCAAGGTCTTTAGGATCACTAGGAACCTGCAAGCAGGTGTGATTTGGAGCTGGTTGGAGCTAAACTGTGCATAGCTGTGGAGGAATTGAGTTTGTTATGCGACTGTCTATATCATTGGTCTCAAAGTATGTTGGCAATGACATAAATCAAAGCACATGGCACACAGTGTTTAGAGAAGAACGCTGGAAAATACGACAGGAATAAGATGCTTGTCTATAGCCTACTGCAGTACAAGCCGCGGTTCAGCAGCGCATGACAAAACGCTGCCAGAATGAAAGCACAATCGGCGTGCGCAGCTCCTGCTCTTAACAGTTTACGTGATCTGGCTCTTGATTTGTATCAAAATATATTAAATGTAAGAGCATCTACGACATAACGCGTTGTAAAAAAAAATATATATATCACAGACCTCGCATTCGGACCTTAGAATTACGACAGAGGTTGTGAGAGAAAAACACAGACATGGCAGATTCGGATGGTATTAAAATCACCAAGTACATCTGTGAAACAAAACATTCCCTATCGACCCCCTGTAAACTAGTCCCGTCCGAATAGGGCTTTACTTTTAGTTAAGCACACATATTCTGAATGCCTTTGTCAGAATTCAAATGAGCCATATTAATCTAGATTAAAAAAATTGAT
Source organism: Enteromius thamalakanensis (assembly GCA_032357475.1). NCBI lineage: Eukaryota > Metazoa > Chordata > Actinopteri > Cypriniformes > Cyprinidae > Enteromius > Enteromius thamalakanensis. Next base: position 11,333,043 of record JAUCMT010000056.1, read on the forward strand.
CTATGCCCACCCCTAATATATATACATATACATATGAATATGTATATACGTATATGTATATGTGTGTGTGTGTGTATATATATATGTATGTATGTATATGTAAAGTAGTTTTTATACAATAAATTTGATTAAATTTAATAAAAAAAAAAAGTGACATTTACAGGAGGGTGTCAGTCATACTAAATTGTTGTTTATAGCTCGCAAGCAAACATAAAAAGAACATGGCAAATAAACAGCTTCAGTAAGGTGTGTTTTATCAGGCCATGATATAAAAGTATCATTCTGTGAAAAAAAGCAGTGGGTTTGCTGTTAGCAGCGTATACGAACCCACGTGAACATCACGCGACTGGTTTTGTGAGAAACCCTCGGGCTCTTTTTACCACAGCAAACTGCAGCAAAACGGTCGATTATTAGTTGTCTCTCATCTTTTCCCCTGACCTGTAATAGATTGCAGAGTCTCAAACCTCTCTGAACTCTGTAGCAGAACAGAAAAGCGAACAAAAAGCAAAGGATTCCTCGTTCTACTGTGTATCTTCCCCTTGATCAGCTGTTTAAGTGCATTTATGTCTTTTTCTGTCGCTGTGTTATGAAATTTTCTTCCCATTAGGACGGTGAAGCTACAAAGCGCCATTCCGCAGCATAGAGACTCTGCTTAGGTTGTCCTAGATCTGTCCATTTACTTCCCTCTTAAAACAAATAGATGAGTTTAGGAAGTGCTGCTTCCTTAAATATACAATACCTCAACACGTGGGGCTTATGTATGGGGTTATGTAACGTTTGCACAAAGAATGACTTTTTCCATCCATTATGCATTTTTTTTTATTGGCGTCCCTGGCCTTGTATTGTAGTTTTCCCACAATTGTTTTTGGTTTGTAAATAATGTAATGCAGCCTTGATGAAGAGGAGTAGCCATAAGCGATGCAATAATAATGAACTTTGGGAGCCGGCTTGTGCAGAACTGAAATAATTCTGTTTGAGGATGACTGTTAAATATCTACAGCTGTCAAATTACATCTACAGGGAGGCTGCTGGATAAAAGAATGAATGTGATTTATTTATTTCACAAACTGTCAGCTGCTCTGAAATACTCTTGATGCTTCAACTTTATTTTGAGAAGAAAGGAAACAAGCTGATGGGGGGCATGTAACCATTTTTGTGTGCTGATGTTAAATTACCAGCATTTATCAGAATCATTAATCTCTCTGGCACAAACACACTGAGAGAGAGTGTTAAAAAAAATCGCTGCTAAATTCATTTTACTCTGCAATCTGCGCAGAGACTTTACGAGTCATGCAAAACATTTCCTTAGCAAGTTTGGGTTGTTTGGGTCAAAATGAGCAATGCTACAAAAACAAAAATCTTTGTCCTTAAAAGAGACCTATCATTACATTTTAAGTAACATGTTGACTGCTATTGACTGAGCTGAGCTGACATCTTAGACTTTAGTCTCACTTTTGATGTTTAAGTTCCTTTGTGCTTTGATTGAGCTGTGAAACACAAGTCTCTGGGTGGGTGTTTCTTTAACTGAGAATGATTATGAAATAAATGAAAATCCGTTATAAAAATATGCGAATTCTGGATGTTTCAAGAACTGTATGTTCACCAATAAACAGTAATCATTGTTAATAACAATGAAAAAGAAAAAAAAACATTCGTGGTTTGTTTAGTTCTGTTTTTGTCGGTGTTTTTTGTATTCTTGGTTTAGTTTTGTTTCATGTGTTCCTGTTTTGGTTTCAGTTTATGTCTTCCGGTTTGCCCTTATTTGGTCCTTCCTGTGTCATTTGTGATTATTAGTTGATTTCCTTCCACCTGTGTTTCTCCAGCTGTGTCATGTCTTGTAATCAATGTGCTGTGTATTTAACCCATGTCTTTTGAATTCAGTTTTGTCTGTCGCCGAATGTGTTCTGTGCCTTCTATGCTTTGTGAAGATCTTTTGATTTATTATTAAAAAAAGGAAATTTATGTTTATTGCAAACTCTACGTCTCCAGCGCTCTTTTTGACCTACACCAGACGTTACAAGAATATATATTTTTTTAGCTTTTTGTTTACCTTTTAGTTAATTTTAGTTAATTTTCAACGCATTGCAATAAGGCAATTTAAAATTATTTAAATTATAATTTAGTGTAACTTAATATAAATTCAGATGACTTAATTAAAATAATTTTTAGTTCACCCCAAATTCTGCCATTAATTGCTCACCCTCATGTCGTTCCAAACCCGTATGACCTTTGTTTATTTTCGGAACACAAATTAAGCTCTTTTTGCGGAAATCGGTGAGCTATCTGACCCCACATAGACGGCAACACAACAGAAATTATGCCAGAAACGTAGTACATACATGGTAAAACAGCCCATGTGACATCAGTGGCTCAACTTCAGTTTTGCGATGCTACGAGAATACTTTTTTTGCATAAAGAAAACAAAAATAACATAATTTGCTCCACCTTTCTTCTCACCTGAGATACATCTTCCGCTATTTTAGATAGTATCACAACGCACACTCACGCTTTCCCATAGGCGTAAACAACTTCAGATTACGTTCATGCACATACTTTCTCCACAAACATAAGCATAACAAGGACGTTAAAGCGTACGGATGCGATGGGATACTCTCTAAAATGGTGGAAGACGTAACTCCGGGGAGAATTATAGTTGAGTAAATAATGTTATTTTTGTTTTTTTTGTGCAAAAAAAAGGTATTCTGCGACTCGCAAAACTGAAGTTAAGTTAATATTGTCTCATGGACTGTTTTACCAATGTTTTTACTGCGTTGTCTCAAACACAGTGTATAGATAAAAATAGGTTTTTATTAGATCAATAAAAATAAGACTGATTGAGCCCATTTTAATGGTCATAAATATATAGGTACTGTACACAAAAAAGCAACACTTCCTTAAGCAAGAATCAAGAATGCAGCCTCAAGGAATTAGCATTCTCTCTAACTACTCTGGAGTCTACTGTCATATTTTTTTTTTGCCTCCTTCAATTGTTTATTTCTTTTTCTTTTTTTTACTGCAGCAGAAACAAACCAAGCTGTAGGGAGCAGGGAAAGAGTGACTGCTTAGACTTCCTGTCAGACATACTTTTTCTTTTCTGCTTGACAAACTTGATTTTACAATGCAAAATATGCAATATGTGCAGCATTTGGATCCATGAATCACTACGGAGGAGAACTGTCATCTCGCGCCATGAGCGCCTGCAACCGCTCCGTGGAAGAGACAGAGAGAGAAATAGATGCAAAGAGAAATAGAAAAAGTAAAGGAGAGAGAATGGAAATCTGGAGCAGGCGTAGGTGGTGTTTAGAGGAATAAATAATTCAGCATTGAGCTGATAGATGGTGTATATCTACAGTTACAGTGAAAAGGTGGCGAAATAAGAAACAAACAATGATTTTCTCATAGAATAAATATAAACGTCTTTTAGAAATCAGGGAACAGGTTTTATGACGAAAACCCTTCAATGGCCATTCAAATCTTTATACTTTGAAGCAACAAGAGCTGCAATTTTAAAGAATGATGTGAAAATTATATGAAAAAAGTTACCTGATAGGTAAAATAGTCATGTGTTGCACATGCAAAATGGTCACAGTGACTCACCCACTTTCTCAAAAATGCTCATGTGAAGTACAAAAGTGCTCTTGAAAGAAATTATGATAATTGATTTCAGTCTTTAGATGGTTTTTGACAAAAAAAAATAAAAAATGTTCAATCATTTTCTATGCAGCACTTTCTTTTCATTCAAGGGTTGCTTTCTTCTCAGTAAGTGCTGCTGGATAATGTTCATTTCCACTTAGTGGCTTGGCAGGTCAGAAAGCATTGATATCAATGGAGGGAGTTTTGAAGTATTGTACTCATGTCATTTAGATCTGTTCGATGGCTGATTACATTATACCCGATGTGAAGGGCTAATCTTACATTGTACTTTGCCCACTACACCTCAATAACAATGTGGCGTTTGTTCATGAAGTGTGCTGCCTGCTGCTATTTGCCTTCACTTAATTAAAAACAATTTTATAGCTGACATATCTCTATTTGAATTGAATTTTAAGCAGAATTTTATTATAAAGTGGCCTTCCTCGGAACACTGAAACAGCTTTGAAATATATATGTAGAGTATGTACTGTATATGTACTGTTTCTTTGAATTAGACAAACAACTAAAAAGAGCAACAGCAAGTAAATCATTAATAACATACTTCAGTACGTTTTAGCTAAACAAATGTTTTAACAGTGAAATAACAGGCAGAGTATATATTGAAAATATTCTCGAAATGACTCAAATTTGTGAAAACTTAACCAAGCAATGGTGAATGTGACCGTAGCTATATAACTGTAACATAGCTCATACAGTATATACAGCAGTGCACAATGGTGATATTGGTATTGCCTGTAAACAGTACTGATGTGTTGTTTATTGGTTGTCCTGGGCAGACAGAGATATATGTGTGCTTTATTGCATGCTGGGAACATCAGCAGTCAATGCGATTATACCTAAGAACTTTACTCACTGTAATAAACAAGAAGGTCTACCTGGAGAAACTTATATGTTCCCATTCCCATGCATCTCGATGGTAGCTGTAACTAATCACTCTAAAGCTACTTGCACCAGGAGTTGCAGGCTACTGCAACCTTGCAGCCTATTTGTCCAGATTGCATGTTTATAATGGAGAAAGTTCCACCTGGTGGGTTACATGTAAGAATTTGTTTTTTTTCGAAGTTGATAAAGTTTTTGAAGATCATAAAAACAAAAACATACAAAAAGCGTACACTGTTCTGTGTCAGCTGTGCCACCCGCATATGTCTATTCTTTGATATGAACGAAAACAACAAATAATCTCCAAAATGGTGCGTCAGTGACACAGATTTGTTGAATTGTTGAATAAAGTTGTTATTTGGTACAAAAAGTATTCACAATGCTTTATAATGTTACGGTTGAACATGGCATATTCAAACAATGTTTTTCATACTTTTCTGGACCTTGACAGTCACAAGCCTCCCAGTTTTCAACTCATTTCTTAAACTGTGTTCCGAGAATGGAAAAAGCTTTTATGGGATTGGAACGACATGGGGGTAAGTGATTAATAACATTTGAATAAAATTTTAATATCGGGGTGGAGTAACCCTTTAATCTCAGATGCAAATGCTTACAGATGGATCATTTAGAGTCAATGGGTGCCATCAGAATGAGAGTCCAGCTGATATAAACATCACCATAATCCACAAGTAATCCAGTCCAACTCATGTACATCTTAAATGGCACAAGGGTAAATTTGACACAAATGTTCATTTTAATGTGAACTACTGTATGAAATATCAATGTTTTTGGCTGCTATTTTAAAATATATAAATTTACTTTTAGAAGACAGTTTTACCCAAAGAAAGCAACTTATCATTTTCAGTAAGAAAATGCTGTCATGTTACATGACCACATGCAGTCATGTGTCCCCAAAAGTTCTTACACGCTCCCATAAGAGTACAATATATCAGACAAATTCTTCTCTGAAAAGCAGTGACCCACTGACATTCCTAAAAAAAACAGGAATCTTTATTGATTTATTATAGATTACTACACAAAACTCTTTTTTATAACTCAGCCCCACAGGAATCCAGCTCTACTGCCATACCGCCAGGGCAAAAACTGAACCTTTTTTTTAATACCGCACTAGCAAGCATATATAAATATACAAACAAATAAATGAATAAATAAATAAATACAAGTCCAAGTAGAGAACTAGCAAACAAAAGTAAACAGTTCCCCCAAATGCAGCCCAACTTTTGCTTAAAAATTCTCACTCTGCTGGTATTAGGTTTCTTGTTCACTTGAGCTAGTGTCAGAAACTCGTCTTGCCTCCCCTTTGTTAATCTGCAGTAAACAACACTGTGTCTGGGGAGTTTGCATTGCGTGGGGACATATTTTTACTCCAAAAAAAGTAAAAGAAAGAGAAAGAAAGCAGGGGGAAAGAGCGAGGGAGAGCATGATTAAGTATGATGCCTCTCACACTCTACAGTGTGCACAATGATAAAAGCTGTTATGACATCCTGTTGACAGGTTAAACCCGCAAATCCAGTTAATTGACGTCGCCTCAGATTCATGTTGCCGTATCAGAGATTTCGCGAGTTTCATATCGTTAGCATGCGCGTATCTTATTCCCTGGAGTGAGGTCTTGCATATAGCGATGTTGCCGGCTAAACCTCTATCTCTGCTGATATCATGAGTAATCACTCAGACTTGTGTAATTCATTTGTTCACGTTGTTATGTTGAGTGATTACATGCTTTTCTTTCCACGTCAGATGTGGTGCATGGCATACCTGTGAGGTATGCTAAATTTTATGTTGTAAAATGTAGTATCTGTTGTGTAAAAAAGACCGGGGTTAATTGTCACGCATCAAAAACTCGATTTCAGTCATGCATTTGACTTAATTTCAGAACATTATAGTTAATGAGGTTGTGTGACAACTAGCCCCGGTTTGTGCAGTGGCAGGCAAATCTCATTATCATATTATTATGTTGCAAATTTATGCAAAATCGCGTATTGCACTGCAGCCTTTTTCCTCACCTGTAATAAAATAGATAGCTGCTGTGCGTCACAGGTATGACAACCTGATGTAATCTTTTTAGATTTTTTTCCTTTGAGGGATCGACTGTAATGCAGATGAGAAAGATCTAAAGTGGGAGAGATTTATCTCTCCTTACATCAGATGGAAAGACACTATCCTTTACTGCCTTGCACTGTGTGTTCAAGCGCATTAAAGATAACTGTTAATTACAACAAATGTGAAAATTATATTCTTAAAATTTAATTAAAATGTTAATTTTATGTGGTTGATTCCAAGAAATATGATAAATTATAATAGAAAAATTATGTCATCTTTCATGCAAAATTAGTACGCTTAATCATGTCCTTTGCCCTATTTATGAATTTCTTCACAAGGATTTTTTCATATTAAATTGTACCTTCGTTCATAATCCTAAAATGGTACTCTTGACTTGGAAAAAAACAAAAACTGCCAATAAACCCAGTAAAATCGGAACAAAATAGCACAGAAAATGTTCTATGATTACTGTGAACTTATTAACAGGCTTGGATTGTAATCTTGTGGATTGTAGGACAGTGATAGGCACTTTGGTATATTTTATATTTATTCATGGCTTTACATATTTGCCACATAACGTAATGCACTGAAGTATGTCAATCTGAGATGTTTTATGAACAAAAATATATACATGTATGTAATTAATTACAAGTAAAAATTCCTCATGTTGTGAAGCAGGCATTTTGACCATGAGCTTCTTTTTCTTTTTCGTTTTTTTGAGGGAATATTGCTAAACTTACACACAAATAACACTATTTTTACTCAAAAACTGAGGCCCATGAGGTCATAAGCAATCAATAAAAGTACAAAACCTGTGTAAACTGAAAAAAAAACAAGTAGACAAAAAGATTGAATCCAAATGGGTTAATTAATCAAATATATTGTGCAATTATTGTGCAGTCTTAAACAAAGCCCTAATAATCTCTTCTACTTCCTTAGTTTGATATTAAGTACGAATAGAGTAATAATCATATCATGTTTCTTTATTGTACAGATGCTTCCTCTTCCTCATCCTCACCTATCCTTACACCTGGCCAGAATGTTGACTTTGAGCCTGTAAGAAATGTGTGCTGTCTGCTAATTAAATATGTGAGTATTTAAAAACAACCACCAGCTGTAAATAGCATGAATGTCTGTCCCCAGGGAAGCTGCCAAGCTGTTCTCTTTCTCGCTTCTCACAAGTCACAAACAACAATTTCAAGGAGTCTCCCGTCTCTGTTACAGGGGAGTGTTATCTGTACAATCTGATTTTTTTATGGGATCCAGCGAACACTGCACTCGAAGGATACAAAGGGATAGTATCCCAGAAGGCTGTGTGTACAGCTTTTAATTAACGAGGGCACCTTGCACCATTCTCAGCTGTTCTGTCGAAACAGTTGAACTGTGCAAGAAAATACGTCTTACTAACGTAGAATAGCATTTGGATTCATTCCATTTCAACCAAGCCTGTTGGACTACGTAATTAAAGTGCCAGATCATTTATATATATTTAAATCAAATTTACTAACTGACAAACATTTTTTTAATGAGTGCTTTTATGAAATGGAACTGGCTACATTAATACAATTTGATTTGATGTTTGATGTCTTCTAAAATGTAGTATTTTGAATGTAGGAATTTTAGTAGGCCTGCAGTTAATGTTTGAATTGCCTTTCTATCAGCAGAAAGCATTCTGCCAAATGTGAGCTTGTTGAAAACCTTTTTATTCTCCTTATATTTATCAATGTTTTATAATTATTACCTACACAAGACTGCCAATAGTTTTTTTATTAAAGCAATTTATTATGCATGGCCAATGAATGAAATACCAAACAATTTAAAATATCTCGTTATTACTTTTGACGTATTTATTCAATATAAGCTGGAGATATTAGGATACAAAAACATACAAATTCGCTGATCATTTTCAATTAGCGCTACTAGTTTTGATACAAATATACATCATTTCCGGTGGAACCCATTCTATTTCATTCTATAGTATCTCACAGCCAAAGCTCAGATCCGAAAGCAAAACCGGTCTGTCGTCGCTCTTGTAATTAGGGAAAAGGTGGCTTAGATTGCTTGCTTAGCTAAAATGGGATACAAGTATTTTAACATTGAAAAATAGCACACATTACTTTTAAGCAGTTCTTTGTTTATCTGCTGTAGGGAAAAGGACAGATGGCATTTAAATAAGATTATTTAGTCAAAGTGTTTTTGTAAACTTTGTCTGCGTTTTTTATGGTGGAAACAAAGGGAGAGGGAGAGAAAGAAAGAGAGGAACACGATTTTGTTGCAAGGAGACTTTATATCCTGTATTTATTTTAACGTAATTAAAAACTGTGTTTGGTGTCTCCGTCTGTCATCGTCAACACTGTTCCTAATGTAGATGTACAATGCAGACAATAGTGTAACAGAATTGACATTTTATTAGACTTTTTCCCAAAACTCCACTTGCTGGCATAAACGCGGAGAAAACATGACACTTATGAAAACATGATTAAAAGAGCTTTAAATAACCCAATGTGAGATCAAATATAAATGCTGTTTTCCTTTGGATGTTGTGGTAACAGAGCTGACATTTTTTTTAAAGAAACTGTTGTTTATTTCCTGATGATACTTTGTGTTATTATTCGCCACAGTTCGTTTTTTTATTGTGAACGCTTGCCCTTGAAACAAACATGAAATGAAATTACAGTTGTCTATAGCTAAGACGAGGGGGGTGTGGACATCAGTCAGCGTAAGAACAGCTTTAGCTCTATATTTCCCGGTGATTCCTGATCTGATGATGTTAGTTCAACACCGAACACACCCAGCCGCTCGCATGTGCATTTGCATATCCCATTAAACATACACACTCACAACGGGCCCCTCTCCAGCTTTGAGGAGTGTTCAAGTCATGTAGCGAGGTGCACTTCGCAAGCTGAGCCTCCCACTCTCCAGCACTGCCAAGTGCGTCATCCCGTCTCCCCTCTCGCCCTCTGGCCCTGGAGTGGCCCCTCAGCACCACTGGCTCTGGATCCATCCGCACAAGAGCCTGTGTAGAACTGTTTAATATACATTGCGACCAATTATCTCCATTCGATTAGCTTCCATAATAATTGATTCTGTAGAAGTCAGAAAGCACCAGGCGGCGTGTCAAGAGATCCTGAAAAAAAGGACGTTATTTTTCCTCCTGCACCGCCACGATTTTTTTATTCTTCTGTATTAATGTGGCAGTCAGACTAATTTATCAACTGCAATTTTTGAAGTGCCCTTGGGAAGAAAGTTGCTCGTCATTGCATACTCCCGGATTATTAGGCGGACGGCTTTGAAAATGCGGCATTGTTTGTTAATATTACTTCCAGTAAGGATGGTTTCATAAACACACGCCAATTTATCACCGAGGATGAAGTAGCAGAACACATTTTCGCTTTATTATTTGAGCTCGTGTGTTCTGTTTGCAACATTCATCTTCTGTGTGTTCAGGTGTCACTTAGTGCTCTAACTTCGCAGACTGCTGATGGCACAGATCCTGCTGATGGGGATCTCTTTTACTGAGCGTTTTTAGTTCTTATAAAACACTCCCGTAATTTCTCTTCTCCTCTATCCACCTCCAGTTTTCTATAAGCCATTTTAAGCCCCTCTCAGGGGTGGCATTACCGGGGATAGTGGTTCATTTGTTCTGTTTACGGTGTGGAGGTGATCTACACTCATCTCCCACAGCTCTGTCCTGATACACTCTCTTTCTCAGAGAGTTCTTCACCTGGCTTCTGTAGCGTTTTGTTGGGATAATTCTCGAGAATCGTACCATAAACAAGTGCATCTGTATTTCTTGGAGTGCACGTTTAGGAAATGAGTGAAATACTTAGTGATGATTGATTGGAGATTAATCTTTGTTATGCATATAGCCAGTAGAAATGTGCATATGCAGACCCACACGGATTTTAGCAGCTGCAGAGTTTGTTTATTAAATATTTTGGCTAATCTGATTGTGCTTTTGCAGATTTGAAGTTTTGAAATGAATCAAATCAAGACCTGGTTATGATGAGTATCTTTTATAGACAAATTTGAGATATATCATGTACAGTGATTTAATTTATGGCTTTCAATTAGAGGGGCTTTAGAAAGAAACTAATTTTTTTATTCTGCATGGATGCACTTAAACTGATCAAAAGTGACAGTGAAGATATTTATAGTATTACAAAAGTTTGTTGTTGTTTTTTTATCAAATAAATGCTCTTTTGACCTTTTGATTCATAAATGATCCTGGTTTCCACATAACCATGCTTTGATGATTATAGATGTTTCTTGAGAACCAAACTGACATTAGAATTATTTCTGAAGGATCATGTGACACTGAAGACTGAAGGAATGGCTGCTGAAAATTCAGTTTTGCAAATGAAATAAAATTATAATGATATTACAGTCGATTGTATTGATGGATAAGTTTTAAAATATAATATTAATATTTTACAGTTTCTACCTTTGGTGAGTGTAAGAGACTTTCAAAGACAGTTTGAACTTAAAACATTTGAACAGTAGGCCTACTATTAAAGCAAATGTTACAGTTTCCCAGAGTAAGATAATTACAGAGTGACCTTTCTTTAGAAATGATCAGTATCATGAATAATGTTTAATCATATCTCTCCACACAGTTCAGTTGCAGGGAATTTTACCCTGCAGTTCAGTAGAATCTGCAAATAAATTATCCATTTTGTATTCAATTTTTGCATTTAACTTAATCTCGTATAATTCTGACTCAGTTGGGTAAAACAACACATTCTAAATATTATGCAGAATTATGTAATCATATATGTCATCAGGTATAGGGTTCAGACAGTTACCACAAATGTTGCTGTTTGTCTAATTTAATACATTTTAGTTTACAATTTTAAGCTTTATTATGTTAATTTGAGTTATAAAGTACAATTTAAAGCTTTAACCTGAATGTCAGAATGTCTGCTCAAAGTGTCACATGATCAGTGTCAAGCAATTATTATTATTGCATTTGTGAACTGAAAATCTCAGACTTTTGGACCTTGCTGTATGGAACAACAAATAATCCAAAATATGCAGCTTTTCCTTGAGTTCTTTTTCCTTGCTTGTACTCACACTGTCACTTCTTCTGTTGTCACACGTCAGTCACATGTTCACATCACTTCCGTCTTTGACCCAAGGGTGGATCCACAGCTCATCGCCCCTCCTTTCATGTGCTTATAGCCAGCATCACCTCCTCTGCCTCCTCCTCTGCTTCACTTGTTCTTACAGTATCTTACTGATCCATTTCTTCCCAGTTTGACTCCATCCACACTTCCACCTGCTTTGGAAATCTAAGATATCTGGCCGCCTGGGATCACTCTGTCCTAAAAAACTCACCAGCTTGCACAGCATACTGACAGATATTTTTTTCTACAACAGTAATGCTTAGAAAGAAAAATAGAAAAGTAGTGTGGTTGGTTGAATTTAAATGCTAGAGGGGCGGGGCCTAACAGACGAATAGGAAGGTTTTTTTTTTTTTTTTTTTTAAATATGATCACTTGTAAGTCCCAGTTACTGATTTTAATTAAAACTAATACATTTTTAAATACTCTTTAAATTAAAATTAAATATTGTTAAATAATTTCAGTCAAAGATGCAATCAATTAATCAAAAGTGTCAGTAAAACAGACATTTATAATGCTGCAAAAAAGCTGTTGTTTAAATAAATTCAAATAAATGCAGTCAATGTTCAAAAATATTTAAAAAACATTTGGGCTCTTTCAAGGTCAGAGCAAAAATGTCTTGAAATGTTTTTTTAATAAGCCTTTAATATTGATTTACTTCACTGTAGTCCTAGTCCCAGGTTTTAAGTCAGATAAAATATTTAAAACAGAAAGTAAAAAACATAAGCCATTTAAATTTGAATTGTGTATAATTTATTTCTACCAGCCTGCTTCTATTTCATTCTGTCCTATTTCTAAACAGAATATTTGTATAGGCATTATTTCGATCAATGAATACCATTTTTTAATGTGGCGCTATTGTATTGCTTTCTACGTTTTGAAAAAAGTATTTCATGTTTTAGAAAACTACATAATTGTTCTCTTATACAAGTAGGGCATCGAGGACAAATTACATAAACTAATGTGAGAATAAAACCTGTGTTTTAAGTGAGTTTAAAGGAGTCCACAGGGCTAAACGTGGCCGTAGTTAAAAAGTAAGAAACTGTCTTGCTGATCAGATGCCATAGAAATGCTCTGTTCAAGACTCATAAATGCTGCCAAAACTTTTCTGCTCTCCTATGTCATAAAACAAACCCTTGACACTGCAGTCTTTATCACCAGAAGCGGTGATGCCATCTAGGACCCTAAGGAAAAAAGCCAGTAACGCTTGTTGTGGGGAATCAAGGACAGCTCCCTCAGAGATCATAAAAAAGAACACTTAAAACTTGACAATAGCTTTTTTGACTTTTGCAGCAAGTTGGCTTGTTTTCTCTCTCACTTTATCTGTCTCTCTAACTAAATATATTACTAAGGTATCTTACAAAAAAATACTTATATATTCATATATATGAATATATAAGTAATTTATTATATAAGTATATATATAAAATGTACTTTTTCAAATAAATGTATTCTATATTATGTGGAAGTCCTCAAATGTCCCCTTGTTTCCCTTTGTTCACAAGCAAAAGCTAAATAACCACACACTCTCCTAGAGAAATAAATTTGTCCACAAACCCTTTGTGTGTAAAAACAAGTGAACTTTCATTATTGCCGATTCTGTCTAACCCACAAATAACTTCACATGCGAGACAGGATGATTGATACTCTTCATCACCCGGCCTCTCTCTCTCCTCCCCCTAATTTAATTCCCAACAACTGCCATGCCCCGTCATCCATACCAAAGTGTCTCACCAATGGAGCAGCCCCTATTGATCGACAGTAATAACACAAACTCTCCTGATACATCCATGCTTAGTGCTGACGCAACAACACTGGCCCCCAAAAAGAAGGGAAAAGGAAAAAACAATTCATAAAAGTATTAAAAAGCACAAATTGATTTTCTGATCAACAAATCAATCTGTTTTTCCTCTGAAAATGTGCTTTATTTTAACTACTTGAAGAAAAAGCAAGCTCGCCGACCAGCTTGTAACCGAAAGCGCCAGAGGAGAGAGACAGACATGCAGCCAGAGATGAATGTGTGCAGTATATCCCCTCATTAGAACGTCTATCACCCCCCATGGCCTTCCTCCCACAATGCCCCATCCCCCTTTTAGAGGTTACCGCACGTCAGCATCCCAGTTTTGCTCCTTAATAGTCATCAAATTTTCTATCCACAGTGGTATAATCGGTGCAGATGAAGATGCTTTTGGACTCTGATCTAAGCAGTTTTTTTTTGGGTGGGGGGGGGGGGGGGCAAAAGGAAGCCCGGTAGCAAACTCCAGTTCTGTGTTTTGTGCTACGGAGCAGCCTTGATCACTCTTACCCCGCAGTCTGTATATTTTCCAGTAAGGCTTTATATTTACCACATCAAAGACATTGCAAATTGCTCCGTAATTCAGTTTGGGAAATTCTGCCAATACTGCAAAAAATCTGAAAAAGTCTTAATTTCCCAAGAAAGTGGCATGTTTATCTTGAATTATTATTAACGGAGGGCCTTGTTTGTATTTTATACAGTTTCTGCTGAGGATGTTAAAGTGGCTCCCAGTCTATTGTGTTCCCGATGTGAGGAACACCTGATTTCATCTCAGGCTCAGAGAGATGTCATCTCCCATGTACTTTGCTCGAACTGCACAGATCAGCAGAGAGTGTGAGTAGCCTGTGACATAAAGCACCACACAGAGTTGGGATCATAATGTGTTTTTACAGTTTCTTGTAAATGGTAAGCATTATTTATGACTAATTGTTATTTAGTACATTGGTTCTTTTTTCGCTGATGTAACTAAGCACTCTTATTTTGTAGTCTCTCCTCAGAGACCAGTTTTCACAATTGAATTGATTTCTGGATGATAAAATAAGGTCCTGCCCTATATATTCCTTTTAGAGTTTTTATTTAGACATAAATAATGACATTTTCCTCCTAGAAATATGTCACATTAAAAACCTATAATGAAATGATCAATGTTGGGAAGTAATAAGTTACATGTAATTGTGTATTTAAATTACAGTTGTTTATGAAAATGTTAATGATTACAAAGGGGGTGTGCATTTCCATGCACACAGATTTGAATAAATTCTTACTTTGCATTGTTTCAAAAATATGAGAAACCAATATTACAGTTTACATGCTTATTTGATAACTGATTTATTTCCTATTTGTGGTTTTGTATTTTCTAAATTTTAAGATTAACTGTTATTTTAAGGTTTTTGGTGAGCTAAATTCAAGTAATGAAAAAAAATTGCATTGTTGATAGCCTGCATTTGAGGGATTTTTTTTAGGTGAACTATTCCTTTAATAGCAGTGTTGGTTTTAATATTAGTCTTCCCAGTACTTGGTATTGGATCAACGTGATGTAGCCCATCCCTAGTGCACAACTTTCATGGTATCTATAAATAATCTCAGCACATATAGCTCACAAGGGTAGTTTCCCAGCTTTCTCTCTGATATTACTAAACCTTGATTCTACACACACATTTGTTAATTGTGCAAATTTTGCAGTGTCTGCATTTAAGGAACATTATCATTTCCCTTGAGTCACACCATGTTATGAATATGTAGATGTCCACAGAGATGATTGTCTCGGTTACGTATGTAACCCTCGTTCCCGGAAGTAGGGAACGGAGACGTCACGTCAGTAACCGACAAATCAGGATCTCTCCAGAGAGACCAATCTAATCAAGTGTAACAAAACAAGCCAGTGGGCATTGGCATGCAATGATTTAACCTCAAAGGGCCCTATTGCACATGGAACTCTCTGAAATGACTCAGGCTGCATCCTCTAGAGATGGCAGAATACAGTCTGGAACAGATGGAATCCCAACAGGGTCACTCATATGGGCACTAGCCTGAGCTTTCAAGAATTCCTTAGCTGAAAGGCCAGGTGCCAAATGTTCTGCCACATCTTGCCGCCAGAGTGCTGGAGGACTCGACAGGGTTTGTCCGGACAGGGAACTCTATGGAGAAAATGCGTAAGGACGCCGCAAGCTGACTCTGAATAGGGCCTCTTGGTGCCACTACCCGTTTGAGGTGAGAACACAGAAGGAAACTGGTTCGACACGCAAGCTATAGAGCCTAGCAAATGTGTTAGGAGTCACCCAGCCCGCAGCTCTCAACTCGGCCATGGACCCAGTGCTGAAGCGGCGTCAAATGAAGCAGACCAAACGGAACTACTACCGCAGCTGCTGCCATATGCCCCAGGAGCCTTTGAAAATGTTTCAGTGGGACCACTGTCCTGCCTGATAAAGTCTTGAGGCAGTTCAGCACCGACTGAACACCTTCCTGGGTGAGGCGTGCAGTATGGTTGACCGAATCCAACTTCATGCCGAGAAAAGAGATCCTCTTTATTGGCACGAGTTTGCTTTTACCAGTTGACCCGCAGACCCATGTGGCTGAGGTGTCGGAGCACCAAACCCCTGAGAATGCAAAACTGATCACGAGACTGTGCAAGAATAAGCCAGTCATCAGCATAGTTGAGAATGCGCACCCCCTGTTCCCTCTACGACCTTGGTTAAGACAGCCCGAAGGGCAGGACCTTATACTGATATGCATGACTCTCAAAGGCGAATCGCAGGAATGGCCTGTGTCGCGGGAGGATCGAAACATGAAAGTATGCATCCTTTAGGTAGATTGCTGCAAACCAATCTTGGGGGCCGACCCATCCGAAAATGCGTTTCTGCGTCAACATCTTGAAAGGCAGCTTGTGTTTAAGCTCAAAACTCGCAGATTGGGCATAACCCATCGTCTTTCTTGGGCACAATGAAGTAGGGGCACATATCGGACCTCATATCGGCTGGAGGAAGCAGATCTTTTGCATCCTTCGCCAGCAGGACCGCATTCTCCGCACACAAGAGAGGGGCATTGACAAAGCAGACTGAGGTGTTCTGGATCGCGTTTTTTTGTTTTGCAGTAGATTTCTTTTGAGCAGAAAAAGGTGCCTTCCACGATCTCGTAAGCTCTTCATGCCCTTCCGGGAAGAATGGCATCAGAGGGGAGCGCTGAGAACCAGCACGAGCCCCACTGAGAAACCACTGATCCAGCCTTGAAGGATTGTGATGCGGCGGAGGATTCGGATTGGTCATCAGAAGGAGCACTGAAGGAAATGACTGGTACACTCTGTTCCACAGAGGGCCTGCCCCGCTCCAACAGCAGTTCCAAGGGGTGCGGAGTGCATGAGGAGTGAGAACACCCTTTTTGGGGTGGCTCTCACCGTGATCCTCAAATCACCTCTGATACCAACGGACGCAGTGTTGCCGGTGTCGGGACGAACACTGGATTGAGGCAGAGGGACTCCACCATTTTTGACATTCCCCACACTAAGCACATGCACTGTCCACGAATGCATCCTCAGCATGTTGAGCGCCCAGACATGTGAGGCAGTGATCGTGACCGTTCTTAGGCGCCAGGAAATGACCACACTCAGAAACCCACGGGTGAAACAACATCTTTAAGAATATGCGATCACCCATGTTGCTCTTTCAGAGTTTGCTCTTTTAGTGCTGAAGCACACTGGGGAGCTGACCACCGCACACATCTGGTGTGGCTGTTTGCACGATAAGATGATCCTTGAGAGACCGTGACCACCACTGAAGCGCTGTACCATCCCTCACTCATTCCGTCAGGTTAATCGAAGAGAATGAGCATTAGTGATGCACCACGCCTCGGCTCCAAAGCAAAAGGATACATGATGCATGCACCAGCTGCTCACTTATACTTATACAGTAATCAGTTGCAGCTGGAAGCAATCAGTGCATGCCAAGGCCCATTGACTTGTTTTGTTACACTCGAAGTAGATTGGTGTCTCTGGCGAGATCCCAATTCGTCAGTCAACGATGTGACTTCTAGTGACTCACTCAAAAGGAACTTTGACTGTGCAAATTAGACAGACTTAGCCAGGTGCAAGTAGGTCCTTGGAACTTTAAACCTTTGGGGTCTGAGGTGATTTTGGGGCCATTGAGACGTTTGGACATGCTATGATATTTGTGCTTTTTTCAGCTACTTATATTATTGACCAACCTGTATTTTTCTTGTAATCAGCACAAACTGTTCTACAATAATATGTGACCAAAATGGATGTACATGTTTGCACTTTTTAGGAAAAAATA
Organism: Enteromius thamalakanensis; assembly: GCA_032357475.1. Taxonomy (NCBI): domain Eukaryota; kingdom Metazoa; phylum Chordata; class Actinopteri; order Cypriniformes; family Cyprinidae; genus Enteromius; species Enteromius thamalakanensis. The sequence goes on from JAUCMT010000056.1 coordinate 11,350,841, forward strand.
TTATGCGTGGTTAGTAAGATTTGTAAAAATAAAACTAGCTAAAATAAAGCCATAAAACACACACTTAATAGTCCTGCAAAGTACTGTAAGTAACCAGTCTATTATGCTAGAATATTTACTTCACAATGATGTGAAAATCATTCCACTTAATTTTTTAGAGAAAACAGTATATAGTGTTTTAAATTTTAAAAGACATGTTTTAAAGCTGAAAGCTTGTATGCGAGGGGGTGAGAATGGTCATTAATATTTAGTGATTCTCTTCTCAAGAGATAAAGACCTCACCTAATGGCCCATTAATGACAGTGACAGGTAAGGCAGGGAACAAAGAATGTGATGAGATGTGAGAAAAAAAGTGTTTTTTAAAATCATTTGTATTTTATTTAAAGCACAGTATAATTAAAATATACATAATGAAGGTTATGTAAAAGACACATTATTGAACACACACTAATCTAACTACAGAGATGTGAACAGACTTTGAGTCAATCCTGAAAACAGATTCTGTTCAACAAGTAAAACCTTTACATAATACCTGATATTTAAGTGTTTGCTGCTGCTTTTCAAGAAAAAGCTTGTTTTACCAGAGAATATTAGTTTATGCAAACATCAGCACCCCTAGAGGTCATCAGTGTGAAGATGCTCAGTGCTGAGGAGACAGGACTCTGTGCTGCTGTGATTCTGATAACTAAAAAAAACCCAACAAAACATCTGTGAGCATGCTAATATCAGTATATGTACACACAGACACACACACACAGACACACATATATATATATATATATTAGGGCTGTTAAAAATAAAGTGTTAACGGCGGTAATTAATTTTTGTCGTTAATTACGTTAATTTTTTTAACGCATTTCACACATGTGCGGTGTGACAGGAGCGGCAGTGCCTCGCGCGATAGTTTCGGTTCAGCTGCGTGCGACAAACGCTGCAAGTGTGATGAATCCAGCTTCAGCTTGATTTAAACCACCATTATTTGTGACTCTATACCACAAAACCAGTCATAAGGTAACATTTTACAAAACTGAGATATATACATCATAAATAGCTCAATAAATAAGCTTT
>JAUCMT010000056.1:11373776-11385912 GCA_032357475.1 Enteromius thamalakanensis
TGTGAGAACCAGGCTTAGTTGGGTCCAGTTCTCCTCTGGCCGGACACCCAGCACCTAATTTCCAGTTCAATTTTAAACACGTTGGATTGTGTGAGAACTTATAGTTAGTAATATCATAGCATAAATTGGTAAATTTAGAAGAAATCTATAAATTCAAACAGATGGAGGATAGATACACAGTAAATCTGAAAAAAAAAAAGTAGTAAATCTGAGTAATTGCATCTGGTACATTAATCAATAAAACTGAATAGAAATAACTTCTATGAGAAGCGCCCTTTATTTCACTTGAGCCCCTGCCCCTCAAAATGTCTGTGCACGTCCCTGATGGTAAGTACTGTGCCCAGTCTTGTTGGTGGTCATGACAGTATGTCCTTAGATATCTGCTCTTGTATCTTTCTTTCAGTCTGACCGTTACTCTGTGGGTGATAGCCCAATGAAAGACTTATGGTAACTCCAAGCAGTCTGAAGAACTCCTTCCAGACTCTCGAAGTGAACTGAGGACCTCTGTTGGAGACGATGTCCTCAGGTAATCCAAAGTGACTAAAAACGTGAGGAAAAAGTGCCTGTGCTGTGCTAAAAGCGGATGGAATGCCCACTAAAGGAATTAACTTACACCCCTTTGAAAATCTGTCTACCACTACCAGGATTGTGGTAAAACCCTCAGATGGTGGTAGATCTGTAGCAAAGTCAATCCTGATGTCGGTCCAGGGGCGTTCTGGTATGGGTAGGGGTTGAAGTTTTCCAGCCGGTAAGTTTCTTGGAGTGTTCATTCTGGCACAAATGGCACATCTTTTAACTTAATTTTTAATGTCCCGTATCATAGCAGGCCACCAGAAGCGTTGTCTCACCAGTTGTAAGGTTCTCTTGTTACCTGAGTGTCCAGTTCCTGGGGAGGTATGTATAGTATCCAGTACTTGGAGTCTGAGACCGATGGGTACATACATTTTGTCTGCCGGACAATCTGGGGGTGAAGGTTCTTGTAGGGTGGCCTGACAGATTTGGTCGTCAAGTTCCCAAACAATGGGTGCGAGAAATACCTCAGGTGGTAAGATGGACACTGGCTTTTCTGACGTGAGATCAGGATCATGAATTCTAGATAGAGCATCCGCTTTTTGGTTCTTGTCTCCTGGTCTGTAGGTTACTTTAAAATTGAAGCGAGTGGAAAAATAAGGCCCAACGAGCCTGACGGGGGTTGAGACGTTTGGCTTCCTGTAAGTACAATAGGTTCTTGTGATCAGTGATTACAGTTACAGTGTGTTTGGCTCCTTCTAACCAATGACGCCATTCTTCAAAGGCAAGTTTTATGGCTAACAATTCACGGTTCCCCACGTCGTAATTCTGCTCTGCGCTGGATAACTTCTTGGAAAAGAAGGCACAGGGATGTAGTTTAGCAGGATTATCATGGTACTGCGAGAGTGCTGCTCCCACTCCTATAGTAGAAGCGTCCACTTCCACGATGAAAGATTATTCCGGATTCGGATGGCGTAAAATGGGTGCAGTGCAAAAGGCCCGTTTTAAGTGGTTAAAAGCAGCTTCTGCAGTGGGATTCCATTTGAGTTGCTTGGTTTTTCCTTTAGTCAGTGAAGTAAGAGGAGCCGAGATATGACTGTAACCTTGGATAAAACGTCAATAGAAATTGGAAAATCCTAGAAATCTCTGAAGTGCTTTGACGGTGGTGGGGACAGGCCATTCTTGTACAGCTCATACTTTGTCCTTTTCCATGACGACTCCGTTGTGTGAAATGATATAGCCTAGGAATTGAATCTCCTGTAGGTGGAAGGCACATTTCTCAGCTTTGAAGTACAGAGAATGTTGTCTCAGGCGCTGTAAAACTTTGGACACCTGGAGTCTGTGGGTAGGTAGATCAGGTGAGTAAATCAGAATATCATCAATGTAGATGATTACAAATTGGTTTAACATATCACGAAATATTTCATTCATGAAACTTTGAAATATGGCAGGTGAGTTGGCTAGCCCATACGGCATAACCCGGTATTGATAGTGCCCAGATGGAGTTATGAATGCCGTTTTCCATTCGTCCCCTTCCGCAATCCGTATCAAATTATAAGCACTCCGTAAGTCTAACTTACTGTAGATTGTGGCAGTTCTCAATTTTTCCAGTGCAGCAGGTACTAGTGGCAGTGGGTAAGCGAACTTCTCAGTCGGTTGATTAAGGATCCGATAATCAATACAAGGCCTTAGTCCTCCGTCCTTCTTGGCCACGAAGAAGAAACTCGATGCTGCCGGGGATGTAGATGGAGTGATGAATCCTTGCTTCAAAGCTTCTTGCATGTATTCATTAATAGCTTGGGGTTCTGGGAGAGACAAAGAATAAATTCGCCCTTTCGGCAGTTTAGCATTTGGTAATAATTTGATTTTACAATCCCAATGACGATGTGGTGGAAGTCGTGTGGTCGCTTGTTTACTGAATACGTCAAGGTATGTATGGTACTTACTGGGAATGTTGACTTCTCTGGAAACTTCAGGACTTTCGATGGTCGTGGAACAGCACACTACACGTGGTTGCTGTGGATGATTAACAGTGATTAGACAGTGTTGAAAGCACAATTTACTCCATTGTAGGATCTCACCAATTTCCCAGTTCACGATCGGTTGATGCTGAGCAAGCCATAGTCGACCCAACACCACATCTACCGTAGCATCGTGCAATACCAGCAAAGACATGGTTTCTTGATGCAAACATCCAATCTGGATAAGGATGGGTGTGGTAAATTCATTAACCAGCCTGTTGTCTAGCAGGGTTCCTTGTATCGTCGTGATTTTGTAACTGGTAGTACCTTTTAAGCAGGTAATGTGCATACTGTCCAAACATTTGGAAGAAATTAAGTTTCCTGAAGCTCCAGAATCAATCATAGCCTTCACAAAGTATTCATTACCTTGAGAAATCAGTTTTACAGTGATCAATGGAATTTTGTGACTCATAGACTTAGTGAAATCAACACTCACCCATTTGGTAGAGGGTCGAACGGGACAGTTGCGTTGGAAATGATTTGGGTTTCCACAGTAGTAGCAGCAACGTTCATCCCTCCGTCTTTGTCTCTCTGTAGGTTTTAAACGGTAAGTATCTATCTGCATTGGTTCACACTCAGTAGTGTCCGTGGTCAATGGTGCTGTGATAGTGGTTGAAGTGAGATTTCGTGATACGGTGACAATACTTATAGTGTCATCATAAATAGCCATTTGATGTTGGATATCGGTTCTGAGTCCTCGGCGAAACACAGCCAGCAAAGCAGGGTCGTTCCATCCACTAGTAGCTGCTAGAGTTCGAAATTTCAGAATATACTCGTGAATGGTGAGGTTGTCCTGTTTTAGTCTCAGTAAATCCTCCTGTACGGCAATAGGAGTCGGATCGTATCCGAAGACCTCTTCGAAGTGTTTTTTGAAGTTGTCATAGGAAGATAAATGTGAACTCTCACCTGCCCACAATGCTTCCCCCCACTGCATTGCTCTTCCACTGAGTAATGTCATAATAAAAGCTATCTTGCTTCTCTCAGTGGGAAAATTCTGTGGAATCATTTCGAAGTGAAGTGCACATTGCATTAGAAATCCTTTGCATGACGATTTTTCTCCAGAATAGAGCGGTGGGCGATTGACAGCCTTTGGTGCAGCCGAAGGAACTTGAAGGCTTTTTATAGCTTGTAGAATTGCACTGAGATCGCTTAATTTGGTGACTGTTCCATCCTCCATGTTGAGCGCAGGTTGGAGAGTTGAATTTGAGGGGCTGTGATTCTGTAACGCTCGGTACACGGAGGAGGAGACGTGAAGGTAAGTTGAATTGAGTTTATTGAAATATAAAAAGTCTTTGAGAGGAATAAGGGAATGGATTGGAGATGGTGGCGCAGCACACACAGTTCACAGTTTTCTAAAGATCCGTAGGTGAGTAGAATAATATCAACAGTGTTGTGAGCTCGTTTGTATATCCGTGAGGTTAATTCAGACTTTCACTCTTTTCCAGGTGGTTCCAGAGGAAGACGTTGTTTCGAGACAACGGTCTGCGAAGATAGGTAAGGTATAGACGGTGAGTATACAATGGAAAGTATGATATGAACTTCACTGTCCATGCCTTAAATAGGCGAAATAACAAGGCCTGTCTGGCGGGAAATAATTCATTATTATTATTATTAATTATGTTGAAAACAATTGCATAATATTTTGTTAAATCTGTGAATTATTTTCAGGATCCTTTAAAAGAAGCATTTAGTTAAAAAATAAATATGTTAACATTAATAATATAAATATGTTAGCCTCTTTTAATTGTTTAATTAATAATTTTTTGATTCTTTTAAATAAATTTTATGTTTACAGTAAACAAACAAACAAATAATTACATAAATACATAAACAAGTAAACAAACCAACAAATGAATAGATAGATTTGTCTAATATGGTAACGGAAGACAATTTATATTTGAATATACTGTATGTGAATATACTGAATGTATCTGTTTAAAAAGCCCTTAAGGAGTGTGATTTAAAACGCAACATTACCTCAGTGACAGTCACAGGTTTTTAAAAGAACAAAAAGTCATAGCACTGCTATAGCCATGCAATCCTAGTCTGAATTGCCTGGCCTGATAAGCATAAGTTTAGTGTGTGTCCATTTGAAATGCTGTACAAGTGGCTGTGGGGTTAGTTGGTGAAATAGGTTATACATACAAATCAACAGGTCCCTGTAGTGTATGATAAAAACACAGAAGAGCAAAAGACCAGAGGCCAGATCTGCCCTCTGGGCTCAATAACCCTCCAGTCAGCTTCCAAGCTTGGTCACAAAATGAGGTTTAAATCACATTCTTTGCCATCATTTCTCCAGAAAGCCGATTTACCCGATAGCGGGTTTTTGAAAGCAGACTGCCGTCGTTCACATGTCATCAGAGCGGTTGAAGCACATTCAGACTGAAGTGACGAGAGAGAGAGAGAAGAAGAATGAAAGAATGGAAAAAGGCTGCTCATAATGGGTCACTTTTGAATGCTAGAATAAAGAAGTGATCATTACTCTGTCAAGTAAAAATGGGTTGAGGTAGAGCAGAATTCTCTTTACTCCTTGTGAACAAGTGCAGGAATAAAACAACATATATGAAAAGAAAAAGGGTTTTGGTTTTTATATAGGCCTATGTACAGTGCGTACGGAAAGTATTCAGACCCCCTTAAATTTTTCACTCTTTGTTATATTGCAGCCATTCGCTAAAATCATTTAAGTTCATTTTTTTTTTTAAATTAAGTCCATTTATGTACACATAGCACCCCATATTTATAGAAAACACAGAATTGTTTACATTTTTGCAGATTTATTAAAAAAAGAAAAAAACTGATATATCACATGGTCATAAGTATTCTGACCCTTCCCTCAGTATTTAATAGAAGCTTTTGATGTAATACAGCCATGAGTCTTTTTGGGAAAAATGCAAAAAGTTTTCACACCTGGATTTTGGGATCCTCTGCCATTTCTCCTTGCAGATCCTCTCCAGGAGGACAGCCATTTTTGTAGCCCTCATTGTACCTGTTTGCTCGTTCTGACCCACCCTGAACGACCACCCCGAAATTAAAGCTGCAAATGGATCCGCATGTTCCTGTCTCCATGATTACAGTATACCTGGCAAATTAAGAATGGAGAGGCAGAGCCAGAGCATACATGTAAACGTGGTCTAATCATGTTCATACGTTTTTAAACAGAATATTATTTTATGTATTTAATGTAATGCAATGTGATTTTTGGGTTTGAGGTGCACTGCACAAAACGTGAATTTGAATAGTCAGCAACAAATCCTTTAAATATAAAAAACAGGAAAAGCACCAGACTGTCCTAGCAAATTTGGAATTGGCTCATTTTTTAGTCTCTGTTCACAACCAGCATAGGCTGCTCTGCAGGTTTTAGTCCATCTTCTATAAATACACTGTACACACCTTAATATTTGGGTAGTTCTGGAACAGTGTTGTAAATACAATTTAACCACTGATTTGTAGTTGGGTCCTCTTTTGGAAGCACAAAGTAAGTAGTTTTACATTAGCAACGAAACAGCATCTCTAGAACATGGCGCCGGCTGCAACACTAGAGAGAAAATAATAGTTCTGCCTTCTTTCTGTGAATATCTCTTTGGTTTTGAGGAAAACTTGAGATGGAAGGCTTTTAAATAAACATGACAACAACCACTATGGATTATATATGATAACAAATAAAAGATTACTGTTTGTATGTGATTTTCTTGAGAATTGAATATTTTCATAACAATATAAGTACATCTAAAATGCTAATTGGTACAGCGATACGAACAAGCAATAAATAGCATATTTTAACAACAGTAAACAACCAAATTTCACATCGCAAAAGGAAGTTCTGAAGTTTAAAGTGAGTTTTTAGAAAAAGTGTACCATTAATTTCATAAATTGTCTTATGTAGATTTTACAATTTTACATTGAGTTTAGTCAAGAAACTTTTCTTTTTATCAATGTAGAAAATAATTGTTTGTGGAAAACTTCATATTCGCGCTATCAAATGATTAATTGCGACATCGCTTTTAAATAGATTTTTTGTTTACATAGTATATGTATGTGCACTGTGTATATTTTTTATGTATATGTGAATAGAAACACATTCAATATTCAGTATATTTTGAAAAAAACATACATGTATATACTTTTTATACATTCTTACATTTTACATTATATTTCCACTCATATCCAAATAATATTCAACTGAAAACTATTTTTATAATTTGACCTGCAATTAAGGAAAAATATGAAATATATTATAGGAAATTATTATACATGGACAAGAAGCAAGATTGGCTTGGTAACTTGTGATTCTACTCAACGTTTCATGACACAGAATATCAAACAGAAGGTAATTGCCAGGAGCAAAAAAGTTTCTTTAGCAAAACATCCAATCGATACCCAAGATTTTCAAGTAGTGAAAAGGTCAATGATTTAGTTTAAATAAGCAAAGTTACTCATCAATCTGAGTTTTTTTTATTTACCAGTCTAAAATGTATTCTCAGCTGTAAAAAGCCTCAACTCTACAGCAGCCTTACTGTTAAAGTCATGCTATATTCATCATTTAATGTCTTCGTGCCACTGATTTTTAAGCCATCACATTCGATTAGTTTCTTAAAACACAAAACATCCCAAAATGAATGAATATCCACTCTGAATGCAATGTCCAAGTTACCAACGAAACATTTTTCTTTAATGCTATTTAATGCATTTAAAAGTCAGAGTTTTAATGAAGAAATGGGAGGATACTTGACGACAGAGAGGTTTGTATAATTCATAGGCCTGAGCTGTCGGATGATCTGTTTTCTTTGAGGCGGCATGTGTACTCCGTCATTTAAAAATTCATTCTAAAGTGAGTCATTTGAAAGCAACCTCATCATTCCTCTTAGTGAAGTCTATCCTTTATTTTTTAAGCCTATTTCTCAGGCAATCAAGGAGATGTTTCACTGAACAGTTTAATGAGATCATTATCTCAAAGCTCTTTGTCTTTTTTTTAACGTCTCTAACATCTTAAGTAGTTTTGGTCGATGGTATGTCAAGGTTAAATTCATTGTTACAGCTCTTCATGATCATTGCTAGGCTATTGCTAAGGATTTCTTTGCATTTTGTGTATGTTTTTATCATGGGCTACACACTTAGTTGAATTGAAAGTCATGCTTTGATTCTTGACATGAACGAAACAAGGGTTAGCCATGTTTTAATCCCAACAGTGCTTTTAACATTGTTGTAAAAACGTGTAATAAGTCGACGCTGCAAGCATCAAGCAAAAGAGTCAATGGTTCAGATGAACCAGACTTCACTGGTTTTGGTAGGGAAATCAAGTATGGCTCGCTCTTAAAAGGTGAATGAGAGCATGCCAATCTAGGTTTCTTTTTCCTCTAAGGAGACTTTCCCACCAACTGAAGCGCTATTGTTTTCTGATGCAATCTTTAGTAAGAATGCTTACATGCTTCAGGCTCTCTCTGAATTCTGACTCCAGAACTGGAGCCACATGGATGTCTGATTCCACATTCCAGTCTTGTATTTTGTGCAACTTTGAGCAGGGTGGACCAGATCCTTTCTACCATAATGTTCAAAGTAAATATCAGCTGGGTGTTCCTCTTTTACATCAACAAAGCTCCTCAATGATGGCCCTCCTGTGGATTGGCTAAGGAACCTAGAGTGTCGCTTCATGGAGTAATAAAAAGGTCCTAGTGTTATGAAATGGCAAATATCGCCCTTTGAGTATTACAACATCTCTTTGTAATGACAGATCCTGTGATGTGAAATGCTTTTAAAATAGTTTAAGATGCAGTAGCATAGCATTTCTTTTTTTTCTTTATTTTTAACTCAGATGATCTGAGAGACTTTATGGAATATATATAACATTAATAAAATATTTATAAATTATAATAAACAATTAAATAATGAGCATTGTCAAGAAATATAATCACAGTCTAACCTAAAACCATGATTACAACATATGTGCTCACAAGTTTATATACCCCTTGCAGAATGTGCAAAATGTTAATAACAAAAACAAGAGGCATCATGAAAATTGCATGTTATTTTTTATTTAGTGCTGCATTATATAGTATTTCACATGACATATATCTATATACTCAAAAATAACAGACAAAGTAACAGAATTTATAAAAATGACCCCATTTAAGAGTATGCATACTACTAAGTTGTTTCCTGGTGTCACACCCTCGACTGCCACTGATCCCAGGTCAGAGTCATTTTCACGTTCCCAGTCACCTGAATTTTAATAAGTATCACCTGGGGACGATTAAGACTGGCTTTAAAAGCCAAACAATGTTTCAGCTTCTTTGTCGGAGCTCGAGGTAACCACCCATGCCTCTAACTCAGTCTACCTCAGTCTTACCTTGTCTTTGTCACAGAGAAACCAATCCTTGTCACTGCACAGTGAAAATTGAAGTTTTACTCACCTGCACCGAGCACCTTGAAGCCTGGATCTCAATGACTTCGTAAGACATTGAATGATGATTCTGATTACCTGTATACTCACCTTCACAGAGCACTTTGAAGCCTGAACAGCTAGAGGATCGTAAGATCTTAAATTGTAACATTGATTACCTGTTTACTCACCTGCTACGAAAGCGCTGAAGTTTGATATCCTGAGATTGAGTGGATCTTTGTATTGCTTACTACTTAATTGAATACTTACCTGTTTCACTTACCTGTATGATGTATCCACTTAGTGCCTGTTTGCAAACAGCCTTAACTTCACTTCATGCACAAAGCAGGATCAGCACCAGCTTTTCTCTCCAGCAAGCCAGCCTCGTTCATACAGAGGACGAAACTCTGTATAACCTCTACAAGGGTCAGTTAAGTACGATATGGACTAACTTGCTCCTCTGATCTGTGTTCAGGTGATGAAAAGGAACTTAACAGAATTCAAGTGAAGTCAAGATCCACCCCAGCGCTCAACTGCACACCACTTACTTACACAGAGAGAGTCAAGCAAGAGAAACGATCTGGAGATCGCTAGTGCCTTTATTTCCCTTCAACCCATCTCTGGAGTTCTTTCCTTCCCTTCTTTTTTACTTTAATGTAAATAAAAACTTCATTATTGACTCTCATTCACGTCTCGTGACGTAATCTTGGCTCACCTCAGCGGTGGGAAGGTGGGCGGGGCTTTCCACTAAGCTCCCGATCTCCACCAACACTCCCTCAGGGACGGACCATGCAGCCAGCTCACGCACTTAGTCAGAAACTCCGGGCTCGTCCTGTAAGATGTTGAATCGCTCAGTCGCGGCAGGCTCTGGCTCTCTGTCTGACGTGGGCTCGTGCAACATCTCATCTCCAATGGAAAACGGCTGGTCTCTGGATTGATTTCAGGTATGGGTCGGCGTGTTCAAGGTTCCGGTGTGTAAACATGCTTTAGAGGCGCGGGACTGAGACACCACCGAGTGGCGAGTCGGGAGCAGGGCATCGCCATAGTGGAATGCTGGTAACATTCCTGTGGCGTGGGTAGAGGAGGCAGTCCCCTCAGGAGGCGGTGGAAAATCTCCTCCAGTGTTATTGTCCTCCTCAAACTTTTTCGGTCCATGATACTGTCACACTGGTGTACCGGCAAGACATGGCGAGAGTTGTCGTAAGACTTAAACACATTTTAATATTAGAGAAACACAGAGAATGAGGCTACACAGTTATACACAGACGGTCATGGACAAGAACTGAAAGACAGGAACCTACTTATAAAGGCCAGACAATCACAGATAACAAGCTGGACACACCTGACATAAATAACTAATTAACAGAAACTAAATCACAGGGACAAAAAACAAAGCAAAGAGCACATGGGGAAATGACAGCAAAGAACATCAATACACGTAACAAATTGTTTCTGCAAAAGAGTCCTGATGCATTGACCTTAAGGTGTGAGCTGGAGGTGTTCCTCTGGTTTCTCGAAAGGTGGGAATAGTCCAAATAGCAAGTTGACAAATTTACTTGAAGGTTAAACTGCAGAAGGTTAAACTCAATAAATGAATTTTGTGTTGGGGTTTGAGCACCGAATCGCTTGGGTAAGTGTCTGTCGGTGAGTTGTTGCAGTTTATTTCAAAAACTCGTAGAAATTGTTTGATGCATTTCGTGATCACATAGTATACATCGTTTTTTGAGTAATAAAGAGAAAATAATTTAGATACTTAGAATTGAGAAATGAACCTTTAGGAGATCAGAAAATTTAATTTATATGCAAATGTCAAAGTTTTAAAGACAGACTCCCAGCGATCATCTGTGATCTTAAGCAGATGCTACATGAGTTAGCCATAATATGTTCTATTTTTGATAAAGAAAAAGAACAAATCTTCTTTTTCTTTAAAGAGAATATACCCATTTGATTTGTGCCACTTAAATATCCTTTTATCACTGATGAAGAGGCAGTGCTCTGCTAAAAGCTAATTTGGAATTAATGATATATGCATAGTCAATTAAAAGAGGTGGTGAATGACTTCAAAGGGAAGCATAGACAAGACACACAACTCTTATCTGGAGTTGGTTTTCTGAGTTCAGAAATCATTTCAGTGTCTTTCCATCTAGTCACTCTTTACAAAAGCATGTATGTTGATGAGATGCTTAATTAGGTAGGGAGCATTTACAAACAACACAGCAGATTCACTGAACAATTGTTGTATTTCAGCTACGTTCCTGCATCGTATTCTCTAATTCACAATATTTCAGTATAAGGCATGTGCTTGAAACAATGCTTTAGATTTTGGGATATTTGTACAATTCCTATCGGGTTGCTGGCTAAACAACAATTTGTTATCAGTAGACACTGCTTTTTTTTCAGCAAAATCCTCCCATTTTGTTGATCCAGACACTGCAGCTGATGTATTTAAAGACCCAGATGTAAAATGAAGCCAATTACACATTGAGGAGGATCATATTCATCATTTGTTCTTAATAAATCAGAAACACATGGTCAGCCACACCTCATTAAGTTACTGTGCCACTGACAAGGGCCAAATCACAACAACAAGCAGATGTCTATGTTGCTGGCAGTACAAATCATACCGTGGACAGCATAATATTGGTCAAAATCTCTGAGAATATAATAGAGAATGTGCATTGTTAAAAAATAAGTTAATAATGCCACCATAAAAAAAAAGATACATTAAAAGACGTTACATTAAAAGTAATAGACAAATTACTTTTACCCCAAATATTTATTAGCTGTAATTGTACCTTTTGTTTGCCACTATTCTAGCTTTTGTCCATTTGCCAGTAAAAATTTTCACTCATTTAAAACGCAATAACATATTTATATGCTTTCTTATTATTTTATGTATATTTTAATACTTACTGTACAACTGTACAAGTCAGAATAAACATGCTGAATTTTGAATTCTTACATACATATTGTGTTACACTGAATGACAATGTAACATTATTACTAGAGATGCACCGATTGCAAATTTCTTGGCCGATTCTGATTTCCTAATTTTACAGTAGGTGTGACCTGCCGATACCGATTTTTGCCGATTCCGATTTTTTTTTAAGAACTGTAATGAAGGCATTTGATATTCATTTAAATTATAATCAAATTATTAAACGTTACAGGATCTTCTCAAAACAAAATAATTAAAACAAAAAATAAAGCTCATTATAAAGGTATAATA
>JAUCMT010000056.1:11403763-11423673 GCA_032357475.1 Enteromius thamalakanensis
TTGTATTCATCATTTTTATTGGTAACAAACAAACCACATTCATCCCCCACACTTTTGAAAAGCTTGCTACGCCCCTGCTGGAAGACCCAGCCACGACCCATCTTTAATACTCTGACTGAGGGAAGGAGGTTTTTGCCCAATGTCTCACAATACATGGACCAGTTAACCTTCTCCTTAATGCAGTGCAGTCACCCTGTCCTCTGTACTTCTAGCCCGATGTAGGTATGGTATTATTGGGACGATACTCACCATCTTGCTACAAACCCCACGAACAAAGTAAAGACCAAAAATCCGTTATTTTTTCACCACACTGCTTGGCAATTTTGGCTCTTGTGTCTTTTGACAGCTCTTTGGTTTTGCACTTAGACTTTGGCTGATTGTGGGGTGAACAGGTGTTTTTATGACAGCTAACGACCTCCAACAGGTGTATATTAAAAATATACACACATACACGTAATACATATTGTAAATTATATATATATATATATATATATATATATATATATATACACACACACACACACACACACACATTTATTTTCAGTGTACCATATATATTCAGAATATTTTTGAAGTGCACAAGTTCCATTGACCATTTTAAGACAATAAGTAGTACACTGAACAAGTGTCAAACACATTCACCTTCTTTATTCCACGAAAGAAAGAAACTCGTACAGAAAAAATCCTTTGGAAAGACATGAGGGTGTATAAACAAATGAAAGAGAAGTCATGGTTTCATGGTTTAGAGCAACTCTGCATGATCAAAAGAACTGAATTTGCTTTGCTTTGTTTCTTGTATCATTTAAAGGGTGAAACTTGCCTGTCTCACACCTTGTTTGTGTTCAGCAGAAAAGCTGCTCATTAGGAATCGGTTTGCCTTTGATATGAATAAGGACTCGCAGCTGATTCACTCACAGTGTCTACAGTGCATCTGAATATCTCCTGCTATGGCTGAGTGTCACAGTGAGTTTATTCCTTTGTTTCAGCATTGACTTTTGCATCAGTGTCGCAGTGTGACTCTTTTGGATTCATTCTTTATTATCAGCAAATGCTGTGTCTATAATTGACAAGGCTTCTAATGCAGAAAGAGGGAAATGTTTTCTTTGATGCATGATGCTGTGATGATTCCATCGTCTCTACTGATTCATTACTTTAACTCTCCTCTGCAACAATACAATTGAATTACACAGTCAATATTGCTAGTCTTTTGTGTGGGACACACAACATATGAGAGACCTATGACCGTCCATTAATTTTCATTTAAGAGAACAATTGGTGCTCATTTGTAACGACTCTTGGGTGTTTGACGTATCTATAGCAGCTGGCAAATCTTTCTCTGTTGCTTGTAAACTATTGTCGGATACAACACATTGGAAGTAAAAATAGTTTTATTTATTGTTGCTTAAAGATATTTCTAAACTTTTATTCAGGAAGTGTATTAGTCAAAAGTGACCTTAAAAAAATTGGTATTGTTACCGAAATAATAATTATAAAAAAGCTTTCTGGAAACCGTTATATATTTATATATTTGTGCTGTTAAAAGATTAATCACATTCAAAATAAAAGTTTTATTTGGATTATATATTCATGTGTAATGTGTATATTTATTATGTATAGCTACTGTATATATAAATACAGACATATAGTACATATTTGAATAATAAATATGTTATTGTTTATAAATTGATATATTCCTATTATTTTTAATAAATATTTATATAAGTGTAGTATACTTATACACACACACACACACACATATGTTGTTTTTTGTGATTTATAGGGGCTCTCCATAGGCGTAATGGTTTTTATACTGGACAAACTGTATGTGCTATTGTCCTACACTGACCCTACACCTAAACATACCCCTTACAGGAAACTGTGTGCATTTTTAGATTTAAAAAAAAAAACACCATTCAGTATGTTATTTAAGCCTTTTGAATTACGGGGAAACTGCAAATGTCCTCATAAAACACCTACATATTGTAATACCTATGTTATACCCATGTCATTATACAAATTTGTGTCATAAACCAAATAATATATATATACATATTTCTCTGTTATAAATTTAGTTTACATTTTTATACATAAAGAAATACATAATTGACAAAACAATACTGTAAAACTTCTGAAATATATATATATATATATTACACTCTAATTTTAAACTCTTTTTTTTCAGCATCCTTCTTTTACAAACATGAAAAAGAAAAAAATCTTACCAACCACAAACTTTTGAACTGTAGCGTAAATTGCCATTAAACAAATGATATTCCTTGTTTTTAAAGCAAAACTCTTAATTAGGCATCGTTTTGAAATTGAAGTAAAAAGATCCTGCCAGTTGAAAAAAAACCTTTATTGCTCTAAGGAGGTGAGTGATAGCGTAACATAAAACTGGGTCCAGCTGGAACAGATGGAAGCTTGGTGACTGTAAAACCCAAAATGTCCACGGAAGCTTTTCATTGGTGACTTATGAAAGCAATCTGTCAAAACAAGTGCTATGTAAGCTAAATAATATGCTAATGAGACCAGGCTGTCAGGCCACAAATCAAGTTTAAAATGTCAGTTGTTTTGGAGAGATAGTGGTTGTTTGTTTAAAGACAGCATGTCTGAAATTGACCTGGAAGAGGGACCAGCAAGATAATGGTGTTCTGTCTGTGTTCCTCTTTGCCAGATCATCATTTCCAGAGTAATATAGAGCCAAAAGCTAGAAGTTTCCTTTTTACATATAATGTAAATAATGTTGGGGTTGGTAAGATGTTTTGGAAAGAAATCCCTTATTTTTCATTTACATAATATCTGTATGAGAAGTGTGCATATTTATTATTTACATGTAAACACACACACATATACATTATATATTTTGAAAATATGTAAATGTATAAACATTTTTATATTTATATTCTTATTTTTTATTATATGGAACTATAGTTAACATAAACTTAACACATTTTCTATAGGGTACTGATTGAATGATTAAACCTAAATAGCAACAGCTGTGGGGGAGAGGTGCATTCTGGGAGATGGAGTCCGGATGTGAAAACAGACACAAAAACAAAAACTGGCTCATCCAGTTAGAAATGTTCTGCAGTGCAAAAATAAATGCAATTAAAATGTGTTAAAAAAAATTAACGCGTTATTTTTGTGTAATTAATTAATCTAAATTAACACGTTAAAGTCCCGGCCCTAATATAAATGTTCATATAATGCATCACCACAGCAGTGTTAACATGCTGTTTTAATGATGGACAAATTCCACACATTCGCCTGTTAAAAAACCCGCGGTGTAACTGCATTTGAGTTTGACAAAAAGCAACCGAGTGATCCTTGTCAGCTAGGAAAAATATATTATAAAAAAATTTTGATTTTATATGCGGAGTGTGCTGATGCTTGTAAATTAAACGATGTAATTTATAAACATTTCATCATATTATATAGGTTAAAGTTTACGATGCATTTATATTATGCATGTGTTTTCTGGCTAGATAAAAAACATTTCTACACAAACATACTTCATTCTGTTTGGTACTTGTTTGGTGAGCGCCCAATCCATTTGTATTGCATGGGAAAAGTATAAAAAGCACTGCAGTAATCAATACTATTCTCTTGCAGTGTGACCAGTTGGATGGTATAAAATGTTAGAAGTCTTTCAAATGTAATTAGAAATGTAAAAATAAACACTAAACAGGTGAACAGCCGAAAACAGTGAAAAGAAAGCTTCTGAATCAAGAAAAAAGGGCTTAGCTTTACTGGCACAAGGATTCGGTGAGCGTCAAGTTGCTTCTATCCTTAAAATTTCAAAGAAGGCAGTTCACAAAAAAAAATAAACGTGCATTGTTTCCAATTAGTGAGATTAACAGTTTTAAGAATAAAAAACCCAAAGAAACAGCGATCTCTTTTTTTTTTTTTCCAGAGCTGTATATGGTAGGCCTATATGTGGTGGTGGGCCGGGGACGATTTTTACTCCCAGTCCAGCCCTGCTGGAAGTGCAGTAGGCCTGTGCATCACCTGATATGAAGGCAGTGTTGCGTGCCTTCAGCACCTCCTTTTTCATCCATGGCTTCTGATTTGGGTATGTGGTGATGTGTTTCTTGGTTGTAACTTTGTCTATGGTGGAGTTGATATAAGTCAGAAAAGAGGAAGTATAATTGTTTATGTCGGTGTGAGAGCCACAGGTGGCATAGGAAGCAAGCATACTCAAGTCTGTGTGTTGAAACCTGTCCTGAAGTGGGATGTCAGCCCCCACTTTGATGGACCTCACTGATGACTTTACATGGTTGATGAAGGGGGAGTACTTGGGGGTGAGGAGCAAAGAAAGGTGATCTGATTGTCCCAAGTGGGGGAGGGGGGGTCACAGCATAGGCTTCAGCTATGTTTGTGTATACATGGTCCAAAGATTTATTTCCACTGATGTGACAGGAAATTTGTTGATGAAATTTGGGGAGCACTGTCTTTAAGTTGGATTGATTAAAATCCCCCGCAACAATAAATTCAGCCTCTGGGTGAGCAGTTTGTTGTTTACTGATGGCAGCATAAAGTTCGTTCATAGCAAGCTTGGCCAGAGGGATTGATGTAAGCGGCAGTTATAATGGTGGTTGTAAACTCCAGCGGCAGATAAAACGGTCTACATTTAACCATAAGAAACTCTAGGTTAGCTGTTGTAACTGTTCTTGATGATGCGGAGTCTTCATCGCTTCCCCTGCTTTTGTTTATGGTCTCGACGCCGCCTACGAGCACTTCTGCCCGATTGGGAGCAGAGTATGTGAGCGGAGTGGAGCAGCAAGAAATTCCGCGCTCAGAGCATTTCATGATCACTCCGCTCCAGCTCCGCTCCGGGTTTACTATTTCCCACTCCTCGCTCCCTCCACGCTCCCTCCTTACTTAATCCTTGCTCCATGTCTGTCCATTAAAAAAAATCTCTAATTAACACTCCACTGTAATTTTTCGTTATTTATTTATTTTTATAATCGAACCTCTGTGCATTCAGTGAAAAACAAATATACAATACTCTGAGAAAAACATCAACGTGCTTTAGTAGAACAGTAGCTATTTGAGCCCAAGCCAGATATATATTGGCTATCGTTTAGCTCACTTTTGAACAAAATAAAATACAAATGCTGGATGTGGCTAGATTAAATAAATATCCCGAAGAAAAACATGACATAAAATAAAATAACTAAACTAAAATAAGTTAAACAAGTGGCCAAACGAAAATAAATGCTTGTAGGCTATTGCCTTTTCTTAACTTGTAATCACCTCCCCGCACTCGCGTTCTCCTTTGTCGACATTTAAGATACATTTGTATTTTTTATTAACCTTCTTTAAGATAGTATTTCAGAAAATCCATCTTTCTGTCAGTGGTGCTTAACTGTGCTTTACACAACATGAATCTAATGCAGTTGCATTATGGGCTGGAGCGGTAATGGAGCGATCTCGGAGCGAGAGAGAATCGTGACGCTCTGACTTTCAAAAAAATCGGCTCCAAGCTCCAGACATAATCATGCCACTCCGCTCCCACTCCGCTCCGCTCACATACTCTGCTCCTGAGAGCATCTGGAAAAGAGGGGCGAGGTCAGCGGAGCTCATGAAGATTTAAAGGGGAAGTACACAATTTTAAAACAAACTATATTACAAACTTTCCATTAAGACCCTAAAGAATCATATAAGCTTGTGGCAAACTGGGTTTGTATGACCCCTTTAAATGTAGTTGTAGTACTGATTACAGATTACCTCAAACTTTGGTTAATGTAAGAGCTACAATGGGCTTGTTTGTTTGTTTTTAAGCTAATAAATCGGTGATAGAAATATTTTGAAAGAAAAACAATCATAATAAATCACTTGAATAAGAAACATCGAAACATTTGTTTACCTGCATGACCATTAACCAACATCAAAGAGCTGTTACAATTCACCAATTATTAAAATATTCACTTTCTCAGGGACGTTTCAAGTAAATATTTCATGTTTAAGGGGTTGGCTCGTAGAAATATTTCACAAATAACCATGTTCAGTAACTTATGCATCCTGCAAGTCTAATCGCTTGAGGGGTCGTTTTTCACAAATTTAAAAGCATGGATCATAAATTAACTTTTATTATTTTTTAGATTTTAAAAAAATATCTCAGGCACTTCATATAAGAAACAAACTCTTTAGAACAGCATGCGGGAGAGTAAATTGATAACAGAATTTGCATATTGATGCATATTTGCATATTATTGCTTTTGATGGACATGTTTTAACCAGGAAGACAAAATCAAATTTGGTAGAGTATTTGCATTGTATTCTATCCGTGTGGTGTTTGACTCCTGCATTGAGAGAAGTAATCTCATGAACCTGAGGTAATCTGGTGTTGGCAGGTCACTCTTGACTGCACAGGAAAGCGGTAAAAGGATTTTAAACTGCTTTTGGAGCTTGTCTCCATGCCGTAAATTAAACCTTTCTGTAACATTTACACGTGGAGTCTCTTTTAAAGAGGCACGTGAGGTCAGAGGACATCCTCTTAAAACAGGAATTTGTTTCTTCCGCACACCGACAGGTGAAAGCATGTGTGCCACTCTCTGTAACCAGACATTTTCACTGGGCATTTTATGAGGATGCATTTGCTTTCTTGAGCTTACAGAGTAACTTGCTCTGACGGTTCAGAACAGACACTAAGGTATCAGTTGTCAGATTGAGGATTTTGGGGGATTATTTGTAATTGCTAGTAGGTTTGGAGTATTGAATAGAATGAAACTCGTGTTAGGTCTTATGACTTCTTACTTAAAAAGCAAATGAGGCAATTGATTTGGAATGCTCTAGTAGATGACGACCGTCTGTCATACAGATAGCGTGTCTCAATTTCATCACACTTGGAGATTTGACTCCTGTAGAATAGATTTTGAAATTAACAGTTTCTTTGAACATTTGATCAGTGTTGGGTTTTGTTTTTAGAACTGAGTGTCTATGGTCATCACTCTCAATTTATACTTGTGGCACTGCATCATAGGTGGCTTGAAAAGCATTTTTGGATTGCCGCCTTTGCACACCTGCGATGTTTTAAAATTCTGTGTAGCTCACTTGGATTTGGAGCTGATCCGGTATCATGCATGATGTGAATAAAGTCTTTAAATCGTGTCTGCTCTGTTCAGTAGGGGCTAAACAAACGCCTCTGAATTCTAACCTTGCTAGTTTCAAGCTGCTTTGGATTCTTCTTGCAGTGTGACGGACCTAAAAAGTGTCTGTGCGAGGACAGCTAATGAACTGCCTGAAAATTAGTTATGGATAAAACTCAAGTTATTATCAGCAATGCCGGCTAATTAAAATGCTCTTTTCACCCACAGCCAGGAACACTGAACCACATCCGTGTGACATTCAGTTGCTGCGAAGAAAAAATGGCATGTGGATGAAGTCTTTTAATCCTGTACAGCTGGGGAGCCATGTTAAGCAGGATTTCAGCAGCAAATTAACAACTTGTTAACTTTTTTGGTGGTTGTTTGTGTTCTTGGTCAGTGCACATCCGAAAACTTTGTTTGTTGACTCACTTCTCTTGAAGAATGTGGCCAAGGTCAAGTGCAGGGAAGTTCATAAAGTTTGAACTTCAGCTGACTCTGGTCCTCATTTTGATGCTTAAGCTGATCCTTGCGAACAAAGAGTTGCATCATTTTTTTATGTTAATGTTAAGGTGCTCTTATGGCTAATTAGAGGTTCCAAAAATGTAAGTAATGTCTAAAAACACTTTCATTGTCTCATGATACGCATTTGTTTTTCGCTTTTTTAGTAACGGCTCACAAGCAATTCGCTCGGTGAATCATTTTTTTCAAACTGTTTTCATTAACTTAAAGCGGTCGAATTGCATTGCTAATAATTAAATAAAAAATAGATTTTAAAGTATTTAAATATGCTTGTCTCCACTCTATAAATATCGTATACCACTGGTTAACAACCTTGTAGCTCACATTTGGGTCTGTATTTAATGGTTTACAAGTTACTGTTAAAAATGTTTCCTTAGTAGAGAAAATGAATGCTATTTTTACTTCCTGATCCGGCTGTTGAAATCTATCCAGCTGATGTGAGATACAGAACAGCTGACGTTGCTTACAGTATGTTTAATGTTGCAATTTTGCACATGTGACACAATGAGTTTCAAGCATGAAGTACTTTGCTTGTTCAAATTGAAAGCCGAGACTCTTTTCACCAAACCATTTCTGACAGTCGGTTCTCATCAAGGACCCTCTAAAAAGTTTCTTTCAAACAACAATGCAGTTGTTGAATAGCCATCAGTAGGGTTTGTGCGTTCTATAGGATAACATATGATCCCTCCTGCAAGTAAACAGCGCTGCTGCTCTATTACACACATCAGTGCTTACTTGAGGCATCATTTGCATATCCATAATTCATATGCATATGGATTACTTAAGAATTTGTAAGGCATAGACATGCATCTGTTTCCATTGAGAGCTCGGCGGGGCATTTACAAGCGAGCCTTATTTTCGGGTTAAACCTTTCAGGTTGGCAACAGCATGCGAATTTCAGCCCAAAATTCATCTGTAAATGTTTGCTTTGGCGGAAAGACGGTTTCACGAAACGGACTACTGTGTGTGTGCGCCATTTGGCCTGTGAAGGATCACAGAGCTCCTCATATTTTTCCCCAGATTAACATATGCACATAAATACATGCATCTTTCCCAGTCTCTCTCAGGTTCTTGTATTGTTTCAGCTCAGCTCAGGAAAACACAGCGAGTTGCTCGCGAGTGTAGCTGTTTGTGCCGCTTCGGCTGTAAACACAGCAGTGTGTTTTTGTTCCAGTTGTTCCATGGAATCGGACCCGCTGCTTGTTTGGACAAGCCATTTCTCATTGCTTTAATTCAGGCTAAGGAAACACAGCATTTGCATCGACTTGTATGTTTTCAGTAGTTTTCCACATAGGAAAAAAGGGGATGCTTGTACTAGGCGAAGCGTGTTTGTCCTGGCTCTGAGAGTTTTCCCTCATTCACAGCTTGATTTCAGATCGATCACGGTTTTCTCAGTATGTGGAAATGGATTTGTTTTGCAGGCCCTTGAGGTGTTATCACTCCCCTTGTTCTCTTTATCTCACCATCAAAACGTGGATATTTTCCGAAATGAAATTTGATATCAGATATAAGAATAATTAATTTCCCTGCAAGTTGAATCAAATGGGTTTTCTCCTTCCAGAAAATGAACTCCTCATAGGAGTGACAGGAAGCGTATTGAGGCTTGAAAAGAGCCTATGATTAGTTTGTTTTGGCCTGGGTCCCTTTCCAGACCAATCCAGGTATCCTGATATCCAGCTTTTTTTTATCTGGGCCTTCAGAAAAATGACACTTCCTGTTTCTGTGATGTAGTTGTTGTATAACCGTGCATTTTGGGTGGTTATGTTGAATTACTGATGGTTGTTTGAGTTTTTCCAGCTTGACATTCTGCCGTGGAGTTTTGTGGTATGTGGTGTTTTTCTCTAAACATAACAGCTTGTACTTTTCACCAGAAAGTTCAACTTTTGTCCTCTCCGTTCACACATCACTGCAGTGGTGGTGTTGAATATTTTGGTGGTCTTCTGAAAGTTGCGAGATGGACAGTATGTTGTTTTTCTCTTCTGTAACCTCCTGTGAGTAACTTCCTTTGCAGTGCTTTTCTTGGATCTTGGTGGATCGGTGAATTATCGAGAGATAGGAGATCCTTTAAAGCCGAGTTCAGACTGCACGATGTTCAAAGTAGTCTTGTCACAGTTGTTTTCATACTGTGTGACTATCTGGGGTAGCATTCAGTTGCTGTTGTGTTCACACGGCATGATTCTGAATCGCAGACAGCTACAGATATTTATCATGCCAAATATCTCACGGATGTCAGCGACATGTCGGCGATTCTCTCAGATCGCGTCATTGATAGTTCACACTGTGTGAATGTCATTCGCGTGCACGAGCACCGATTTGCCTGTGATTTCGGGCATTTGTCGGCGATTTCTCAAAACCTGTCGGCGAGTCAAAATCAGGGCTAAAATCGTGCAGTCTGAACTCGGCTTTAGGTAACGCAGCTCTGAGTAATGGTACAATGGTAAACTGATACAGTATGTCTCAAAATACTGCTATCTAGTTATATTTCATCTAATTTACATTATATAAAGCCTATATTGAATATGCAAAATCTGCATAACCACCTGCATTTAATTATGTTAATTATAAAAAGTGGTAAATGCATTACATTACTACAACCCCTGCAAAAGATAGTTGTGTGGTTCAGGTGGACATGGAAATCTCTGCTTTGAATGTTATTTTGTATACTACTGAATATTGAATCCGTCTTTTAAATGTTATTTTCTATGTAAAACGTGTGTCAACACTGAAGTGTCACATACAAGAAACTAAACTGCGCAGCACAGACTACGTGGAAAGATCCCACAAAACCCTTCTCAACCCTGACAAAAGCAGTTGCGGTGTTTGTGTGTATTTGTTGGGGTGTCATCATGAGGATGGATTCGATCTTTGCGCTGTTATTAGGTGAGTTGCACTTGTTTTGATGACCACTAAAAATGGGTGAAGAAATAAGTGAAACATCGTATTGTTTTATGACATTATAAATGGCTATCCACTGAAAAAAACAAAAACAAATAAAAAAAGAAATATACAACTACAGCTGTATTTTATTGCCAAATAATTATATTTAGTGTCAATGTATAAAGGCTGAAGGAGAAGGTTACACAACCAGGGTTATATATTATATCATGTTTTCCCATCACAAAAATGTGCTTCCAGACTGTTTCAAAGAAAACATCCCAAATATATTATTAAGTGTTTAATTTATGTATTTTATGTAAGCTTGAATTACATTTTTTACTCTTTAAAGGCAATTATTGTCAAGATGAGTTTGTTTCTCTCTATACATATATATATATATATATACATATAAACGGCATTCCATAATATACATAAATATATATATATCTGTTGATTTCAGTCACAATACATATAATTTTGTCAAAATGACTGTTTCCTTACTTTAGCAGCACATACATACACCAAACAGTTTTATTAGTTTATATTCTGAACATTATAACTGTTCTTTGATTTGTTGAATGCTTTAAGTCTAATACGTCAAACAAGTGGAACAACGTGTATTTTAATAGCTAAAATTAAATATAAATAAATCAAATATTAAAATATCATCTCAGAGAATGTCATTCTTAAAGTAATCAACTGGAGAATTATGGTGATCATCTATTGTAAAATTATTACCTTGTATTCATCTGTGGTGTCTTCGATAAAATATAACGCGTTTTAGTCTTATATGACATATTGACTTAAGGCTTACTGACTTTGTTAGTCATTAAATAGTTTTCCTATCTCTCTGTACAGCTCTGAGTTCCTGTGTGAACTCTCATGTGTTTTTCTTTAATCCTGACTCGATGAACTGGACCGGGGCTCAGATGTACTGCAGAGAGCATTACACCGATCTCGCCACCATCGATGACCAGGCAGATATTGATGAGCTGGTGAAAACCGTACCCAAGGGTTTTAGTCAAAGAATATGGATCGGTCTCTATCGGAAAGGTGGGACTGCTCCCTGGATCTGGTCCGATTGGAGCACATCCACCTTCAGACTGTGGGACAGTGGCCAGCCAAATAATTATGGTGGACAACAGTTCTGTACAGCAACAGAAAGTGGAAAGTGGAATGATTTGGAGTGTGTGATTGAATATGCTTCTGTCTGTTTCTTAGGTGTGTTTTTACATTAAACGTTTCAAAAGCAACAGCCCAGATAGTCAATATAAACCAAGCCTAGGAAATGCATTGGCTCATATAAACTGTATCAAACAACTCAAAGGGGTGGATGACATAAAAATTAAACCTTAGGTCATTCCAAATCTGCATGACCTTCTTTAATTTGTTGGTAAAGACACAGTCTCTGTTTTCATTGACTTTCATTATATTAACAGAATGATAGTCAGGCTGAACAAAATCTGTTTGCTAACCAACATATTTCATAGCATCTTTTATATTCTGCAGAAGAAAGTGAGTCATGCAGGTTTGAAACAATATGAAGGAAAGTAATAAAAAAATGAAAAAGTAAAACATTTCTTTGTCAGTGTCCTTTAAGGAGATGAGGAAAGATGGTTTTACAGAAAGTTCAAATTGGCAAATGTTTTGTACAAACATCAGGTAAACTCTAAAGTAATTAGTAAGTTATTATTTGTGTCAATTTTCTTGTGTGTGTACACAAGACCAGTAGGAATTAATTAAAGCTGTCGATCATATTTTTTTTTTACAAATTAAAATAAGAAAAAATAAAAAGGGCTTCCAAATCCCACAAATATCATAGAAAAAAAGGATATTTAACTCAAACTGAACCATTACTATTTTAAATTGAGTTTTTTTTTGTTTTAACCCTTTTAACTATAATTTTTGCAATGTTGCAGGTTCCTTTGTCTATTTTTTGCTCCTCAGTGGTATAAAAAAGGAGTTTAACTGCTAGTTTGACTAGTCATTTCCTGCTTAAATACCATAACTCCACCACAATGGGGGCAAACAACAACAACAACAACAACAACTACAAAAAAGTCTTTCCTCTTGGACAACCTTTGCTCTTAATAGACTCAAACTGCACTGTTAGCAGCGTTTCTCAAACTGTACTGTTTGTACTGTGTTTGTGCCCCACAGAGAAGAAGATAAACACAGTGAGACTGGAGGTCAAATCAGGTCAAAATGTGAATGACCCTGCAGTGATGACAGAGATTCTGCTGCAGGTTACTTGTACAGTAAAATGAAAGCATACTGAGCATGGAGAAACTTACCAAGAGTATCACGTAATAATAGACTGTTTGTGTTCTTCAGATGGAGAAGATACTGAAGGAGAATGGGATGGCAAAATATGCACAACTTTCATGGAAAATGCAACCAGATGGAAATTTCTTCCAGAAGAAGACTCAGAGAAATGCCACCCAACAGACTTGCCTTAAACAAATTTTAATGGATTAAGTAAATGAATATACAGAAGTGGTCAGATGTTTCTGGACATGTGCTGAAATGTATCACTGCCACACAACCTGTCCTCCAACTAATATGTCCATATAGGTCATTTGTACAAGAGCGGTGAAATACGGCCCATCAGAGCATATATTAAAATTGTGCCCCTGTCATTTGCATATTAATGATTTCTACTTTTTTATCAGCCATGTGGTTAAGAGTTGGTGTAGCTCAGTTTGTAGAGAGATGCGTTACAAGACCAGACACAATCATGGGTTTGAACCTGGAGAAAGCATGTGGCCATTCTCAACTGTAGAATTTCTTATAGTGTGAAGGATGTCCCAACACACCAAAAACAAGAAGTTCTGCAAGCGATTTTTGAAGGTTTTTCTGACTTCCTCTGTTGGCTCTCCATCACATGTTCTTGAACTTTTGTTCCCAAGTTTAGCTTGTCATCAGTTCAAAGCCTTGCACACAGTCATCCAAACCACAGCCATGTGTGAAGTACTTTAGAGTACACTTCTTGGGGGGAAGGGGAGTGACACATTTCAATGGGCCACCCATTTACAAATGAATGGGAGACAATCGAGGCCTTGAGACAAATAACCATGTTTTCTTGGGAGTCAATTTTTTGTTTTCAAATTTTTAGTATTTTTTTTTTTCATTTGGATTGTTAGTTTAAAACCAAGGGGGCATTTGGCCTACCTCTGGTAGGGCTGGAGGGGTCAGAAAAACCTGGTAGTTCCAGTGTTATGGAACTCAAGGAGGTATTTCAGGTTGGTATGGCACAGTCGATCTACCACTGGCAGCACTGGCAGATAGGGATCAAAGAATGGTGATATTCAGGAACCTCAGCTGGACAGGATCTGCACATCTGAAAAGAGGTAAGCATGAAACATGAGAGAAGCAGGTAGCTCTGTTACCTCAAGCTCAGCCTCTGAAAGACTGGTGTGTGTTTTTTTTTAATGCACTCAGTGATTGGATCAGGTGCGCCTCGTTAATAGTCTGGAGACTGAGAGCGGCTGCGCAGGTGTGACAACAGCTTTTGATTTGAAGAACTTGTTATTACCTGTCACCATCCTGTATATGGGACGCCTACGTTTATTTCACTATATTACAATTAAATCTTACATGACAAACTATATGTCGTTGTCGTATATGACCATTGTTTTATGGTAGCAGTGACATAATAACAGTAATAGAGCAATTTATGACAAGAGTGCAACTCAGAAAAAAAACAACAACACCATAACAGAAATTATAACCTTTTCCTCAAAAAGTCAATACACACACTTTCAATCATTCACTTTTTTTTCACACTAAAGGTTCATAAGACATCCATTCTAGTATTTGTCTAGGAATATGGATCAAATAATATTGTACACATACATCATTTTTATCTGTATATTCATATTTCATACTGTCTTGAATGAGAATTATGTGACGTGACGTGACATGTTGCCAGATATGGTTTCCCATACTAGGAATTTGTGCTCTGTATTTAACCCATCCAAGTGCACACACACACGCAGCAGTAAGAAGTGATCAAACACACACACACACACACACACAAATACACACCGTGAACACACACCCGGAGCAGTTGGCAGCCATTGCTGCGAAACCTGGAGTACATACATTATAAAATATTATAAAAAATGCGTTGAAAGTTGAAATGTATTAGGTGTCATTTATATTCTGAAGACTAAAGTTGTCCAGTCAGTAATGCGTCAGTAATGCAGCATCATCTGATTTTTTCCCTCCTTCAAGAATGATTTAATTCTTATTAAATATAATTAAGAATTATTTAATTCTTATTAAATGATATTTAATCATTATCCAAATCTATTTTAAATATTTATGTGTGTACATTAACAATAAATACAGTTGTGTATTTGTACATAAAGGAAATGAATTGATTTTTATGTATTTCTTTTAGGATGTATGTAGCTAGGGTTTTCTCTGTTCGCACAAGCTCTGCGTGTGATGTGAATCCTCACGTTATGATGCTTCATTTGATGCTGCTTTAAAAAGTTCAAATGTATAATGTTTTAATTTTGTTTTGAAGATAAACGTTGTAATGCGTAACTGCGCACGGCAATGACAGATCACTTGATTTTCCTCTTATAAAAGTGGAAACAGCTTGCAATACTCGCTCAAGAATAAGACATTATTCGAAACTATTCTAAATATTTATTTTATTTGCGTACATTAACAATGAAAACAGCTGTGTATTTGTAAACAAAGGAAACTATTGGTTGCCGCTTTCTAAAGAGCGAATCAAGGAAATAATAGTTTACTTGTTGCATTTTTTTCTTTAGTTTTGTTGATTTATTATTTGTTTATAAATATATATTTTGCATGTGGGCGTATTTAGGCTATTGTTTTTCTCTGTTCACACAAGCTCTGCGCGTGATGTGAATCCTCACGTTATAATGTTTATGCTGCATTTTACTTGTACAAACTTATGTGACAATTCTCTTTTTTAAGGATGATATCATCACCTACAAAATGTAATTTCACCGTTTATAAATTAATTTTCTAAAAAGTCATCTATATTATTTTTTAAGGGTGTTATATTATAATGTTGTTATTGTTTTATTTGGTTATTGTAGTCAGTTTGGAAACTTTGCGTCACCTGGCGGTAGTTTCGTCACAACTTTAACACGCGACTGAATTAAATTTAAATCTGGGACTCTGCCACGGCAGTACATGCGGTGGTAATAGTCATTTTGGTTGTCCACCTACTGTACGGATGCAGCCCTCCAAGCTAATGTGACTCATATACAATATTAATTATTTTTCCACTGCACTTTGACTATGACTTTATATTCTATACTGTACATTATTTATGTTAAGTGACAAGACTTTTGTCTAAGCAAAGTCTGACCTTTCTGTCCTATTTAAATAATTACAAATCAAGGCATGATAAGATTTTATTTTGGATAAATACGCATAATCTAGAGGTCTTTGCCTTTCATATAAGCCACGTCTGACTTCAAATTATCAACTAAAAGTCAAGTTATTATCTGTTGTTCTTACAACTTGGATAGGCAACAAGACTTTTGTTAGGGAGTGTATGTATTTATGAATAATTATTATATATTGATTTATTGATTCTCTTCACAGGCTGTGTGGCTGTAACCTCACTGCTTATTCCTGTGAAAGTTTGTACTCAGCTCTACAATCCTCAAACTCTCTGACTGAGCTGAACCTGAGCAGCAATGACCTGAAGGATTCAGGAGTGAAGCTGCTTTCTGATGGACTGAAGAGTTCACACTGTCAACTGAACATACTGAGGTTTGGCATTCACTGTTCACATACTTGATTAAAATAAAGATAAAAAGGTGTTTCATAACTATAGCTATTAGATATTTCCCCTGTCTACACTGTAGTATGATTGTATCAGTGGCATTTTCGACAAGAATACAGGGTAAGCGATGCATACTCAAAACCTGATGAGAAAACCATCCTAGAATTCCAGAACCTGAATTTTCTGGTACCAAATGCCTAAATGCAGTTTGTTCTTGTTTTTAAGACACGTAAAAGTTTCTGTACCAGTGGAAAAATGGGATGAAACATGAATAGGGAGAATAAATATGTTGCCCACAATGCATGACAGCTCGCAGATTGGTTCTGAATCATTTTAAGCTAAATCTCCTAGCTATAAATTTTTAAGCTAAAATAGATGCATTCTGAGAGGATCGTAGATCTTAGAATCTTTAAGAAACTAAGCCCTGTTCTCTTTCCTTATGGATTTGATTCAAATAACCCTTTAAAAAAAACAACAACTATAAAACATAATGCAGTCAGTATAAATACATACTTATACTTATTAAATCACTTACGTTAAAATACACCAGGTTTTTTTTAATCTGTGTGGCAGCAAGATTAATTTTTAATCAATTAAACTATGTACATTAGGCATACAGTAACTTTTTTACCACTCATTAGCGTCTGTATAAAAGCGTTATATTCCCGTGTTTTATTTCCTGTGTTTAGACTCTGGACTGTTTACTGTTTCTGTAAGTTTATTGCCTGTCTTTGGATTAGCTGCCTGTTTTTCTCGACTCTGATTTAAGCCTCACCACCACATATCTGTTTGCCGTTGTGTGAGCCTGATCTGTCGACCACAAATAAATCCTCGCACATGGATCCGCACGTCTCTGGTTCTTTAATGACAATAATGTGTTTGATTCCAGGGGCAGTTCTATGGTGAGTGGATATCCGGGGCTTAGCCCAGAGACATAAATGCATGTATCAGAATACACAGGATACATTTTTTTTGTTAAAATAAAATTAAATTGGCTAAGCTGAAGAGATACACTGGCTTTTTTTAAGAGATAAGTATAATTAACTATAAGCTGCACTTACAAATTGCATAAATCATATTGTAAAATTAATCTTTTAAATATAAATATGTAATGATATAAACTGCTGATTCATTCAGGAACAAAGTTGTAAAGACTGAAACTGAGGTGTCTGGATCCAAGTGCAATGTTCCTTCAATTAGAGTCAAGACACAGGAAAATGCAGGCAATGCAGAATTGAAGTCGGGGTACACACGCAAATATCGTAGAAATTGTTTTATACTGAAAATCTTTTATAAATGCTTCAGTGAATCTCTGATTGTAGGTGTTCAAAAAAGTTAAATTAATTCTGTTATGAAACACTGCTGTGTGAAGAGATGCCGAACATCATTTTCTTTAGAACTGTTTTTGTGAAATGGGGCAAAAACAAAAATAATTTCTTAGCTATTTTAAATTACTTGTTTTAACATTAACTATTACTAAAATTAACTTATTTTTTATTTTATTTTGTTGACCCGATACTTAATGAAGACTTCTACAGAACATAAACTCTAACTTATATGTTCATATTGGTCTAATTGTTCTTAATATACACGTTTGTCAGTAAGCTCTGTGCATATAATAGGCCTAATATGATTAAGAATCTATATTTGATAATCAAGAATCTATATTTAATCATTTATCTAATTTTAAGTTAAAGATACCTGTTGCAGCTGCATTTTGCTGTTTAAGAGCTGGTTTGATAGAAATCAGTTTAATGCACACAGAAACACAAGACAATGTAATTACCTTTGGGGCTTTAGGCTCCTTAGCCCACCGCTAGTACTGAACCAAGACTCCTAGGGAATGAATAATTTAATAAAATGTGTACTTTAAATACAGTGTAACTTGCTTTGGATAGAAGAATAAAGCAAATGCATAAATTTAAATGCAATGTAAAACAAAATGTTTTGGTCTACCTAATTCTGTATTTCTATAAAACCGGCAGCTGGCTGCATGATGATTCTGCCTTTTATAGTCTGGATCCTATTTTTGGTTGAATAAATCTCCTGTAACAGATAGTCACAACATTCTTTTTTGTTACAGTAGTTATGATCAGCAAAAAAGTTTTGTTCATTGGTCATGAGTTTATTTTAAAAGAAATGTACTTGAACATTTGTATACTCCTGATGAAGGTCGTGTGACCGAAATGTTGAGTCAATAAATATTACTTCTTTGCAAGTTGCGATAGTGTGTGGGAATTGCTGGCTTGTTGAAACGATCCACCTGGTTGGTCTTATTATCCTACACACATATCATTTGGAGGTGTGTGTGGAGTTTGTTAACTAATTGTTTTTTGGCGTATCGAAAACATGATCGAACCAAACCGTGATTTTTGTGAACCATTACACCCCTAATATATATTTCAAGAGTTCACGCTTTCCCCATAATAAATAATAAGCAAATTTGGCGAGCTGTCTGGGGAGCGAATGGGATCCTAATGGATAGAACCCTAGCGTGGGCAAGAGTTCAGCGTTCGGCTGAAAGGACAGCAGCCAAATTTGAGCGCCCAAAAAATGCAATGAGAGAGGATGCTGGACGAAGGAGAATAGTAGGCAAAATAGATTGAAGGTAATGTAAGATGACGAAATTAAACTTTTGTTTATCAATGCAGAGGCGGTCTCTGTAGTCAAGACAATGATGATCGCTGGAAATCAGGTGTCCCCAACTAAGCAAGCCAGAGGCGACAGCGGCAAGGAACCAAAACCCCATCCATGGCAAAATGGGGAAACCTTGGGAGAACCAGGCTTAGTTGGGTCCATTTCTCCTCTGGCTGGACGCCCAGCACCTAATTTCCAGTTTAACTTAAACACGTGTAAAAGTGTAAGGACTTAGAGTGGGAGGAACGGGGTGAACTGGGGAGCTGGATTGTCCAGCGACCTGCTGGTAGAGACAGAGACATGGATTAGTGGGTTGGAAAAGCAAGTAAGCAAAACAATTTAAAGATGTGGGTATGGTGGGTGGGACTCGGGAAGGATGGCTGTCTCTGGGGGAGAGCTAGGACCTCTGCGGGGGTGGGAGGGACAAGGATAGAGAAGCTTTAAGGGAAGAAGGGGAGGAATAGAAGACCTCGGCTGAGGTGAGTGGTTGGGGAGCCTTTGCGGAGGTGGGGGTGTTTGGCATAAATGGAGTGGCTGGAAGGATTTAACCTTGTCTGAGGTGTAAGGAATTTTATATTGAGGCAGGGAATGGCTGGTAGGGAGGGAAGCCTCGGCTGAGGCAGGGAATCTCCGGCTGGAGGTTGGCAAGGGGAAAGGCATTGGGTGGGGAAGGAAGCCTCGGTTGAGGCAGGGAACCTCCGGCTAGAGGTTGGCTAGAGAGGGCGGTGGGTGGGGAAGGAAGCCTCGGCTGAGGCAGGTTGGATGAGAGCTGGGGAGAGAAGCTGGTTGGCTTAAGGGTAAGAGAAGGTAGCTTATAGGGGTGGTTAAGGAAAGAGGGAGCGGGGAATTAAAGGAGAGAAAGAAAGCTTCCACAGAAAAGGGTCCTCTGTGCAGGCTACCTCAAGGAGAATGAGCCCTTACAGTATGGCTACAGGAGCCATCGTGCGGGCTTTCCCTGCAGGCTGATAGGAAAGAAAGAGATATGGAAAGCCGGGGAACCTTATGGG
>JAUCMT010000056.1:11437482-11468741 GCA_032357475.1 Enteromius thamalakanensis
GCTTCCAGCAAGGTGACACATGTCTGATGCAATAAAGCCACTCCCCCAGCTTCTCTTACTCCAAATTAAAGGACGCTTCATAGTAAAACATTGTTTCAAGATAAAATCATCAGATTTTTTTAGATTATTATTTTTAGAATTACTTTATTATTGATATAATTAATATCTCCTTAATCTATTACACAAGCCAGTTTAGTTTAATAGTAATAGGCTTGAAAATTAATATAAACGTAGATAATACAGCTTACTTGCAATTTTTTTTTTTTCTCAAGTTTTCTTCTTTCATTAAAAATGTGTTTCTTCTTGCTGTGTAAATGTGATTAAATTCCTAATATTGCTCAATATTTTAACCTTTGGTAGTGAATCTGACACTCACACAAGAAGTGAATGAAAGTTTAAAAGCATGTGATTGGCTGCTTATTGGTGATGTCACACTTTCATGTCCACATGCTACATTAACTCAGGATCAAGTCTGAGTTGACAGGGAAAGATGATGACTAGCTTCACGGTACTGACAAACACATATTGGAGTGGTTTGGTTTTGTCAATTCAAAACTAATCCTGTAACTCTGAGTTTGTTTTTCCACCATCGTGGTACAGGCCCCAGGACTTAAAGCATGTTTATTACACATAATTGAGGCACAGCTAAAGACAAAAAAAATGTAGGCTATATATCAGTATTCGTAAGAAATATTATATGTTGTTAAACATCATGCCAATTATTACTCACGTTATTGCACTAAAACACATTAATATGCAAATTAGACACAGGCTATAGATACATTGTATGTAATGGGAAAACTTGTTTATGGACAATTTACACATATTTTACATAAAGAAGAATTACATGTGTGATTAAAGCAAAAAAACAAACAAAAAAAAAAAAACACTGATTTTGCCTTTTCATGTCTATTTGTGTCTTTTCACTTATTACAAAACAGTAATGTTATTTATTCATAACATATGAATAAAATATAATTAAAAAAATAAAAAAATTTTCTTATGCTCTAAATAATGTAATGACATGACAAAATGCTACATTTACAACCCCCCCCGATATATATATATATATTGACAAAAACGTTGATATGCAGGTCTGAAACGTTGTATTTTCAACAATTTAATGAACGTTTAATGCATTTAATGACTCATTTAACAGTCTCAAAATGTCATAGGAAATATTACATTGTTAATGCCATTATTCTGTCTCCTCTGCACAACTGCGGAAGGGAGCAGAACAATCGCAAGAAGTTAGTCTGCTCTAATGATGTCAGACTAGAGGAAAGTCATCTTATTTAGCCAAACTTCCAGACCTAAGAACGCATGACTGTTTTACAGACAAGCTGGATCATTGACTGCAGGCTCCTCTGCCAATTTATAAGCCAGACTTCACAGAAAGCGCTTCCAAGGTGCAGATAACTCTTGTACTCGCACCATTAAAGGCTAACTAAAGATAATTGCATCTGTATATACTGTGAACGTATTCCCTTTAGCACTGAAACGAATATAGTCTTGATTGCTAAACTAATCTGCTGTAGTATCACAACATTCCTTGGCGTCAATATGTAGGTCAGGCTAAACACATTACAGAATCATTTGGGTGAAACGGAAATGAGATACCACACAAAGTTGTGCTGTAGAACAAATACAGTCAAGTTATGAGAAAATGCTTCCGTTTGTGTACGAAATGAGAAGAGAAATCATAAAAAAGTGCTTGTATTTGCATTAATATTTGCTGTGCGAATGTACCAATCGGTCTCTGATGAGATGAGAGAAAGGGATGTACCAGAGGAAGAGGTATATAATGCCACCCTCCAAAAGAAAGACCCCCCACCTATATCCCCAACCCTCAATAAATAAAAACAGACTAAACCGCATTTGTGGCATAATAAGATGCAGTAATTAATGCCATCGATTCACATCCATAAGGATCCCAACGCGGGGAATCCGATTACTTTTTATCACATTTCAAAACTCCAAGTTAGTTTCAGGAGCCGGTAACTTGGTTAGTGTTGGGCTGGAGCGGGAATGAGATGGCTGCTGAGCTTGATTGATGAGAATGCAGCAGGCAAGCTATTAAAAAAACAGTAGCTTTCATATCCCAGACAATGGCTATAAACATATTCTGAAAGCTGCATCCAAAATAACTCCTTCAGAGAGAGAAAACACTTCATCGCCGTAAACCTGTGGTTTATGGGATGTTCAATACATGAGTTCACAATATCGCCGTCTTTGCTGTCACTCATGTCAATGACAAATAGATATTGTGTACGTATAAATTATTCCTCTTGGCCTCTGTTATTATTTGGAGAATGGGAATGCTGAGTTCAATGCGAAAGAGTTCAATGTAACAGAAGACTTATGAATGAGCTAGTGATATTTTAATTATTTACCAATCAAATGAGGTTCACATTTATTCACTTGACAATGATACATGTTTGTTACAGGCTTCATGGGCTTTTTGTAAACAATGTGATTGCATAATTATTGGGAGGGTGCGTAAATTCTGTCTGTATTGTATTAAGTATGAAAGGGTGCACAGAAAACACGGTAATGAGAGATGATGAAACAATGAAATAAAGGATGGAAGAGAGAGGAGAATAATTCAAATGAATTCCAGGTGTTTTGGTTATACTGTATAATCCCACATTTTCTTTTTGGAGTATATGAGACCCCAGTGCCAATTTTTGATAATTTAGATGTGGATAGAGGAAGAATTGGAGGAGAAACATGCAAAAGGAGAACATGCAGGTTAGCGAATATTTGCTGCAAAAAGTATATTGTACATCATGTGTTGTGTTATCAGTGTAGCAATATTGAAGCAGGTCACACATAAGCCCATTATAAAGATCAAAATGGCAAAATAGCTTGACAAATTTCAACCTGTTCCGCAATTCCGCAATGTAACAGGAATGTTATTAAGTGGCTATATTTATGCAAATTCGTACAAACTCACTCATACAAATTCATATGATTTTTGCTATAGGATGCATTTTACACATTGGAAGTGCACAGAAAATCTGTAAAACAAGGTTTTTCACCGTAAAAAATCAGGGGTAACGCTCAACCAAGAAGGGATCTGGACAATGAAGGTAAAGTATAACAGAGCTTATTGTAATGCAAATAAGGCAGTCTGCAGGTAGGACTGTTCAAACATAAAGCATTTACGATCTCCAGATTGCTTCTCCTAAATCCTCCTCTGATTCCTCCGCGATCCCTGGATCGCTAACTCATTTGTAGGTGACAGTGAGCTGGACGGTGGTGTGCGGGCAGCGCTCTGAGGAGATAGGTGAGTTCAACAACATGAGTACAACTGGTAATGGTGAAGCGATATCTCATGTGATATTGGCGATCACCAATCGCTAAAAGTCTAACTGGATCTGTGCAGGTAAGTAGACTGGTGAGCGGACGTCAGCTAGATCCTTTGAATTTCCTTAATCCCTAGGCAGGTAGGCGCAGTAGACTGAACAGGTAAGTGCAGGCATGGTAGAGTCACTGGATAAGAAGATCAGGTCCTTGAATTCCTTGACAAGCTGAACACAGCATACAGTGGTGAAGGCATAAGGTAAGAAAGAAAGGTTTTTACCTTGATCTCAGCCGTTTTCTCTCTGGTGTTCACAGCTTTTATGCCAGGTCCTTGAGTGAACACAGGTGTGATCAATTACTAATTAAGTCACAAGGAGAGAGTGAATGGCTGTAAATCAGGAACTGGATTTCGTAGTCTGCACTCCTGGTCGTAATCTAGGGTCTAGATTCAGGATGGGCTCACCTGGCCGTAGCTCTGGAACTGTATTCAGGATTCGGCGCTCCTGGTCGTAATATAAGGGCTGGAATCGGGATCGGCACTCCTGGCCGAGACTCTGGAACTGTGACTGGGATCGGCACTCTTGGCTGAGACTCTGGAACTGTGACTGGGATCGGCACTCCTGGCAGAAAACTAAGGACTGGAATCAGGAACGACTCTCCTGGCAGTAAATCAGGAACTGGACTCGGGATAGGCTCTCCTGGCCGAGACTCTGGAACTGGGACTGGCGCTCTTGGCCGTTATCTGGGGGCTGGAATTGGAGTCGGCACTCCTGGTCGAGATCTCGGATTTGGAATTGTAATCGGCTCTCCTGGCCAAGGCTCTGGAACTGGATTCAGGATTGGCGCTACCAGCTGAAACTCTGGGACTGGACTCGGGAACAGCACTCATGGCCGTAACTCTAAAACTGTACTCGGGAAAGGCACTCCTGGCAGTAACTCTGAAATTGGATTGGGAAATTGCGGATCGGAATCCTCAGGGATTAGTGCTTGTAGTTCAGACCACAAATCGATTTCTGGACCTGGGCCCGTGGACTGGAAACCGCGGAGATCTGGATTTGCCCTTGGGGAGCTGGCACTGATTTACCTCCATATTGTGAAGTACTTTTTGGTGCTGATGCTAATTTGCCTCCATAAGGGGCCGCTTTCGGGAGCGGATTCCGCTGCACGGCGAGGCGCGAGCCGTGCATCAGAGGACGACCTCCTGGCTGTTGCACGTGCTGAGCGGGAAGAGGAGTGAGCCCGTTGAGGAGGCGATGTAGGATCTCTTCCGGGCTGATCATGTTGGTGTTGGTGAAGACGATTCTTCTCTTACAGTTAGGGAACTTTAATCATCTAATCAAACTGGTACAAAAAACACACATGGTAGACATTTAAAGACTGACACCGAGGGTAGAAACACAGATGCTTAAATACACAAGAGGAAAATACAGACAGGTGAGGAGCACAGGTGGGACGGGCTACTAATTAATTAAACAAAAACAGGAACATGACCAAATTAGGAAACACAGGAAATACTAAAAACGAAACCAATACTAACCGGTGAACAACACAGACAATGGCATGACACAACCTCACTCGTACAAATTCTTATGATTTTTGCTAAATGGTACGCATTTTACGAGTTGCCAGTTAATATGAATTTTTATGAATTAACTAAACCTAACCCCACCCCTAAACCTACCCATTCCAGGGTTTAGACAAGAAAGATTGTACGAATTAGCCACCTCATAAAATATGTACAAATTGATTGAGAAAATGTGTGCAAATCACAAATGATGGTAAATATGAAGAAATGAGCTAATCCTTGAATTTATACCCTTTTAAATTGTCACTTTTATGAAATTCATACAATAAATGCCGTTTTGATGCTCTTATGTCAATGGCATAGCTTTGTTTTAAAATTGGAAACATGTTATTTTAGAAATTTCTAAGGAAAAAAAACATTGCTTGAAATGTGTTTCTTTGTTATGCGAAATGTGTTTTTTTTTTACTCTAATTAGCTTTTAAAGTAAAAAGAATAGTATGGATATGTAGGAATATTGCCTGTTATATTTTATTAAGCTTTTGCTTGACAGGGAGCACAGCAGTGCTTTAATGAGGGTCAGAAACAGAAATGA
This sequence comes from Enteromius thamalakanensis, assembly GCA_032357475.1. Lineage (NCBI taxonomy): Eukaryota > Metazoa > Chordata > Actinopteri > Cypriniformes > Cyprinidae > Enteromius > Enteromius thamalakanensis. The sequence goes on from JAUCMT010000056.1 coordinate 11,442,906, forward strand.
GACACTGTCATCCATTGCCCCAGACATTTAGAGTTTAACACACTTAAACTCTTTCTCCTGCTGAATAACATTAAACACTGTAAGATGTCTATTTCTGTTTTGAAAGTTGGACTGTTCAACAGATTTTCTAAGGTTTCTATTCCGCTTTTTTATGTTTTGACAGTGAAGAACCACAAAGATCCTCCCTATCCTACTGTCCTGCTTCCAATAACTCCCTCCACAAAATATTATCCCAGCCTCTCCAGGGAGATGGGTAGAAAACGTGCTTTGGAAAATAGTGAGTACTCCTTATAATGTATAATGTTTTATGGGTCGAATGGGATTTTTGGCTTTTCTCTCATTATTTACTTATTTATCTTCTGTCTAGTTTTACACGCTTCTGGAACTTCCTGTTTCCCTAAAATGTTTCCAGAAGAGTTAACACAGAGTTTATTCAGCACTGAAAATGAAGGGAAGATTAGAATTATGTGCCAGATTTTCCACACACTGTTCAATGCAACAGTTTAATTAAGCTGAAAGCAATGTCATTTTTCAAGTATATGCAAATACATAAAGCATGTTGTTATGAAATATCGATTTAGAGGAATATATATTCTGGGTGGTAAATCATGTTAGCATAAGAGTGATGTTGAAATGCTAAGGGAGCTTGTCTGTATAAGCATTTTCCACAAATATGGTATAAGACAACTTGAGACAAAATAATGCAGAGGTCTATTTAGTCCAGTCATACAAATTTTACAAGGTGGCTAATTCGTACAAATTCGTACGACCCCACTTGTACGAATTCATACAATTTTTGCTAAATCGAATGCATTATATGAGTTGCCAATTTGTATAAATTTGCACAAATTACCTACACCTAACTCTGCCCCTAAACCTATCCGTCACTGGGGTTTAGACAAACCATACAAAATGTGAACGAATTTGTATGAAAAGCAAAAATTTTCCACCTTGCACAAATAAATACTGTATGAATTGGTCATTCCATCCATAAATCCATAAATTGGAATGAAAACTATAATGGTTAATTTTAATGGCCAAATAAAGTTGCATTAAGCTGTATTCCACTGTAATTGGATAAATCTATACATTTGGCCTCACAGTAAATTTTCTGCTCTCTTACCCATTCTGGTATAGGTGTTTATATTTTCATTGAATATACTTTATTTAATTTTTTTAATAAATTATTTTAGTTGTACTTTTGTATGTGTTATATTTATTGCTAAAAACATTTTAAACCTTGTTAAAATTGATAAAAACTAATATATAAGGTCAGCGTTACAGGAACGACTTTCTTCAAGTAATAAACTGCATACCTGTACCATTTACCAAGTCTTCAGGCTAACCAGCTTTGATATATTGATACATCCTCTTATCTTGAGCCAAACTCTCAAGCCCCCCAACCAAAATATATTCTATATGATATTTGTTTATTATCAATGTGAGTTAAGTTTGTTAGAGAAATTGTGTTTGTGATCCTATCAGCAAATATGTCATGTGCTATTGTGAAAACCACTTCTGATACCTCACTTTAGTGGATATATTGTTCTCGTAATGCAATGCAATAGGAAGCTGCTGTTTGCGGAGTCAAATTACAAAGGAGCATCAGTCTTTTCAAAGTTAATATTCAACAAAGTGTGTGCCTCAAACTTTTGAAAGTACTCTCTGCCTGCAAGTGCACTTTTAATTAAATTAGACACTGTTGATAGAAAAAGTGAGAACAGGGTGACTATTTTTGTAGAGGCTCCTGAGATTGTCGTTTGCAGCTTTCAACACTGTGTCAGTGGACCTTATGTGATGTTTGTGCAACAGAATCTTAGTTATTTCAGGTTGAGGGGATCAGTTATGGCAGCATTATGAGCGTGTGTTTCAGGTGTGCGTTGAAGACGTGGCATGAGCAGATGGCATCTGTGACTACACCCTGGACTTGGCAAACAGAGCCAGACACTGCTTCCAAGTATTAATTTAACACGTGGACTCTGTTAGACGATCATTATATACCTTTTTTAATGCAGAGAAGTTGAGGTATAATTTAGTTTTCTTCAGCCCAGGTTCATTAGAAATACATAACTCTGCCTACATTTGTATCTAAACATACTTTTCACTGCAGTTTCCAAGTAAAATAAAACACTAGAGACAAACAACTTGTATTCCTTTTCATATAAATTATAATTACAAGGGCAAATTATTGATAAATAAAGACCTAATTTTGCATGTTTCCTTGCACAGTACAATTTTGTGACTTCAAAACACTTTTAGTTTAGTGTAATTTTATTGTTTGCATCACACAATCTGCTTCATGCCTATGGCTTCTCAGACATAGTAAGATTGCTCATTAGCTCACCTGGTACAGCGCTGCACTTGTAATGTGGAGTCACAAAACATACCTCATTTAAAATACAATCCTTTAAAAAAGATTCTGCATTATTGTTTTTACATACATAATTGCACTGAGAAGGATTCGAACAAACCTTTGCTTCATAGGGAGTGGCTCGCTAGCTAGGATTTTAAAGACCACAGTGTGCAACATGAGATCAGGGGTGTGAGGTTTACCTGGGTCACGACACCAACACAACCCAAATACATAAAAACCTGATTCAATCTGATTCAGTGGTAGATAAACTGATGACACTTGAATGTTTTGCTTTTTTTAAACAAAGACTTTGTTTTTTTAATAATTTCACCATTTACACATTCATACAACAAAATATTCTGGATGAATTTGTGTGCATGATCAAAAATGCATGACTGCATGGCAACTTAAAAACAATACTCTGTCACATAAAGATTTAATATAAGATTTTGATCTATATATCATCACTTAATAATCAATATTTATAACAAAAAAGTGCTTATAGGAAACAGATGTTTCCAATTCTGTCCATATATTTTAGTGGTTGCAAACTGACTTGTTCAGAAAAATAACTTTAAGCATTGTAATTAAAGAAGTAAAACAAATAGTAAACATTTTAATTTGAAGCACTTTTTACCACACTTTTCAATTTTGCAAATTCTGAGCTTAACAATATAAAGAGTCTCGGAAAGTCTCTGAAGGAATGCAGTTTAACTAAGATAAGAAACGTATAGTGTATGAAGGATTTTTGGAGGTGATTTCTCATCTCTTAACCCACTACAAGTTTAGTGACCTGGCAACTTGTCGTGTTATGTCAGGTCTTCCTTCTCAAGAGGGTTTGCTGAAAAGAAAGGTCAGGAAAAGAGAGCTTATAAAAAGATGTAGACAGCTTCTAGCCTTCGGCTCGGCTTTAATTCCCACCAAACACACAGTCACAGTCAGACAACACTTCTGATTTACTTCAGCAAGACTGAGCACTAGGTCTGAGTAAGATCTATGTGATTTGCTCAGTCGAGGGCTCTGACTAACCCAAGACCTGAACAGTGCCTCAGGTAAGCACCCAGGCTCTGCTTACACACAGCACTGTAGAGCATTCATTTGTATGTGTGTGTTTAAACTTTCACATTCCAGTGCTTTTAAATCTGGCTGGATTTCTGTGTTTTATTTCATCCAGTCCAACACGAATCATTTTATGTGCTATTCAAACATCATTTATTAAACCTGAGACTTCTTCTACCTGTAAATCTCTGATCTAATTTGTCTCATGTTGAAAATAATGTTTAAATAATGTCTAGTAAGGATTCTTAAGGTTTGAAGATGCAAAGAAAAATTATTTATTTAATTAACATTTCACTGCATTACATTGTGTGCATGCAATAAATAAAGAGTCTTGAACAATCTTTTTAAGCAACATAAATTTAGAGAATCAAAACATTTGATTAAATTGAATTTATATACTGAATAATATGCTAATAAAAAGAGCAAAGGTTCTTCTTTAAATATGGATCAAGGTGTGCGAATACTTATATTACAAACAAATTAAGTTCATTTTTTTAATACATGAGAAACGGTAATGATGTGAAATTGCATTACAATTTAAAATAATGTTTTATATTTTGATATATTTGAAAATGTGAAAGTCAGAAATGTATTATCATTGTTGAAATCAGTTGCTCTGCTTAATATTATTGTGTTTTTACTTATACTTTACAATTATTTTTAATGTCACCTTTGATAAATTTAATATGTCTTTAAATAAAAAAAAATAATCATTTGGAAAAACGTATAATCACACAGAGCCTTTTCTAGTGCCAAAAGCAATATCGTATTTAATAAAGCACATTCTTTAGAACAGAATATATACAACAGAAAGGGTAAATTAATACTTTGTGAAAACACAAATAAGCGTAAACTGTGCAACCAGCAGTAATATTTAATAATTTGAATGCTCCATTAAGGTTTAATTCAAAATGTGTTTAAGTGCTTATATAAAGAAGCCTTAACAATGAAAATAATTAGTTTAAGCCTGATTGCAAACAGAAAGAAAACAAAATCTTGTCTGATTTTGTCAAATGCTGAGCTGCAGCCTAATTAACAAACGCTGGTCGTCACTGGTTTCCTGTTAAGAGCAATTAACCAGCTAAATAGCGCTTTTAAACTCTGTTACAAAAACATCCGGAGCAGCCACTTCTCCTTTTCTTCATGGTTCACAATAGCATAACCCAGTTGACATCCTGTAAGCATTTTAATGTCTTGACCTGCAAGTAGCCCCCTTTTCATCGTTAGTTCAGACCCTTTCCTTTCTCATCCGTAAAGGTCTCACAGGTAATTACGCCTCTCTTTCCAAATAGCCCTGTTAATACTTATTTAGCACACATATTCTGTAATTAACAACACCCCCGCCTACTCAGTATCTTACTCAATTTGCAATCAAAGGCTGCCGTCTGCAAAGTTTTTAATTGTGCCCATGGCGATGATTTACGGTTGGTAATTACATTCCGCTTTACCCTCTATAATACCAGCAATATTCCCAGGTGCTGGAAGTTAGCGGTGCAAGTTAATTCGCCGCGTCCCATATATAAAATGAACAACACCCCGATAGCCCGTGCGCACGTTTCTCTCGTACGGTTAATATGCTCACCAATTATTTCCACTTTGAGCTTTTATAGCCCTCCAGTGGGGAGTTGGAAGACAAGACAGAAAGTGTGTCTTGCTGTCGTAATACAGTAAAATCAGATTACATGGAACATCCTTAACACAGGGAAACACAGGAACTATCACATAACCAATAAATTGCTTCATTTTGAGACCGAGCCGCCCAGACGCTGACTGGATGTACTTGCCTCGACTCAACCGATGTTAGCCACGCTAATGCCACAGCGGAAAAGGCTTATATATGCTATGAGTAATAAGCATTATAGACGGTACAGCTTTGGATCTATGAATCACAAAGTCCTCAACTGCCAATTTAATATTCAGACCGCAGGAAGGCAAATTATAGGTGACTTAGTGTTCTCTCTATTGGAGTCCTGCCAGAGCATGTACTTAACTGACAACCATAAATAGAGGGAGTGGGATTTTTTAGTCGCTATTAAGTGTGAGTCTTCCACTAACGCTGCACAGCAGTGGCGCCGATTTTTTTTTCTTTCTTTTTTGGATGCTTCACTTTGTAGAAGGCTTTGAAAAATGTCTTTAATATATCCCCAGCACACTGTTTGATACCTCTTCCAACCAAATATGAAAGAAAGAAAATATCCCACATATAAATAAATCTTATATCTAGGTCACCTTTATGTTTTTTGTATGGAAATGAGGCTGAGTTGCTGCAATATGAGCATATTTTGGCCCACTCTAACCAATTAGGCAGAGCTCCTGAGGAGAAGTGCACTGAGCTGCTCCTGATACCTAATATCAGCTTTTGGAAGAGAGATTGTGAGACACCATGTAACTGTTAGAAAGCATAAGCAAAAGGAACAGCTGTGATCTATAGTCTCAAAAGGAAAAATTGACACCGGCCTTTTATACTATATATTTTGGAATTTCTGATTTGAAAAAACGTATCTTGGAGAGCATTTTTTTTCAAAATGATTTCAGTTACTTTTATCTTATAAATGTATTGACTGACTGCTCAGTTTAAAGGTTATTTAATATTAAGTGTAAATAATATTTGTCAGTAATATCTTAATTTCATTAAATTGAAGGTAAATATTAAGAAGAACAACAGATCAATGTGGTCATAAATTAAAGTCAATATAACTTTAATAAAAAAATTAAATGTTCCTTGCGCACCAAATCAGCATATAAGCATATGACTATATATATATATATATATATATATATATATATATAAATTTAGATTAGTTAAATTAAATGAAAGTTGAAGACATTATAAATAATGTCAGTAATATTTGTTAAGTGGGTTTAACTACTTTCAGAAATCATTCTAATATGTTGATTTGGTGCTTAAATATATATATATATATATATGTATTCTAAATCAAAATTGTTAAATTAAAGTGTTACTTTCCATTTCTTCTTCAGTTTTAAAATTAAGCAATATGAGTAAAAATTATTAGTACACCACTTTTTTCTGTGTAATTCAGTATTACTTTTTTTTTTTGACTTCTGAAAGGGCTCTTGGTGCCTCCCAGACTCTAAATAGTGGCTGTCGGTTGACTTTGATTTACGCTTAGATGTTTGAGGCACATAAAATGCCGCAGCATTTTGCTTAAAAAGGGGTAAAATCCTTCCAAAATGCATTGCACTTGCAAAAGAGCAGGCAAGACAGCCTCATCGTTTTTCTACTTTTTTTTTTTTTTTGTTTAACACACCATCGCTATTGTCATTAAATCACTGATCGTTTATCATAATAAAAAAAAAAGTATGAGATGAAGAAAAAGGGAGAGAGAGAAACTCGGAAGAGAATGCGTGGAATGAGCAGATTAGCAGAGATATTTTTCAAGATTACGTGCCTCTTCTGTGGAGCTCTCAGATTTGTCAGCAGAAGAACAGATACAGCTCTATCAATAATCCATGGCATTGTGTATTTCCCAACTGATGCTATTATAACGCTCTGGATGACAGCCTGCCTCAACTCCATCTTCCTTTCCACCGGGACCAGAATCTCATAAACTGCTCTCAACACAGACATCTCATATAAAGGGTAATAACTCTAGCCAGTTAATACCACAGAATTATCCGAAAGTAGAGCAATGAACCCGCTATAGATGCCGGGTAGGAGGTGTTCTAGCAGAATGCGGTAGGCAACTAAAAAGAAACTAGGAGCAAGGACCCCTGACAAATAATGCAGTTTGAATCGATTTAGAGTTTCTAAGGTTTCCTGCGCAGCGGGACACTGAATCTCAGAAGAAAAAAGGGGGCTTTTTTGGATTTCCTTAAACAGAAATAGATGTCTTTGAAACAAAAATGACATTTGGCAATAAATAACACTACATTTTCTTCATTGTTCTATTTTCTTTTCTTTTTTTCTTTTTTTTTTACAAAACACTAAACAAAACCCAAAGATATATATCTTTTTACCAATTAGTCACCCTTATGTAGTTTTAAACCTGTATGATTTTATTTTATAAGCACAAAATAGGTCTTTTTTTTTTTAAACAATGTGGTTAACCAAACAGTTTTGGTTCCCTGGACTGTACTTTTTTTCAATAAATTCTTCATTTTCTACTAATTAATAGTTAGTAATGTACAGTTGTTGTTAGGTTTAGGTATTTGGTAAGACTAACGATGTAGAATAAGGTCATGTAAAATAAGGCATTAATGTGGTTTATTAGCACTAATAAATGACTAATATTACAAAAATATGCATGCTAATATAGCAACTAATATAAAATAAAGTAAAATAAAGTGTTAACAAAAACACATACTAGGGTGAGCTTCCAAATCAATCACACAACTTGTTAGAGAAGCTATACAAATAGTCACTGTTATTTAGAGCCTTTCACAACAAATTGTATCTGTGAGGATTTCCAGTCACGATTTAGACCATATCATATTACTGAGACTGCTCTAATTAAGGTTAGAAATGACCTGCTTCTATCATCTGATCGTGGATGTATCTGCTATTAGATCTCAGCGCTGCGTTCGACTCTATTGACCACGAGATTCTCTTGAATAAACTAGAAAACTCTATTGGCATTAGTGGAAGTGCCTTAGCATGGTTCAAATCATACTGAACTTATCTGACCGCTATAGGTTTGTAGCAGTAAATGAGGACATATCATATCGATCCCAAGTGCAATAAGGAGTACCTCAAGGCTCAGTACTAGGGCCGTTACCAGTGGCGGTTCTACACTAAATAACAGCACAGGTTTGATAGATAAATAGAAAACTGCTCAGCTGCACAGATTATTATTTTTCCATCAAGTTCATGTGCCGCCCCCCACGTGACAAGAAAAAATGTCGCTCAGGGCGGCCGCCCGGTCTGCCCGTGCTTATAACCGCCACTGGTGCCCACCCATGAAAACGAAATGCCCCCCCATTCAAGATTTTCTGGCGACGGCCCTGTATTTAACTATTTCGAAAGTGTTAATTTAACTCCAGAAAGTGTGGAGCTTTATATATACACTGGAAAAGTGTTGAAATCAACTCAGTGGGAGTTAATTTAACACTGGTCTTTTTGCTGTGTAGCCATTCTTTGCAGCAGCTGAGGCTCTGGAATGGCAGCCAATTAACTCCCACAGAGTTGATTTCAACACTTTTTCTGTGTATATATAGCTCCACACTTTCTGGAGTTAAATTTACACTTTCAAAATAGTTAAATATTTAACACTATTTTAGAGTTCCTAATTTGACTCAAAAAAAAGTGTTAAAATAACACCAAAAGGCAAACAGAAAAACAACACTGTTCAGAGTTGCATGTTTTTATGGCAAGCCATTTTGACTTTTATCCCATCTCAGGATATTACTTCTTGATATTAACAATTCAGTTTTCACTAGTTTCACTGGTCGCTGTTGAGGTGCTCCTCCAAACTGCAGCATGACTAAAGTTGAAATAAACCTTGAATATTAGTCCCAAACAATGTCTAGTCACAGAGAAAACAACATTATAAAAAGTGATTGCTCAAACAAACTCAATCGCTACTGAAATATGTGAAATCATACGAAGACGTGATTTTAATATACACGTTTGAGAAACCCAAAACAAAATATTAAAATGTCAATACCTTATGAAATATTAGTAGTCTTTGAGCAGCATCACATGCACTGATTTTTGGAGACTTCAGTCCTGGTGGAAGGAGATGATTCCTGCCCGTAGCCTGGAGACGAAATACACATGAAAATACACATGAATTAATGTAAATCTTAAATTAAATACTTTAAGTTAAAGAAAAAAGAGCATTTTAAACATTTATTTGGTGTGTTTATGTAGTCTTTTTATTATTATAATTGAAATTTGGGCAATTCGAAGTGTAATTGAAACATGGCTACTGACTGAAAAAAAAATTAAGTTGAAAATAATATATTTATGATGCAAGCAGAATGTAAATATAGATAATTTTAAGAATTTTTTCAATGTATTCCCTTCTATAAAATATGATAAAAGCCTGTACACAAATGAGTCAACAACATGACAGCTAGGACAATAGACACACCTCCAATTTTACAGACAAGGCTTAAGGTAGTCCAAGGCTAAATTGCATGTTTGAGCTGTCTCAGATGAAGATATCTTGCTCTGAAATATCTTAAAACATGTCAGTGTCAATGTTCTGTGTTACGATGCACATCTGTAATATTTTCTTACAAGGCATTTTTGTAAAAGTTGCTTAAAAATCTGCTGTTTGTTCATTGTACTTGATTTGGGCCAACATTTCACCTGGAACATGCAAACGCGTTTGACATTGTAAACCAGTGTAAATGAGGAATACTGTATTGCATAGATGTACGTCACATCGTTTACGCAGTAATATTACAATATACAGACAGCACTAACATCAGTGTTAGTCACGCTGCAGTCGACTATAAACTGCACCATACTTTATCTCCATTGTAATGTTTCATATTTATTCATATTCATATTTAGCAATGGGAAAAAAGTACTGTGCAGTTTACTGTCATGTCTGCAAGGTGAATATTGCACATAAAAAAATCTTAAAGTAAAACCGTCCCTTTATAAAAGTTCAACAGTTTCAGTAGCTAACTAGCTAACTCTAGAATGGCAAAAAAACAGACTTTGTAAAATAAAACTGTCATTCAATTTATTAATTCGGTCCATTTATTAATTAAACATAGGCTACACTGTAAAAATTTGATTCCTTGCTTTAACTAATGGGATCGAAACGAGCGATATTAACTTAAACCGCGACCACGATGTCTTTTTATAACAGGCTGTGTGTGCGTTCCCTCCACAGCACGTAATATTGTGCATTCTACTATTGAATAAGCACCAAATTATGAATGCTTAAGTATGATTTAATGTAACTTACCTTTCAAATGCACTGGAAGATAATAGAGGCATCCTCGTGACTTCAGCAGTGGCAGTGCGGGGGGCGGAGTCTAATTACATCTTTGTGGAGTTGTTTAACACTTGATGATAAACTCTGTGAAATAACTCCAACACCAAACGCCATTTACTTTGAATGTGTTAAAATTACTTTTTGGGTGTTAAAATCTACATCAGAAATGTTTAACATTGAAATTTCAACTCTCCAATTTTTGCTGTGTTGAAATCAGGTGTCCCCAACTAAGCAAACCAAAGGCAACGGCAGCAAGAAACCAAAACATGAGAGAATTGTGGAAAAAACCTTGGGAGAACCAGGCTTGGTTGGGGCCAGTTCTCCTCTGGCGGAACGCCCAGCACCTAATTTTCAATTCAATTTTAAACATGTCAGATTGTGTAGAGGACTAATGTGTGTGTGTGTGTGTGTGTGTGTGTGTGTTTGTGTGCATCTGGTTCTGGCGATCTGTCCACGGAGTGTGCCTGCCCCCTGAACAGTATTAGGTAGATTTTTCCAGAGATTGAGTGCTAAATAGGAAAAAGATCTGCCACCCGCAGTAGATTTTGATATTCTAGGTATTATCAAATTGCAGTTTTGAAAACGCAACAGACACAGAGGACTATAATGTGATAAGAGCTTGCTCAAGTACTGAGGAGCTAAGCCATTCAGGGCTTGTTAAGTAATTAACAAGATTTTAAAATCTATACACTGTTTAATAGGGAGCCAGTGCAGTGCTGAAGTATTGAAAGTGTTGAAATATCTGCTTGTGTTAGGATGGCTGGTGCTAGGGTCTAATTTTACCACATCCTGTTGTCTTGTCCTGGGCATCTTTGTGGAAATTTGGCTTCTCAGGTTTCAATGTTCCGATCAAATCTTAGGTGTCTGATTCACTCTGAACCCCTACAGAGGGATATGCACTACTACAAGTATTTAGATTTTCTGGTGCAACAGCAAATTTTAAAGTTTAGCAGTTCATTTACAAATATATTTGACTGCAGAATGCAGCAACTGACCAGTAATAATAAAGATGAATTGATTTGTTGATTTTTACCTAAATATTCTGTTTCTGTAACACAGTCATAAAATTACAGATTGTAATGACAGAGATCCAGCCCAAGTAGGCGGAACCTTACACTTCTAAAACCCAATAGCACCTCTTATTGCAAGTCAAAACATCCTTGAAATAGACGGAATTCAAAAGTGCAAAACACCACCGGCCACCGTACCTTCCACCTCAAATGAGTAATTGCATGCACATCTGGGACACTTACGTTAAGTGAATCATTAACGCACTTTGAGGGTTTTTGTTTGTGTCTATCACTGAAGTAGAAAAACAGACATAAAGAGGTCATAAAATTTGATGTAACAGGAAACAGAAAAACATCATAGACCAGTTTTTTCGAGAGCAACTTTGGAGGCTCCTGAACAAGTGCTTCTTCTAGCTGGCGTTTAGAACCTCTACCTCCCTGTGGTTTCTTGGCACATCAATAAAGTTGCTGTTTCTATTCTTGGTAATCTCCACCCACCCTCTGTCCCTCATCTTCCCATCTCAGTCTTTCAGTAACCCACATAGTAAGTGTGGAGGATGGGATTAAACTTAAGGGGGAAAAACACTTTATAAAATACAATTAAATAAAGATGGAAAGTTACAGACTTTTTATAGTGGGTGCTAGTTTTAAAGCACATGCCTTAAGGTGGGACTGCATATAGTTGTTTCGTAACTTGTAAATGAGTTGGAAACAAGAATTGATCTAGACTCAGACATTTATTTGAGGAAATATACTGCAGTCTTGCCTGAGGCCATAATGTGAGAACCATACCATAGGTTTTTAGAACAAAACACAATAGTAAGACTCCAAACTGTTTTATAAAGAAATCTTTTTCGACAAATGAAAAATTTCAGAGCACCTCCCTGAGTCTGCCCCTCCACAACGTCAGCCTGTGCGCATGCCTCTCGAGTGCCTACCTGCCTCGCTGCCCGAACAATTTGAGCTACCAGAACCAGAGCTACAGCTTCCAGCAGTATCTACCAATCTACCTGAGCCGGTAGGAGTCATTGAGGGGGTTCTGGTGGATTTTGAAAACCCTGTGGAAGTCACTGCTGCTGAGGGTGAGCCCATTAAGAGCTGTGCTGCTTATGCCGAACTGTCTGAAATCTTTTGTAGCAATTTGATTGACTGGTTTGGAGAGGTACAAATAAGCCCTGCATCTCCTGCTCCTCTGCTGGTTCCAGCTAGTTCTGTTTATGCTGTTCTCCCTCCCACCCTCCCTCTTCCACCACCTCTGATGCCAGTCAGCTCCTTCAAGCCTGCTTCGGCCAGCTCCTCGGCTTACCTTCAGTCGACGTCTGTGGATCCCTTGTCTCCGCCGGCAGACGTTGAGCTTCTGACTTCACCTCGGTCCTCCGACCCATCGGCTCCGCTGTGCCTCATAGCGTCCTCTGCTACATCGAGGTCCGTCGTCCCACCAGCTCCACCGGGTTTCCTCGGTCCTCCGGCTCAACCTCAGGCTGGAGTCGACCCTCCTACACCTCTGGACTACATCACTGCGGCTGCGCCTCGTGGCTCCATCCTGCCGGCGCTGTCGGGGCTCCTCCATCCCTCCCGCTGCACCGTCGTCCTCGGGCGCTCCGGCTCCGCAGCGGCCCTCCAGAATCTCGCTTCAGCCTCGGTCGCCTGAGCCTGCAGCTCCGCCGTGGTCCTCCGGATTCTCAGTGATCCCTCAGCTCTCCCCCCGCTCGGCTCCACCGGTGGCTCCTCTTCCGCCTCCTGAGGCACTTGAGTCACTACAGCCTCCGCCGGTTCCTGATCTGCCTCCAGAGGCCCACAAACTTTCACGGCCTCGGCCAGATCATGATCCGCCTCCCGAGGCGCCCGAGCTTTCACTGCCTCGGCCAGATCCTGATCTGCCTCCCAAGGCGTCCGAACCTTCACAGCCTCGGCCAGATCCTGATCCGCCTACTGAGGCATCCGAACTGTTATGGCCTCGGCCTGATCCTGATTCGCCCTGGAGGTATCTAATGACTCCCACCCTCCCACCCCTTTGGATGTTTTTGTTCTTTTTTTGTTTATTTACAGCGCAGTTGCGTCTTTTGTGAAGGGGGGGTTAATGTAACACTCCTAGTTTGTTTTTGTTCTTTGTTTCTTTGTATTTTGATTCTATGTTCCGTGTCATGTGATGTTTTGATTTCCCATGTGCTATGTTTCTTCCCATGTGTCTTGTGACCTAGTTTAGTTGATTTGTGTATTTCGTTCAGGTGTGTGAGTTTATCAGTGTGTGTATTTAAACCATGTCTTTTCAGTTCCTTATCGTTCGTCGACCCAAATGTTTGCCGTGTCTTGCTTGTCTATGTATGTTCAGATTTATGGATACTGCTCCACGTTTATGTTCTCGTTATTAAAAATATTTTGTTTATTTTATATCTTTGACTCCGCAATCTCCTTCGCCTGCTCCACTACAACACGGAAACGTTACAGTTAGCCATGTTTCCTCCTGCTCCCATCGAGATTATGCACAGGCACACCATCATTGTTTGGCACACTCTCCCATTTGAAAAAAAAAAAAGAAGAAGTAATATTTACATTTTTGTGGTAAAGGAATATTTGACTGAAAAAAAGTGTGTGAACAATGGGGAAAAAATGGAAAGATAAAAGAAAGAAGCAACACTTTGGTTTCATGATCAATAGGCAATGAAACCGTTTCCCAATTTCTGCTTGTCTTCCTGCTCCAGCAGAGGAACAGTATGAGAAGATTAGCCTTTGTTCTTCTGTGCTTCTTGCTTTCCTTTTAAAAATATAAATATATTTTTATGAACTACATGTTCAGAAACAATAATTATATTTTTTAAACACTTTTTAATCTCGAACAAGCTTTATGCTACTAACAGCTAAAGTTAAAATGTCCGTTACTAAATCAAGGATGAATAGCAGGAATACAATTTTATCACTATGATATTTAGCAGTATTATTGTTATAGATCTCTGAGTGCTAAAATGAGGACAGCACCCACTTTATGATTAATAAAGACCAAAAAAATCACTCATGCTGCATTCTTTTAATTTTTTAGGATGGAGGAGGCTGTAACCCTTTTGTTTTTACTTCTGAGTGCTGCAGGGCTTTTCTAGCTGATTACACACCTATTTATCCTTTGACATTAATGACGACTTGAAAGAGAATTTATGATTTTGTTTAATGTTCAACAGGAATACATTAGTTTCACAACATGGCTGGGCTGTTGGCAAACACTTTTTTGCATCTGCTGCAGAAAAGATTACATAAATGTAACATTTTCACATTTCTGCAGTGCTAAAATTTTTAGTGGCACTGAACACAAAATCAAAAAGCTTGACTTTCTTTTGGATGATTTTGTTTGATGAGGGCTCATTGGGAAAAAGAAAACTCTATTTTTTCATGTTGCAAAAAATAAGTGGTGCTTTCCACTTGTGTAATGTAAACTATATAGTGTTTTTAGTGGTTACTAATTTGGTTTGAGTGATTTTGTAGCATGTTGCATATGGGTTGTATACTAGCTGAAGTCTTTGGTAATGGGTTATACATGCATATCTGTCGGATGCAATTTTCATCCAGAAACAATTTAAAGGGTCATATGATATGATTTAAAATGTTCCTTTCTCTTTAGAGTGTTACAAGCTCTTGCTGCATCAAGAAGATCTGTAAATTTTTAAAGACTAAAGTCTCAAAAGCAAACAGATATTCTTAATGAAAGTTATGACTTGTACACCCCTAAAATGGCTCATAAATATCATAACACCAGCCAAATATTTACGCAAAGAAACAAGCCAGAGCTATTGCTGGAGGCATCATGTGCTGGATTCACTGTGTGTCGTTGTGAAAGAGAAAATACTTTCTTTGTGCTTCCAAAAAAGGACATAATTAGAAATCAGTGGTATTTACAACAATGTTCCAGAACAGTTCAACACAAATATTAGAGCTTGTCCTGTTCAGAGGAAGTTTAAGTTAGGTTCTTTTATTAAAAAAATCTGCTACTTGCTATTCAAACACATGTTTTGAGCAGTGAAGGGTTGTGCTTGCTGTTTGACTTTTCTCCGATCATGAATGCATGGTGTTATGTTTATGTGGCATGATACAACACAACATGTAAAAAAAATGTACTAAATCAGTGATAATCAATGATAATCAGTAATTATATCTATGTCATGATATCTAGCTGGAGTTCCTTGTTGTGTCCACCAGATGGCACTCCAGTCTGAACTATGCCTGGCTCACAAACTCCATTTCCCATGCTGCATCCCTGAACTGATCACACTCACACCTGCACCTCATTCACAGACACACCTGCACCTCATCACTACACCAACATACTGATTACACACACACATATAAGCCACAGTCGAACCTATTGATTTGTTGATTGTTCGCTTTCATTTTAAAAACCGCGAGTGTAGCCCATTAGCAGTCCTTTGCTGGTTATTGTGTCATTCGCGTCTTCCTTTCGCATTACACTTGCAGAAATTATTCCTTTCTATTATCACCTCCTTTCATTTTGTTTTTTTCTTGCTCCATTTACCTGTTTCACTTCTCGTTCGCTCTGTCCCTCCTTTTTTCACAAGTTTATCAAACAACAGTGGTAAGTGAATAATCCATCAATCTCACTGAGTATGGCTTCTCCTTCTCTTGTTGTTTGCATGTCATGCCACATGTTTGACATGTGATAAATGCAGGGATATAATTAGGCTGACAGAGAAGATTTTAGAACTAAAAACACGCATCCAAACTTAAACACAGGACAGTCAGAATGTGAGGGCTGTAGATACGGCTTTAAATGTGAGTTGTTCAGCTCATGTACATTGTACAGAGTCACCCATGTACACCTGGGTGACTGTGAGATGGCATAGTCACAGTCAAAACACTGCTCTTCCGTTCAGATCAGAACATCAAACAGGTTCTCCCCACTCAGTGACGCACTCACTGGGAAATCTGAAAGTGCTCTAGTAATTGGCAATTCTATTGCACGTGCAAGTAGAGACACCAGCCACCATAGTCCAATGTCTTCCGGGAGCCAGAGTGCCTGACATCTTGGCAAATTTGAAAATGCTGGCTAATGCTAAACGTAAACTCAGTAAGATTGTTATTCATGTCAGCGCTAATGATGTTTGACTTCGCCAGTCGAAGATCACTAAAAATAATGTTAAAGATATGTGTGAACTTGCAATTATGATGACAGACACTGTAATATGCTCTGTTCCCCACCCTGCTTACGGAGTGATGAGATACACAGCATACTGCTGGGGTCTAAATTGCTGGATGTCTAAGTGGTGCCAGCAAAATAGCATAGGTTTTATAGACAATTGGAATAGTTCTTGGGGCAGACCTGGCCTGTTTAAAAGAGATGGTCTTCATCCCTCCTGAGGTGGGGCTGCTCTTCTCTCTAGAAATATGGGACATAGTCTTAGATCTCATACTTGACTAACTGGGGCCCAGGTCGGGTAGACTAAACCAACCTCTGCACATAAAGACTCTTTCACCTAGACATTACACTACAGAGACTGTGTCTGTTCCCCGAAATAGAAAACATCCAAACCGAATTAAGCGTAACAATTTAATTGATGTTCAAAAATACCTTCAATGAGTCTACTCCCCAAGATTACTGCTATAAAAATGAGCCACGTCTGAAAGGCAAAGGAGGCGGTGTTGCTACAATTTATAGCAATATTCTCTGTATTTCTCAGAAGGCAGGCTTTAAATATAATTCATTTGAATTTATGTGCATGTGCATGTAACATTATCTAGAGAAACATGTGATATAGTTATAAATCCCCTGGGATGTTTGTACTGGCTAATGTATACAAGCCACCAGGGCACCACACAGACTTTATTAAAGAGTTAGTTGATTTTCTAACGGAGTACTGGCCAAAGATAAATCAGACTCACTCTTGTTGGTGATTTTAATATCCATGTTGATAAAGAAAAAGATGTGTTATGATCTGCTTTCTTAAATTCCATTGGGGTTAGACAGCACGTATCAGGACCTACTCATTGTCAAAACCATACTCTATATGTAGTACTATCACATGGAATTGATGTTAATGTTGTTGAAATTCTGCAGCAAAGCGATGATCATTATCAGATCATTATCTTGTCTTCTGTAAACTCCATGTAGATAAACCTGTACATTCTGCACCTTGTTACAAGTATGGTAGAACAATCACCTCTACCACAAAAGACTGCTTTGTAAGAAATCTTCCTGATTTATTTAAATTGTATTTAATACAGTGACTAAATTAACGAAAAATAAAGTATCAACAGGTTCTGACTTTCCACAAGACCACAGCAGTAATAACTTTCTGCAATATTTTACTTTCAAATTTAAAATGATTAAAGATAAAACAGAAACTGTGCAGCCTTCAGCTACAGTTTTGCATCAGATCAGTGCAATGTACTGTAGTTACCCTAAGGAAAGATTCCACTCATTCTCTACCATAGGAGAGGAAGAATTGTATAAACTTGTTAAGTCATCTAAGCCAACAAACATGTATGTTATACTTCAGGTTACTTCGACTGAAGCGACGGGCACTTATAGCCAGGCATGGAACGCAGTATTCGTTCCCGTGTCTCAGGGAACCTGGGTTACGGAAGTAACCTATTCATTCCCTGTCGACACTTCACTCGTACTGCGTCTGCTAAGACGCTGTGGGAACAGCATCAACACGCCGCGTTGTAGGCAAAGAACGATAGCCAATGACAGCGACCCCAGGTGAAGGCCGGGGATTAGAGTCACATAAGCATGCAGAAAACAATACCCCGCATAATGTATTCATACCATCCTTAGCATTAAGGTGTGTAAGCCTGAGCTTGCGGCTTGGGCATGTGACTGCCAAGCACAGTGAGAGGCTTTACAAGAAAAAGGCTCGTAAGCCAAAGTTTGCGGTTTGGGCAGCTGGCGGCAAAACACTGCGATCATGCATTTACATAGGACTCGCTAGCCCGCGTAGCACGTCCCACCTTTTTCTTCGCTATCACTTTCCTTCTGCACACAATATGGAGAGGGAACATCTCTCTGCAGCCACTGGGTGCCATCACATAAGCGGAGAGCTGCAATGAAGAGCTGTCTGTGACGGCATCCCATTCAGATGACTTATTAGGATCGCGCAGCTCGGAAACGAGGTGCACTAATCCTCACATGAAACACACACTGAGGAGACGGATTGTGTCTGCATAATTCAGTTAAACAACCTCAACCGTGAATATAGTTCTCGCCTGGGAGGGGAGAACATGAGAGCGTGAGAGTCAGCGATCGCGCACGAATTGTGAAGCAGAATTACCCCGCTCTGTAGTTATTTATAGCTTTTATCTGACGAGGGGAATAAAGCCACTCGAAATGTTGGGGTGTTGATTCTCTTGAAAGAACTGGCAGATAAAAGAGCACTCGAGAAAGGTGGAACATGAGAGCTGTGCTGGCGTGCGAGCCCTTAAACCGACTGCTTAATCATTAATTTTGCTCTGACAGCCGAGGAGGATAAGCCGCTCGAAAGGGGCTTAATTACTCCTTCATAATAACCAGCAGAACAAAAGACGAACCCATAGCTCTGCTGTCTCGGCGTCCGAACTCTGTAATACCCTGCTCCTGTTTCCAAGTCTCTCACAAAGGATTACCTGTTAGAAGACTTTCTCTCTTGCCGGATGCCGGCAGAGGAACTATCTAGCTGCAAGGGCATTTTGAAGCTTTAGTAGAAATTTGATCTTTTAGACGCCGGATGGCGGCAGGGGAATCGTCCAGCTGGAGTGCCGTGTTCAACGGCGTAAGGCTTGAGTCAGGGACAGCAAAGATGCACGTCGCTGAAGGAGAAGAAATCTAAAGTTCTGTGACGGTTCAGCCGCTATATATAGACGGCCCCGCCCCCCTCAGGCGAGCTTCGGCAGGAGCCAGCCATTGGTTTCCGCAGAACGGCAGTCAGCCGATTGGTTTAAAAAATGACCACTGCACAACCAATGGCTGTGCAGTTTCACTGCGTGTTAAATAGGCTTCAGTTAGGGGGAAAAAATATGTTTTTCCCATAGCGTCTTAGCAAACGCAGTACGAGTAAAGTGTCTACAGGGAACACTACGTCATTATGTGCATACGTGGACAGATTATGAAGCGACAGGGGTAAGAAAAAATAATTGTCGTCATATTAAAAAAAAAAAAGTGTTTTTTGACCTTGCATGCAAATCAACCTGTTGTTAGGGATAAAAAAAACAACTAAATATGAACAGATGCAGTCTGTTAATAATGAGATGACTTTTTGGTCTAATGCTATATTCAACCAAATCTGTTCTGATGAATTCATCAAATTTTTATAATTTTTAAAATAATGTTTTTAAAAGCTTTACCTTTAACAAAATTGACAGTGCAAATAAGGGAGGGAAGATAATTACAAATCATTAACTTTGTCTTTTTGCCTTTGTTCTGCTCCCCAGCAAAATTTATTTCCATTAAATGGACAGTGACCCAGAATCTAGCTGTTATTGTGCAGATGAATCACTGCGCAAAAATAGAAGTACTATAAATAAAAGATTGTGTAGGCAATGAGGAAAACCCCACAATAACCATTATTTACAATGATCTTCTTTAATCTTTCGCTAAAGCTTTCCTTTACACAGCAGGGGTACAGCATCTCAGTTTGTGTGGTATCTTCCTCCACTGAGCATTAGGATGCATTTCTTAGTTCAAAAAATAGAAAGAATGATTCAGAGCTTTGAATATGCATTAGACCTTGTTATGATGTTCTTTCTCAGAGCTTGAAGCGAGTTGGGGAATAAGGGCACAGTATAATGAAGGATTGTGTTACTCCCTTGTAGGTATAATTACAATATTCCTATGCAACATTGCTGATATGCTCTGACTGTGTTTGGGCAGGTAAATAAAATATAAAGAATTGCGTGCTTTTGATGGGCTGATAACCTCAAAATGAATTCCACTCTCAGCATGCGGCCCATTTTCAATCTCTTCCTTTTCTTCCTAATTTTGGTCCTTCTATCCATTGCTTTTAACCATGTTCCTCTCTTTTATCTTCTCTCCCCATACTCTCCATTCTATCTGCCTGTCTAATATAGACACATTTTCTAGATTGTCACAGAAGCTGCTCGTTGATCAGTACCATTTGATATAATCTCTCTGTTCTACTACAGGCTTTTTTTTCTGACCTTGCCGTTGCCTAAAATAAATTAAAAACGCCTGCATGAAGATAAAAATCTCATCAAGAACCACTGTCAGTTTTAATTTCACTGCTAAAGCATTAATAATAATGCTTGATTTTAAAATAGACGGAAGGAAGTGTACACACTTTTCAGGTTCTCTCTCCAGCACTCTAGTTCTCCCTAGAGATACTTAACTGCACTCCGGCTATTATTAGACAACAGGCCATTTCTACAGAGAAAATCCGCCTGAGCACTTTATAGTTAAGTTTTAAGTGATTCTGAAAATATAATTTCCGCTTTTTCTGTGATTTATTGAATATTGTTGTTTTAAATTCGGCTGATGCAAATAAACTACCAAAGTTATGCTAAATGTAATATTTAGTTGTAAATAAATAAATGAGTGTATCTACATACATAGATACAGTACACAGAAATGTTCAAAATTTTGAGGTCAGCAAGATTTTTTTTTAAATCAATCTGAAAGAAATCTTTTGGGCTCAACACAAATACAGTAAAAAAACTAATATTGTGAAGAACAAATGTAATTTAAAATATCTGTTTTCTATTTTAATATATTTTAAAATGTAATTGATTCCTGTTATGGCATTACTCTAGTCTTCAGTGTCACATGAAGGTCAGTTGTTGTTTTTTTAACTAATTTGTTAGAATAGGAATATTTGGCTAAAACTATTTGAAAATCTGGAATCTGAGGGTGCAACAAAAAATAAAGTGTTGAACAAAAGCACCTTTAAAGTTGTCCAAATAAAGTTCTTAGCAATGCATGTCAAGTTTTGATGTTTGCAGGAGGAAATGTAAAAAGAAATATCTTCACGGAACATGAGTTTTACTTAATATCCCAATGATTCTTGGCAACAAAGAAAAATCTATCAATGCATTGTAGGCAACTGCTACAAATATACCCGTGCTACTCATGAGTGATTTTGGTCACATATGCTCATTTGGAAACACTTTTATTATCAATGAAAACAGCTGCTGTACTTATATTATTTTGTGGAAACCATGATACATTTTTTCCATTCTTAATAGAAATAAAAATTAAAATTATATTTTATCTGTAACATTTTGTAACATTATAAATGTCTTTACTGTCTCTTTTCATTAATTTAATGTATCTTTGCTGAATAAAAATATTCGAATAAAGTCTATATTCTAATAAAACCTTACTGGTCCCAAGCTTTTGAACGGTAATTCATATATATTCATATGGTGGTGAGAGTGACACATGGAACATAGAGGGAAGTATAGATAGACAGACAAATGGATGGACATAGACATTAAATTGAATAAATCCTGTGCATCAGAGATGATCAAGAGGAAGTCTCGCTCTTGATGTGCACAACTATAAAATAAACTGCTTTAACAGATAAATACATACTAGAAGGCATAACGGAAGACCTCAGTTGAGTATTCAGCTGTATGTCAGTAATTTTCTCTGCTCTGGTCAGCAGATGCTCGGATATGTCTGGAGACACTACAACCAGAGCACTGGAGGCTTGCACTGTAAGACGGTCACCATGGAGATGATTGACAGCAGGAGGCATTTCAAAGCTTCACCGCAACCACACAAGCCCCAGCTCGACCTAAACACAACGGCGCCACCTAAAACAAAAACACAAATCTCAATTAAAGACACAGACACGGCGTTGGCGGCAGTGCATTTATGGGATGGATTTTCTTAATGACGCTGCTTTATTGCTCTCTCTGCCGCTCACGTACACAAACATACATCGTTACCCACACACATCCCGAGGCTTGTTTTTTTACAAACGAAACAATATGAACTCTCAGCATGTGGGCGGAGGAAATGTCGCCTAAAAACATAACGAGAAATGAAGCTCTGGAGAAATCAGCCGCTATAGCAAGGTAATAACAGTGTGATGCAGGCAAGAGCTGTGCTTCTGTCAAAATGATGGAGGCCCTGCATTTACATAATGAACAAACAGCACTGTAAAAAAACAGCACCAGGAGGAATGAGACAGAATCACACCGTAACAGAAAACTGAGCTTTTATTTGCACGTGCAACACCAAGGGAACAAAATCAGACAGATGGATGAACACAAACTGTAAGTGTTTACCTGTGTCCACTCATTGGTTTGGGGGTCGTAAGCTTCTACAGTGTTTAGATACACCTGACCATCATAACCACCAACGGCGTAAAGACGGTCCCCCAGAAGACAAACCCCCACGGCGTCTCTGCTGAGGCTCATGGGAGCTACTGCTGTCCACATGTCCGTCTTTGGGTCATATCTGAAAGAAGAGACAAACAGATTAAAATCATTCATGTTGATTTACATTTAGATACTAGGTATCTAGATATAATTAGATTTTCTGACAACAAACCCATTTAAAAAATGCACATAAATACATTATTATTCATAAATCATAGATTTAAATACCCTAACAAATCACTCATGAGTGTGCAGACAACTTGAAATTAGATTGTATGACTAAACGCAGATGGTGTTCCAGATGTGGTGTCATTTTCACCACACTGAATCATTTTGACCCAATAAAGTTGTATCAGTTATTGTACTTGTGATGTGTTAACAAAACAAAACATATATTTACTGTGTCATTTCCAAATGGACTGTAATATTTCTCACATTATGTAAAATATTTGAAAATAGTAATCTACAAAATGCTAGTTTTGATATTACTCACAGCCGGGTAAATGAATTGGCGGTTTTATTCAATAAATGTTACTTTATTATTTGCACCATAGAATTCTATTTTCAACAAAGCACAACAATTTATTTAAACATTTTATTTAATTTTTATTTTTATTAAACCCCCACAATATATAAGGGTGGGTGGATAAATGTTGGTCATCAGATTTTTTTTTCTTATTTCTTATTTAAATTGCATTTCACTTGTTACCACTTCCTCTGCGATAAAATAGCTTGTTTGGCGAACTGTCAGGCGGGGGACAGGCAGGGAGCCCGTTGGCCTCCGAGCCCCAGGAGGTTTTACCCCCTAGGAGGCAGGGGTTAACGGATGCTTGGAGCCCGGCCTGGTCCCCGCGAGCCCCCCGAAGGAAGTGGAGAAAATTTGAGAAAGAAAATGGACCCTTCAATGGAGTCTGCTTTGGCTCGGGTGGAGGACGGGGAGGCGGAGGAAGGCAAAAACGCAGGTGCCGAGGATAGGAAGCTGTGATCGTTCGTGCGTGCTCCTCCTGAAATCCGATTAATTGCTTAATCATCATTTATTTATATTATTATTATTTTTTTTATTTAGATGGGTCATACATTTTTCTATTCAGCAACAATGCATTAAATTGATAAAGTGACAATAAAAATGTATAAAAAACAGTTATTTTAAATTGTAATAATATTTCACTATAATTAAATTCTTACTGTATTGTTAATCAAAAAAATGAAGTCTCATAAGAGGTTTCAAAAACATTGCAAAATCTGTAAAACTGTGCAGCTAAACACACATGTAAGATATACAGGTAAGAAATGGCCATCTGTGTTTCTATTCTGTCAGAAGTGAAAGACCTGCCAAGCAAACATTGACTGGCAGAGGCTGAGAGCAGTCTAAGTGCAGGAAATGTTCAGCAGACAGCTCTTTTAAACAAAGATCCAAAAGACAGACAGAGAGACAGACAGATGAGAGAAGATGATGAGCATGAGTCAGTCACACAAAAAAAAAAACAAATACATTTCAAAACATGACCAAGCGCAAATCACACTCAGAGGCCTTCTAACTACCCAGAAAAATGTTCCCAGTTGGCTGACGTTAGCTAAATTTACTTACAACACCAAGCAGCTCATGAAATCTAAATGCCATGGAGCACAGTGTTCCTTCTCTCAGAGAAAAGCTTTTATCTCTTCATTTATTTAAAAAAGTCTTTCTTCACAATTTCATGCATAAAACACACTTGGGATTTTACCTATGCTTCTGTTCAAAAGGAATCTCAACATTTTTCATTAAAACAAGCTCCGTTGCCATGTGGTGCTCAGATGGTGTGTGATGAAGGAATAACTGATTTTTCATTCAAGTGAATCAAAACACCCTTCAAAGTTTTCAATCTCAAATCATACCATTTATAAAATGATTGTCTCTCGAAAGAAAGAGTAGACTCTGAGTCATTAAATGAGTCATTTTTAAAACTTGAGTCAACATGAAATATTAGCAAATTGCCCGCCCACTCGTTTATCTTTTGCCATTGTTCTGAATGAAAATGCAAATTCGGAGCATTAAAAGCTCACAAACCCTGCTTAACACGAAATCAGTCATTGAACTAATAAGGTAAAAAAAATGTATGGTATAAAAAAATCAGTGTGTTTTGACCTTACATGCATGTCATTCTGTTGTTTGGGACCTTTTATAACCCATAATAAGGGCACTTTAAGTGACAGTCGTGAGCATGCGAAATACCTGACGTCATGCTCTGTATTGCCTTTATTAAAAACATAAATTCAACATGTAATAAATAATAATAAATCCAATTTTACTCCACCTTCCTGCAAAGCTGCAAGATTAAAGTTTTTTTGCTTTTTTGTTTTTGTGAGTGTGTCTTTTGATCAGTGGTGAGAATCTAGCTATGCCTAAATGGGTGGTTTTATGACACACGCTCAATAATTGAGAATAAATCTAGAGAGAACATATGGCACTGAATGTCAGAACTACCAGAGTGTACATCCTCTGACTCACTCTCGGCTGTGAAACAATTAGGGGAAAAACCTTATACCCTCCACAAACCTGCACTACAGAGTCAGTTTCTCTTAAGGGACTCATCTGTAGCACTTTGATGTAAACACATTTGTTCTGGGATTCCTGTATTGTCTTTTTGACGTTCTCCTTGGGCTTTCAGACCTAACCATAGCATATGACTATATTTAACGACATATACTGGCATTTCCCCATTTACACAACCCAAGAACATTCTTGTCTTTCTGTTAAATCATAAATATTGAGGTAAATCAGCAGCAGAGTTTCTCAGCTTGTGGAATGTGACCCAAAAATAGGTCTCAAGTCTGTGATTTACCAAGTAATTGTGCACAGAATAAAACTGGCAAATAAATAGGATTACTGATTTTTAATACTACAAGAGAAAATGTTTAAAAAAGTTAAATATAATTAGTAAAAAAAAATATATATATACTTTTATTACTATACATATATATATATATACACACACACACACACACACACACTGTATATATATATTATTTTTAAATATATATGATATTTTTCTATATGTTATTTACTATTATAAGTATTTACTATTATAATAACAATAAATGATGCATGATACTTTTATTACTATATATATATATATATACAGTATCTCACAAAAGTGAGTACACCCCTCACATTTTTGTGAATATTTTATTATATCTT
>JAUCMT010000056.1:11482623-11494207 GCA_032357475.1 Enteromius thamalakanensis
TGTTCCCCCGGCTCGCCCCCCGGACAGCACGCCAAATTTGCTTTATACGATTATTAAGGAAGCGCGAACTCGTGAAATTACATGTTTGTTTGTTTTTTTGGCCTTTTCCTCACTTCATAAAACTGAATGCTTTAGACCTTTTAAGTCCCAAAGGGACTTGTTAGCACACATGCTCCTAAATACATTTTACAGTTCACACATCTATTTTAGTCACAAAAAGTAGTGAAATGTTTACACTGTCAAGCCCTACATTAATATTGTTTTTTGTTGCAAAGGCAAAAATAAAGCATAAAAAAAAGAGTTCTTTTAACAAATAAATGCATTTTACGGTTTTGTTTTCATAATTATAAGCTTGTGCTAAAACCAACACATTAACTGCTCTATTAAAAAGCTCCATTAATTGCTAAGCTTCAACTAAGATCACCTCTACGAATGAACAAGAAAAGAACTGTAATATGTGATATATAGCCTCGAAATAGAAATGACACTGTTAATATGCAGTTCAGAGATGAACTGACATACATATGTCTTTTTCAAGCACTGAATGAGAGTCTGATTAAGTAAGTAGTGGTACTGTAGGTCTACCTTACTGTTATCTGTCTTTGTATCATCCTTATCTAAACATCCAGCTTCATGGTCAACAAGTGAAAGGTTGACTCGCTATTCATAAAAGGATGAATCATTCATCCAGTCCAACTTCCATCGCCTTCTTTGACCTCCATATTGTAGTATTGGGATTGTAGCAATGACCTTTGATGAGCGTCAAACCCAGTCTGAGTGTCCTTTCAAATCTAACAGTTCTCTTGTTTGCTCATCTGGCAGGTGCAGGGTCTGGCATTGTAGAGGTCTATAAAGCACAGGTCAAAGTCACTGCACAAGGAACTTTTTCATCCTTCCGCAAAATGCATGTCTTTGTGGACTGCGCCCAGTAAGTTCCCTGAGTGATGGTAAATGTTACAGCGCTGTTAACCTCATCTGCGTTTTTGCATCCGTGTCAGCTTCTCTCTTCACACTTCTGCAACACTTAGCCTGCAAATACAGGTGTTAGAAGTTGTCACCTCGATGTTGCGAAAGTTCAAAGTTGCTGTTAGCGTGTAAATTTGTGAAGTGTGACAATTACTAGTTTAAAGACAATTAATTATTAAAAGATCTGAGAAGTTTCTGCTATTTCTGTTGTTCTTGCTTTTATTATCTGGCTATTAAACAAAATACTAGCTATCCAAAACATTGCGGTTTAGCTAGCCTAACCCTATAGTCCTGGTCTGAAATAACTGAATTGCTCAGCGAGTTGAGATGAACTTATGCAGTTCTTCCAAAGCCGAACAATCTAAGTAATGCTGTCTATGTTTATTTTTTTTTAGCTTTGTACTCAGATTGTACATCAACATATCTTATTTAATTTGAAGGAATTTTAGGAGATAAAAGAAAACAGAACTGTGCACTCAATGCAGTCTGTAGGGTTATGAAAGAGTGACTTCTGAGCAAAACTATATGTGACCCTGGACCACAAAACCAGTCATAAGGTCAAATTTTACAATACTGAGATGTATACATCATATGAAAGCTTTCTATTGATACATGGTTTGCTAGGTTAGGACAATATTTGGCCGAGATACATCTGTTTGAAAATCTGGAATCAGAGGGTGGAAATAATCAAAATACTGAGCAAATCGCCTTTAAAGTTCCCAGACAACCCAATAAAGCAAAAAACTGCACATTCCAGGGTGACCTGTATTGTGGGCAGTATACCTGTGCACTACTCGTGATGTCAGATCAGCATCTTGATGTGGCACACCTGTGAGGTGTGATGGATTCTCTCAGCAAAGCAGAAGTGCTCACTATCACACATTTAGACTGATTTGTGAACAATGTTTGAGAGAAATGGTAATATTGTGTATCTGGAATTAATTTTAGATCTTTAAGTCCATCTCATGAAAAATCAGAGCAGAAACAAAGGTGTTGCGTTTATATTTTTGTTGAAATTTTGCATGGGATTTTAACGTAATTGCATGTGACTGATTTTCTGTACGATTTGAGAGAACTATTCCTTTTAAGAATGGGCAAGGAAATTCTAAAAAAAAAAAAAACAATAATAACATTATTTTAGTGTAGCTTCTACATGAATCAGCAATACTGGTTTCTCACCTGAGGGTGTACGCTCCAAAACTATTACGAGAAGGATGGAACCATGCCATTCTGCATTGCATTACTTCATGCTTATTTCTTAACCCACACTGGTGGATGTTATGCAAATGGTTGATTTAATGCAGTCGTCCGAACACCCAGAGTGCACAAATTGATTTTTTAGCCCCAAGCAGGAGTTTGCTTGTACCTACATTTTGACTGTTGTCAGTCATTTGGTTAGCACCACGACGCTGCTCAACGTCTCGCATAACCACACGCAGCCTTGGTTTCTTCCCTTTCCAAATATCCCAAGGCATCACTGACTGCAATTTTCAGCACAGATTGATTTTAGCACTCCTTGAAGCCAATTTGGGATGTTTGCGTGTTCTTATATTCTACTGATTTGATCCACGAGGGAAAGTTGTTGGGAGGAAGGAGCCAAACGCAGAGGGGGATACGGATTAGATTCCATATTAAAAAGAATGGTAATAGCTATAAAATAGCAGCTGCCTGAGGCTGCTTGGAGCAACGATGAGGCCTGTCTTTCTTGTCCTTTTTACATTATTCAATTAGTGCTGAAATGGAACACCTGGGACACTCCTGAAGTGACAAAAAGAATAAAGAATAGCTTTAAAATATGTAAATGTTTGAACAGGGCTGCTGGTAGCTGTTTCTGACAAACGAAGCTCTCGTTACTTGCGAGATCTTCCCGTTAAAAAATAGTGGGAAGTTAAACACATAGGGATGCCGGGGTACATGCAGGGCAGCAGATATAGTGACAGGCAGGGATTCAGGGAGGTTGCATAGACGCTAGTGAAGCGAAACACCGAGGAACTGGAAATTGCTTCAACACATGCTCTCTCCTGTTCCCTTTGCAGGCAGATGAAAGTGCTGAGAAAAATCTCCCTACTTTCCCTAAACTTCTCTGAAGTGGAGTCAGAAAGAGAAAAAAATGTGGAGGGAGAAAAACGAAGGAAAAAAGGCAAGTTAAAACAATCGTTGAGAGAGACAGAAACATGAAGAGTGACTGGATGCTGCCATTCTCTCAGTGGGGAGAAATACTCCACCACGCCAGCTTTGCATTTAAAAAAAGTCTTCGGCTTTGTGATTTGAAAGAGGGAGTTGCAAACAGCGAACACAAAAGAATATTCAAAAATGCTAGAGCAAAAACAAGCCTCTGTCTCTTCTCGCCCGCCCACTCCGTCAGGGGAGAGCTGTGTGGTGGTGGGTGGAGGGGAGGCTTGAACATCTGAGGGGAGTGTCAGGAGTTGCTGACAGAACGCATGCAGACAGCCACAAGACAGCCACTCTTATTCCACAGAGGGCGTTGGGGTGAACTTCTCCAACATCGCTCTGTTCTCCAAGCCACATGTACACAAGGTAAATTATTTGCTCCAGCTTTCCTGCACAAAGCAGGTAACCGATGCCAGGAATTCTGACCTTGGTAGAAATCTCGCAGGATGATCGTGTCATTGAGCAGTCGCTTGAGCAGGCTTTGCGTGGTTTGGTTTTCAAACTCTTTAAATACATAAACTAAGCATATGGCGGTGAATTATCATATTTCTTTTTTTAATATAATAGTATTCCATTTTAAATAGAATTGGATATATTGATCTTAATGACTGTAAAGATGAACAAAAGTACTGCAATGCTACATGGTTGCCACAAAAGATTTTGGTAATACTTTAAAATAGGGAGCACTTATAGTATTCACTATTAATATGTAGTATGACTTTTCCCTCAGTAAATTTCACATTTATTGCTGCTTATTAATAGTAAAGTAGTTCTTACATTTAGGTATTGGGAAGGATTAGGGATGCAGAATAAGGTGGTGCACAATAAGGCATTAATATGTGCTTAATATCTAATAAATTGATAATATTGTAGTAACACACATGCTAAAAAGCAACTAGTTAAGAAACCCTAAAATAAAAGGTTATCACTTTGGTATACTGTAATCAACATTTAAAGTGGGTCAAAAATTGTAAATTGTCAAAATGTATTAAAGGTGCTCAAAGACAAGAGCAGATGTTGGTTTTATGTTTTAGGACAGCTTTAATTAATGTTTTTGATCAACTTCAAATGTTGACTACTGTAGTGACCAGTGGTTTATTATCATGCCTTTTATTAACATAATGGCTGTGTATCAGTACCGTATTCTACATCCCTAATCTAAATTTGACAACTACCTTAGGAGTTTGATTCCTGTAGAAATTACAGCTGAATGCCAGTAACTTTCTGTAGATTTAAATTTATGTTATTTACAGGAATCCGCAAGCTTTATTCAGGGTCAAACAGGCAGAGTCTAAAATACCGACAAACAGAGCAATGGGTTTTAAGCAGAATCAAGGTCGAGGAACACAAGCAGGTTTCAAGCCAGGCAGCTAACAATCACAATCCAAAGTAGAAAAGTAGAAATGCAGCACAAGGAAAGACATGACTTTGCAAAGAACTGGAGTAAGAATCTGACTAATATGCACGGGTAACGTGAGCGTGGGCGTGGATAATTAGATGCAGGTGTATGTGATTAAGTGGCGGTGTGATGGTGCAATGGCTGCTGGGTAGTGTAGTCCGGATAACAGTCTGACAGTGATTTGTGTTGGTTGGAGTGCCCTCCAGCTGGAACTCCAGCTAAAAATCATAAGACATTCACATTTCCACAGCACAACTGCTTTTTTTAACAATCGTTGATGTTTCTTGAGCAACAAATCAACATGTTAGAGTAATAGCATGTAATAGCATAGAGTAATAATAATCCTTCTAAAGGATCATGAGTTGCTGGAGACTGGAGCAATGACTGTTGAAGTTTCAGCTTTGCCGCTACGGGAATATATTGACATTATAAAATGTAATAAAATATTTTTGTTTTGTAAAGTTTTGCGACTTTGGAACTCCCTACAGGTAATGGAGTGAAACGTGCTGTTGTAAATAAAGGCCTATATCATTGCAGTCAATTTATGGCTGCCGTAATGCAATACCGTCCCCGCTCATCAAACTTATATACAGTATATAAACAGAACAGATGTTTGTGGGCAAAGAAACACAAACCATTCATCTTATTATTAGTCAGTGTGCCATGGTTTTAAAACACTTACACACAGCTGCTTGAAATGTATTTTTATAAACAATGATGCTTTGAACTTTATTTCAACCTATTTCAACAACGTTTTTAACCTTTAGGTGCTCACAAAAAGTTAGATAAAAGTCCACACATCTGAGTGTACTAAATAGACACACACAGAACTTTTGTTCGCTTGGGGCACCAACCATAGAAACAATAGAAGTATATTGCTTAACTCTTTGCTTTAGGATCAGTACCGGATGGTACATCAACAAAACACAAGTCTTGTCTTTCGTCATTACTACAGATTACTGACAATTTACAATTAAATAATATAAAGGCAGTAGACAGTTATAGCTTGTGGCTATTTGGGTTTTGCAATTGTGAATGCGCATGATTACTAATAGAAAACAAGGCTGTTATTTTATTTTTTAATACAAAGATAAGCTTATTCTATTGGAATAAGCTCTATTAAGACAAGTACATCTGAATTAAGAAAATAAATAGGGTCAGATTTGTTTTTTATGTTGAGTATTGGTTAAATAACTTTTAAATAGTTAAAGAACTGATTCAAGTTTCCCCTTTTAGTTGTAAATCTTCACTGAACACAGAAGGCCACATTCTCTCAGACATGCTACTGATCTATTGATATTCAGGACTGTGATCCAGGCTAAGTTTTTACCGCGCTTTAAAGTAGGAAACTCTGAAACATCAAGCAGTGGCGCGCTGTTAAGATGAGAGCGGAACAAAAACAACTGAATTCCATCAAAACAGATTGTCAAACCAGATGGGAAGCTCCCAAGAACTGGGCCAGGATGTGTGTGGTGCAGACTTTGAATAGGCAAACAGGGCAGGCTTCACAAATAGTGAACAGAGCTGACGAAAGACAGTTAGCTCATTACTCTCTGTAATCGAAGATTATCATTAAACCACACGTAAAATGGCTTCAGATCACACCAATTATCCTCCCTGACATGTATCACAATAGCAATTATAAACTGATATGGTGGGCTGAGAATGAATTAAGCTTTGTCAGCGGTGATTATGTGTCAAACTGTGTTTTCCTCTTCAGGTCGGGTTATTTAGGAAAGTGGGTGGTCTCTGAGTGGACTGGCTGAAACTTACACAAACAGCTACTGTATAATTGGCCTTTGGTTTTACAGTCAACATGCTGGTGCAAAGACATCTAATGTTACGCTACGCTGAAGAAAAAAAAAAACACCCAGAAGGCAAAGATCTCATTTTTAATACATGACAGGCAAGTCAAGCATGTTTTTTTTTTTTTTTTTGCTTTTGCTTTTGCTTTCCATACACACAACCTAAATGCAGAATGCATTCAAATGTTGAGATGTGGATCAATGAACTTTAACATGGTTAATGGATTCCATGACTAATGAGATCACTGTATATATAAAGTTTTATAGGCTATAGAAATGTTGGATTTTTAGAAATATTTAGGTTAAAGTCAAATAATGTGACATAATGTTGCCCTACTCCCCCCAAAAAAGTGTTCCAGTGAGGTTTCTGAATGTTGTCTGTATTTAATCAATCAGTCTAATTTCAGCATTAAAATACACAAAATTTCAATAGCACATGACTAGATATAAACAGTATGCATTTTACCATTAATACACTTTTCTGTGTAAAGATATATCCAATTTTACATTATTGCCATGACAATGTAGCACCTAAAACCCCAAAAATGAACAGAAAAATGACGGGAACTTTCTACTGCAAAAAATAAAGGGGACCTTAAAATATTTATTTTATAAAATATTGTATATGTATATTTTTTATCCTCAAAATGGTTCCCATTCACTTTCTGACTAACTGCTACAAATATACCAATGCTACTTAAGATGGTTTTGTAGTCCAGGGTCACATATGCAAACTATGGGCCTGTTAAATACTGATTGGCTGATGAAAAGGAAAGGAAAATGCTTGTCTAAATTAATTCCCAGCAAATTCTGATGGCATTACATAGCAATATCACTTAACAAATAACTTAACTTATTTCAAACTGTCCTTACAGCTTGCAACAACAAAAGAACCAAACCCACAAAAACAACGGCCAAGAAAATAAATATAGTAAGCAACAAGATAAAAATTACAAATCATTGTTTTTTGCCACATAATTCTACCAAGGTGACAATAGTATTGTTATTTAAGTAGATGAACTTAGTTTCGCTATAGGGCTAAAAGAGACACAGCTGTTGATCACTGTTGAGAGATGCACAAACCCACACGCTTAATCTCTCTCTTGCTAACAAATGCATTAATAACTGCATAACGGCTCAAAGCCTCCATTACCACATCTAAATGCCGTTTTGGAATTAGCATCACAAGTGTGGGATGAGATGCATAATAAATTAGACAAAAACATGAGGAATGTCTTGAATGACCGCATCATCACCTCAGGTGTGCATTATTTTTCAATAATTCAGTGGCCCATTGTCAAATATTCCTTGCGTAAATGCTTTTATGTGACTTTAATATATTAAATAATTTGTGTTAATCAACATTATGCCACTAGGGCCACACTGTGTCCTACTTGCACTCAATGCGACACCATGATACAACATGAAAGGTGTCTACCGAGTTTTGTCCTTTTTTTTTTATTAAACATTTTCAATATTTCACAATATTGTGGCTCAAAATGTATTAATTCGATTATACTGTAAATGTTCTTAACACACTTCTAGAGAGAGCCCACCCACACATGCTTTTGATTGGCTGTGATATTTGATTCTTACAGTATCTTACAGTATGTGTAGCCTGTTTGATTTTATCAGACGACGATTCAATTATAAATCAGATTTTTTTGCAGATTAACATCTTGGAAGGTAGAGCTGGTTATTTAGTTATAATAAGTCACTATTTCATATCCATCTGGTTTTATGACAACAGAAACAATATCAATGAAAACAGAATTATTGAGAATTTAGCTGCATCAAAAAACAGCATGTGCACACAGAGAAGCGAAACTATAGCCTAAACAGTGTCATTTACTATAATAAGTTATAATAATTTTATACTTCTGTTCTTGCGTCTTAACAGTAAATAAAAAGCTATTTCGTGGTCTGCAACATGAAATAATAAAAGTGTCTGCTAAATGAATAAATATTAATAAAAAAATCTCAAAATAATATGTACCTGAAAAATGTGGCCCCATTGTGCAGCAGCAAATAACAGTAAATGTGTGCAAATATAGAGTCCCTATATTCCTATATTTGCCTGAGGCCCCAAACTCACTAAATCCGCCCCTGCGAAAACACACATAAAAACACACACTTCACGGTAGACGCGTTTTGCAGCAGAGCTGCTCTCTCTGACAGTGAATGACATGACAGACAACTAGTTGTCCAATCCCTGTTCCGTTCACACAGCGCCTGTGTTCTGAGAATGCATTTGTGAGTCAAGTGTTGTGCACAGCAGTTTTAGTAACGGTGTTTTTAATTCGCAATTGTGCGTTCCTCATTTTTAAACCTGGCAACCCCTGTGCTGTGAGGGGGAAACAGGGGAACTGAATTCACTGGAACACCGAAAAATTTTTCTAGTGTGAGTTTGGTTACAGAATGTGTTTGTCACACCCGTAAATAACTGAACTGTGTGTAAACGTAACCGTATTCATGAGTTCGAGCTTGACAGCTTGGTTTAAGCAAAGCTGGTTTGGCGGAGAAACTCAGGTTGAGAAGGGAGAGAGGTGGACAGCCGATTCCTAATCCTGAGGGCACCCCGAGGAGAAGAAAGGAGGAGAAGGGGAGGAGGAGGGATACTATGATCAAGATGAGGAAGGGAAGCGGATCTGACATTTCATAGGGTGAATGTAGGGATCTGATAGGATGATAGAATATTTGGGAAATAGGCAGGCGGATAAGTTTTAGAAAACTAGGTTTAAGGATTCTAAAACAGGATTGACAACCGTATTCTGCTGCTGTGTGAACGCAGCCAATTTTGATAGTCCTCTTAAGACATTATACTAACAGTAAGTAACTACATGTCAACTAGTCATTAGAGTATTACACGACTGTCTGCTTAATATCTATGAACACTTTATTTTGATCAAATGTCCACAACATACAACCTACTGACCTACTGACTAATACTAATACTAGTAATAAACCTACCCTAACAGTCTACTTTGAAAGTTAGTAGACATGCAGTTGCAAATTATTGAAAATTAGTTTGTACATGTAGTTGACGTAGTTTCAAAGTTAGTTCAAGTGTTACCGTATTTATCTATTGTGGGAATTTGCAGTTTATACGCCAAACAGTTTAAGATATAAATAGCTGTATTTTGTTATTTTGTTATTTGGACATTTCCAATCTGGCAACACTGTTGTCAATGTAATCTTGTAATTAGGACATGGTGTCACTTGTATTGAACCTAAACTTTTCATTTGGGTTCATATGACTAATAAACACTAAAATTTGTAAATGCCGATCACTTCAGTATCTTTTTTCAGCAGGGCTTGTGTTCATGTATAAAGTAGTGTTTCATTAGTGTTCATAGAGGCCCTGAAGAGCAGTCAGACTTAGCATAGACTTACTATTATTATATCGCCTCTGGCTACACCTGCTCCACGTTATTCGCATTCAGCTGCTGATTTGTTTGGACAGAAAATCCAATTGACCTGATGCATTCCTGAATATTGTGAATATATGTAAATTTCCATGATTGCAAAATATAGTTGATTACTCAAAGGAGAGTTATTGTGTTGTCCTTCAGGGTGACGTGTGGTACAACCGAGACCGACATGTGTGCTAAAATCGCGGGTGAATCACCCGTGTGCTGTGCTGAATTGATTGCAGTTGAACTTTAATTATCCCCTGATGATTTTTATTTTGTTCTTTTGCCTTTAAACATGCCTGAAGCCCTCCTTACAGTGCTTCATTTCGCTGCAGGCGAGAATGACTTCAGTGGCCCGCGGCCTGATTTAATATTTCCACTCTACCTTTTATCTGCAGGTCTATGATGTGATCTGCAAGTCCCTATTCATCAAGAGTGACCACTGTGATCCACACTGGCCATCCAGTTTGGTGACTGCATCTGCTACTTTCAAGGTTTCTCTCAGGGCGCGAAGCAAGAGATGCATCACACAATCTTTAATTGGGTCTTATGTGAAGGTGATGGTTTGTTGCCGTCGGAGGTATCTGAAGTTGATCTCTTTAGCATTAATATATTCCCACAGCACATAAAAACTCCTCTTCTAGTCAGCGCATCACTGGGCTAATTAGGGACAGCATTTCACATGTCTTACCTGTCAAATCAGATAGTTTACACAATCTTCATTCCATCTCAAACAAACTTCAGTCCTTTTTTTATCAACATCCAACTGTTAGACAGAGGTACCCATCTTTTTGTATTTGAACCCCTTGGGAATAAACTATTTGAGGCTGGTCTCATGAAAATTTGTTTAAATTGTATGCCAAATAAAAATTAAACCTTGTGATATTTATAAGCAAAAATTAACTTTGGCGTATATATACTCCACATGTGTTTCCAGTGAATAATATACAGTTTTTGCACGTACAGTATATAATATGGAATATGCAACCTGTCCCCTTAACCAGTATGTCCATATACTGTAGGTAATTTGTCTAAATCCTTGAAATATAACCCTTACTAAGTATACGTAATAAGATTTGGTTCAATATTTATTTGAAATTCCCAGGTCAAAGTCACACATCTACAAAAGCAAAAGTCACTATTGCATTGTGTCGTATTATTCAATGCTACAATCTTTTAGTTAAAATAACAATATTGTTGCCGTCACAGACCAAGGCCAAGGTCTTTTTTACATGGCAGCCATTTGCTTAAATCATTTAAGTTTGTTTTGTTTTTTTGTCACAGGCCAAGAACAGACTGCTGCTAATGAACATTTTTACTTTTAAGAATAAAATGAAAGAAAAGAAAAATGCCTTATAATTTTCACTTTTCAAATGTTAAAACCTTTACACATATAATGTTAAATGCTCAAGATTTCTTTCTGGAAAAATATTGGCAGAATGCTGTGCACTTCTATCTGCATAAATGTTGGAAATTACAAAAATCTGAGTGTAAATAAAGTGAATCTTACACTGTGTTCCCTAAATGTATATTAGAAGCTGCATTTAATGTGACCTGAAAAATGTTGTTATACCACACTGCTGCTCTTCAATCTGAAACTTGCAGTGCAACAGACTACTGTATGTACAGTACTTCATTAATCCAATAATTGCAATTTGAAGTCTAGTTTTATTTTGATAAATTGGATTTGTTCATTTTAATGTTACTGTACATTTGGTTTATTTAATTATTCGTGTCACAATCAGCTGAAGGTGCCAGCTCAGGCTACTTGATGGCACTTTCAACCCCCCTGTTACATGTTGTACTTTTCCAGTCCTTGTATGTCTTGT